>CM045748.1:30110359-30200359 GCA_024760905.1 Plotosus lineatus
TAGTATTATTTACAGGGCAGTGACACGCTGACGGTTGTGCAGCTACTCTTGTTTGAAGTCAACAGTGGCTCTTTTACATGAACCTCACACCACAGACAGTGAGAGACACAGCTGGCCTTTGATAACCCAGTTAGTGCGCCGGGGGGACAGTGGCAACCCGTGGAGAGTGGGGCATGAACGGCCAACCTTAGGATCAGTGATCCAGCACCTTTACCACCAGGCCACCACTGCTCTTTATTATTTATTTAACTTTATTTAATTATTTAATAATTTCCTTCTTGCACCCAAATTCATTCCCATGTTACAGTAAATCCCACCTCAGTTCGTTAGCTCCTGCTGCTCCTAGGAATGGGTTCCGTCTGTTCATCTGTCTGTCTGTCCGTCACACTTTAGTTTCTGGACATTTACTTGCCGCGCGCTGAAGCCGGAGCTTTCAGTCTTGGTATGCTGGTTCGCTACTATTAGTGCGAGGATGAGTTTGTGTGAGTGACCGTGATCCACTTTTCAGTTTCACAGAGGAAAACTATGTTTTCGGTTTCCGGAAATTTCTTTGTTGTGCGCTGAAGCTTTCAAACTTATATTTACGTCCTTTGGCGGATGCTCCCATCCAGAGCGACTTACCATTGTATTTTTTTATACAAATGAGCAATTGTGGGTTAAGGGCCTTGCTTAAGTGCCCAGCAATGGTGATAATGAAGATTGAACTGCTGACCTTTGGATCAGTAATGCATTGCATTAACCGCTAAGCCACCGCTGCCTTTGTTATGCTTGTTCTGTTGTGCTCTACGTATTGTGAAATTTTTTTCGGCGGTACCGTGCGGACCCCTGTGGCGTATTATATTTAATTTCAAATCATATGGTTATGCCCGAGCCAGACTCCCTCTTGTCTTCTAAATCCTCCGATGGATGTTGAATAAACTTTAATTGATTCCACATTGCTAAAAGTCCATGAGCTGGTAAAGTTTTAAAAGTAATGCAAAAAAAAAAAAAAAAAAAGTTCAAGGTCAAATAAGGTCACATTGGAAAAATATTCTGGTCTCTCTGCAGGCTAAATATCTGTACACATTTTGACCAGCTTTTCACCAATTATTCATTACTAAAGGCCCACAAACCAGTAAAGTTTTGAAGGTCAAGGTCACACAAGGTCGTATTATAAAAATATGGTGCACACTCTGCAACCCGAATGTCTGCATGGATTTAGACCAAACCTTCGCCAGTTCTTGCTGTATTTCAGTATTGGTGTAATTTTCTTTCTATTCGTTGTTGTTAATTGATGTACGTCCAGAATGAAAGTAGATGAATAGCCAGTGAAGTCAGAGGAGGTTAAACGTGTCGATAGAGTAATGCTCAGTGGGATCACACTTCATTCATCAATATAGAAAAGTAGAATAGAAATGGAGTGATGGAGAATCATCCCCCCCCCCCCCCCCCCCCCCCCCCCCCGCTCAAGCATCATTGTGAGCCCTGCTGTTGTTCTTTTGTTGCCATGGTGATGAGAAACCGCAGCTCCTTGTTCTGCACCTTAAGTGTTGTGTATTATTGTGGGGACAGGTATATATAGAGAAAAAACACCCTGAACACAAAATCAAACTAAATCAGAGAGAGAACAAGAGAGAGACAGCAGGTGAAAGGGAGAGATAGAGAGAGAACAGGAGAGAGCAAGAGAGAGAGCTGGAGAGAGAGAGAGAGAGAGAGAGTGAGAGAGACAACAGGAGAGAGAGAGAGAGTAGGAGAGACGTTGAGAGAGACAGCAGGTGAGAGGGAGAGAGATAGAGAGAGAGTGCTAGAGAGAGAGAGAGAGAGAGACAGCAGGAGAGAGAGAGAGCAGGTGCGAGGGAGAGAGTGAGAGAAAGACAGCAGGAGAGAGGGACAACAGGAGAGAGAGGGCAGAGAGAGACAGCAGGAGAGAGAGAGAGAGAGAGAGATAGATAGCAAGAGAGAGGGAGAGAGATAGAGAGATAGCAAGAGAGAGAGAGAGAGAGAGAGAGAGAGAGAGAGATTGTCATTAAATACTCCTTTGACCTTCTCCGGATCAGAGCCAGTTTGTTGTCTTAGTAAAAATAAAGGGTGATTTTAAAGTATGTTCGATATTTTAGGATGTGTCACATCAGGTCTTTCGCATATACGTGGTGTGGAATGTTAAGTTTTTGATTAATGTCCCTGATTGGACAGAATTGTGGAACACGCACCCGGTTTTGGTGCAACATTTATTAAGTTGAGGTTGGCTTGTTATTGGTTTTATTGTTGTGCGTATGGCTACGGTGAAGTGAGCGTATAATTCCTCTCACGTTTGACATCATTAAATACTGACACGTCCTTAAACTGTCTCACACAGAGAATCTTTCTTCCAAACGGACCTGATGAAGTTCAGTGCAGTGACTTGAAAATACTCTCAGAATAGCATGTGTTGATATAAGAGGCTGTTTTTATACACTGCGCCGACAAAATAAAAGTCACTGTAATATTTTTCTGGGGGGGAATTTATCCCTGAACACAGCATGTTATCTCAATGGCGATGTTGCTCTGGTTGGTCCGGTCAAGGCTCAGCAACATTAATGCGGCAATAAAATGAAGCAGCGGATGATCTGAATGTTCTGAATATGCAGATTATCACATCAATGTACTTTTTCTTTCCTGATGGCTCAGATATAAAATGGAGACTCGAATAATGAAAGAGTGGTTCAGGGAGCACGAGGAATCATTTTCACATATGTATTGGCCCCCCTGAGTCCGGACCTTAACCCTATGGAAAGTTTTGGGGAGGTTTGTTGCTGTCAGCTTTGTTTACAGCACATAAGCTTCATGCCATTGTTTCAACAGAATTAAGCAACATAACATTTGTTTCCGTCCAGCGTTAAACTCATTTCTCACTGATGTTTTCAATCGATGAGGGAAAAACTCAAGCCCTACATGAAGTCTTCTCCAACGCAGCCCGAAAACTCATTGTTAACATTGTGAGACCGGACAGGTTTCTTGGACGTGTGGAATCATCATCTTTGTTTTTTTTCTTTATCTCGGTGGAGGTTTGCGTAACCTGGGTGTATTTTACTGTTTTTTTTTTGTCACTAGCACAAGTTATTATGTACAAAACAAAAGGGAACATACTGTATTTTCCAGACTAGAAGTCGCACTTTTTTTATACTTTCACTGAGGGTGCGACTTATACTCCAGAATGACTTATACGTGAAGTTATTACATATAATTCTGTTCGTCATAATAGTAACAAACATAATTTCACATGATTGTTATTTTTATAATTACAACCACAAGAGGGAACTCTAGGCTTGGGTACCAGTACCTGCTCATCCTGTACCACTGAAGAAATGTTCCCAAAAAGAAAATCCTGTTCTGTGGATTACACGCTGCAAACAGTGAAATATGCAGCAGAAAATGGTAATCGAGCAGCAGAAGGAAAGTTTGGAGTGAACGAGAAACTTGTGAGGGACTGGAGAAAAGCGGAGATTATTATTATTACTGCAATGAAGAAAACAAAACAAGCTAATCGCGGGCTAAAAGCTAGATGGCCACAGCTAGAGGAAGGAGGTCGCTCATGGGTGCTTGAGCAACGTGCCTCAGGGAGGGGCGTGTCAACAGTGCAGTTGCGTCTCCACGTCCAGGTAGTTGTCAAGAAGATGAATAGAAATGACTTTGCATGAGGACGTTCACAACACGAAGGTGTTACCGCTTCATGCAACGCAACCACCTCTCTATCAGAGCGACGTGTAGTCCGGAAAATACGGTATGTTTATAAGTTTTTGATTCTGTTTCTGTTTTTTCATTATACAAACAACGAAGATACTTTGCGGCCATGTCCTCACTAGTTAGTCACTTATGCTATAATCAGTGCGAGGATGGGTGGGTGGGTGTGTGGATGGGTGCGTGGGTGTGATATGTGGGCGTGGATCGTTTAAAGCAACCTAGCCAGCTAGCCATCCTCAAAACAGCACAGTCAGTGTTGCTATAATTTTAACAAGAAACTCGTGACTGTATATTGATTGACGAGCTGAAGTAACTACTTGTACCTGTAGTAAACTGACGGAAAGAGACACTGACGTTTGATTGCAGGATGAAAAACGAGTCGATGAGATCTCATCACAAGCCTCCGGACTCTTCTCGTTCCAACAATAACGTGACGCGTAACGGATATTACAGCATACTGATCACATCTCTTCATCAGAGCAGGTTTATTTCTGATCACACGAATTTACAGCGCTCCGTACCCCACCCTACCCCACCCCAACCCCCTCATAGCTCTCCCACGCTAACAGGATTGGCCGTATCACCGGACAGGTTTATTTGATCAAGGTGCCACGCTGGTTATGGGATGCAATCACCAAATGGAACACGATACTTCATTAGAATTGCTTTTATGCGGACCGAGCGTGATGTTTCGACCACGCCGCCTTTTCCATAACACAGTGTACAGAGAATGCGTCTCTGGCCCATTGCTTTTAAAAAGGGTCCACTTTAATCAGTGGGCTCTTCAGTTTAATTACAAGAGAGGAACTGGACCCTCGCCACTAATACACATAATGTGGTGGAGAGGGAAGAACAGGCTGGAGATCTTGTTCCAAATGGAAGTTCAGGTGGCTTTGAGATGGCAAAAGTGGAAGGAAAATTCATGACCCACGCAGTGTAAAGAAATCAATTCCAATTCGAATGGATTTCCAATGAAAGCTGAGTTTTTGTAGTGACTTGTTTTTAAGCATTGGGGCAATTACCAGGTGCTATGTGTATAGTTAGGTCTGTTGGGATTTTACACTCGAGGCCTTGTGGCTCATCAGCCCGGCACTGTTTCCGGTTTCCGTAGCGTGACACAACCAGGAGTTCAACTCGTCCTGGATGGGACGCTAGTCCGTCGCAGGATACCTTCCCAGTATTTTTTACTAGCACTCATTTATTCTGCTGGTGGACAGAGGCACACTTGTGATCAAGACCTTGCCCAGGTGTCATAGCACGGTGGGAGATTCGAACCCACGACCTCCTGATCGTGAGGCCAGCGACCTAAACACGACACCACTGGCCCCTCTAGTAGATGTGTAAAATTGTCCATGTGATTAAAAAGGTTGATTTATTATATGGCGGTAACAATATGTGCACTCTGATTGGTCAACAGGCAGGTAATAACGTGCGTGTGGGCCGGTGTGTATCCGATGGTCGGGTTAGCCGTTAGCTGGCTGTTCTGTGCGCGATGCTCTTTATGGAGCAGGGAGGAAACAGGAGTTCCTGGAGGAAACACCCAATCACAGGGTGTGCAAGAATGCAGGAAAACTCCACACAGATGCGGTCAAACCTGGGAGTCGAACCCAGAACCTTTTTGCTGTGACGCGCGCGTGCTAACTGTCTATTTAATAAGTAGTTTATAAATGGTAAATAACTGGCTAGTCACATGCCGCCTCACTCCATGGTCGTCCTTTGTTCTGACGACTCTGGATCTGATTGTCAGCGTGGAATGAGATCCTGAGATAAAGTTCCCCCTTTTTTTTTAAACAGCATCCTTTCATTCTGTGTTCTTCGGTCACCTCTGGCCTGGAGCTCAGCGACCTACACGGCAAAAAGCACTCGGGACGTCCTGGGACACACAGAACATGAACCATTAATCTCCAACGCACTCTAACGGATAAGAGCTGCCGCAAATCAGATTACAGAGAACACAAGGCCAGAAACCCACCCACTCAACACCGGGATGGAGTCTGGCGACCAGCTGAAGAACGGACTGGAACAAGACCTTCATCATATGAAAGCTCATGTGCTGTGAGACTTTGGTTTTTTTTTTTTAGTTCCCCAGGAATGCTGGCACAGCACATTTTAATGACTCCATGCAGCAGAAGTTGTGTAGGCATCAGCCGTGCAGTGATCTGATGTGGTGAGGTGATGGATCTGAGCAAACTGACTCCAGGACATAGAAGCCTGCAGTGTATAAGAATAACGGGACACACTGAGGTGTGATATTGCTGCGAGTGCAGGGTCTGTGTGTGTGTGTGTGTGTGTGTGTGTGTGTATGTGTGTGTGTGTGTGTGTGTGTGTATGGACATGCATTCATTTATTTGAGTAGTGAGTGGGGGGGGGGAGAATGTTACATGTTGCTGGAGATTTGCAGTTCCTTTTCCTCTCTGAGGGGGAAATGCAAGAGCGTTATGAAGCTTGGCAAGAGACCAGACAAGGTTTCCATGGCAACAGCCTTGGCCCCCATTTCTACCTCCGTTCACTTGGTCTCTCTCTCTCTCTCTCTCTCTCTCTCTCCCTCTTTCGCTCTCTGTCTCTCTCTCTCTCCCTCCCTCTATCTCTCTGTCTTACACATCCTACCCTGTTTCCACATTGCGTGTGATATACAGTACAGAGGAGCTAGAATTATTAGCACCCTTTTAGAAAAAGACGAAAAATGAATTACGTGCGATGATGCGGTGCGTGAGATTCTGACCTTGAAAATGTAATGATGATTTATAGTTTCATTTAATATGCTTTTTAAGTAGGGCATATATATGTGTGTGTGTGTGAGTGTGCTTGTGTGCATATATGTATATGTGTGTGCATATATATATATATATATATATATATATATATATATATATATATATACACAGTGGTATCTCACCTTACGAAAGACCCAACAAATGAAAAATCCAAGTTACGAAACGCATTTACCTAAAATTTCCGTCGCCAGATACAAAAAAAAATTCACGTTACGAAACGCGCCATCTCAAAAATTCAAACAATGCACGAGTTGCTCTCCCATTGGCTATCTCCCAACACTCTGCCCCACTGACCTCCCTTTGGCTAGGATGGAGCTGTATCTCGATAATACCCATGATTCTTTTCGTGTGCCTTCGACCCATTGTTCGTCACGGAGTTCTAACACGTGTAAAGGACAGAGTTACTGTTGTTTCATGAGTTTTTCGAGTGTGTTCATTGCAACTTTATTTTTTGTCATTCATCATGGGCCCCAAGAAAGTGATTCCCGGTGCGAGTGAAAAGAAGAAGCGGGCTTGTGCCATGCGGTTGAGTGATATCGCAAAGGAATATGGCCGAAACCCATAAAATTGGTGGTTGGGGTAGTATTGGGGGCCTTGGAACGAATAAGGCCTTTTACATGTAAAATGCGACTCAACTTACGAAAAAATCAGGTTACGAAACCACTTCTGGAACAGATTAATTTCATAAGTTCAGGTATGACTATATATATATATAGGCTCTTCTTCTGTAATCACCTGAAGAGAGAGGATGGTTTCACCAGCCCTCGAAACAGATCTGTAGTGATAAATGGAGTTTCAATAGAAAGCCTTTGTCCTGTCCTTTTGTTATTTGCTCTACCAAAAAGTATTGAGCACTCTCCTACGGAAGGATGTACTCAGAAAATCCCCTATATATATATAATGTGTGTGTGTGTGTGTGTGTGTGTGTGTGTGATTGTGCATACAGTCAGCGATGGTTCCTTTTCATGAACCTCCCACCACAGACAGTGAGAGACACGGCCGGCCTTCGATAAGCCAGTTGACGTCACTGGGCGGAGGGGCGGGGCAGCAGTGTCAACTGTTGACAATGGGGCTTGAACCCCCAACCTTAGGATAGGTAATCCAACATCTTACCACTGGGTCACCACTGCCACGGATATTTTTGTTTGTTATCATTTTTTTTAGACCACAAGGAGCTTTCTCCGAATCAGGATGAACTTCCAGAACAAACAAACAACAACAACAACAGTAATAATGAGTAGATTGCATAGCCATCAGCGTGTGTCTGCCCTGCGATGGCCTTGTGAGCTGTCCAGGGTGTATTCTGCCCTCGACTACAGTCGGCTGAGTTGGGTGCCAGCCTCCCCGTGACCCTAATTAGGATTGAGCGGTTCAGAAAATGAATGAATGATAGAAACCTTGTATTTCTGACAGTTTGTCACATTCAGTTAAAACGAATGGTGCAGCGGTGGCTCAGGGTGACTGAGCATATCTTTGTGGTGTCAAGCCCCAATACCACCAGGTTGGCACTGTTGGGCCCTCATGTGAGGCTCTTATCCCGTAATTGCTCACTAATGTAATGATGATGAATGTTGGTCGCTCTGGATGAAGCCGCCTCCCAAATGCCATAAATGTAAATGATAAATAGTTTTGTAAGTCAATAAAAATATTCACACACAAACGTCACTGCTTCTCACATCGATCGGCCATATTTATTTTCCGCTCCACCTGCTATCCGTCTCGTCAGCATCATGCTCCGAAGCCTAAAGCTGTCGTCGGCGTCACTATTTCACATCCGTGTGATCTGTATGTTCTTTAAATGGCCAGTTTGTAACCATGTGATAATGAGTGCGAGTCCCAAGTGTACAGAGCGCCAGTAAAGAGCCCTTTCATTACCAGGATGAACAACAGAGGATCTGGGCCAAGGCCAACTCTCCTTCAAAATATTACAGCCAGGTAGAGCAGGGAGGAGAGAAAAAGAGAGAGGGGGGAGAGGAGGGAGGGGGAGAGATGGAGAAGGGGAGGAGGAGAGAGAAAGAGAGGGGGAGAGGAGGGAGGGGAGAGATGGAGAAGGGGAGGAGGAGAGAGAAAGAGAGGGGGAGGGAGAGACATGGGCAAGAGATCGGAGAGAGAGAGAGAGAGAGATGGAGAGAAAGAGAGCAAGATGGGGAGAGAAGGAGAGAGAGAGAGATTGGGAGAGATGGGGCGAGAGAGAGAGGGATATTGGGGAGCGAGAGAGATGGAAAGAGAGAGAGATAGGGGAGAGAGAGAGAGAGATTGGGGGAGATAGAAATGGAAAGAGAGAGAGAGAGAGAGAGAGAGAGAGAGAGAGAGAGATCCCATAGTGATGGAGTGGTGGATGTTATTAAGACGAGCCGGTAAAGAGATATTAATTTATCTGACATGAAGGAGGCGTCAGATCGGAATTGATGTCAACCCGTTGTCCTCGGAAGCTGGAAAACCACCGCCGGAGTCACCGACAGGCATAGCAGAGCTTTTTCAAATCGAAAATGCTCAGGTCGTGTCTGGGGAACAACACGCTGCGGTCGGGATGGAGGAGATTTTCTTCCGCCAATGATTTAGATTCTAAATGAAAAAACATTTTAATTTTTGCATTACATTTCGATCGGGAATGGAATTGTGTTTTACTCGTGTTGGTAAGCTATTAGGCAGTGAAAACAAAAATAAGGGTAAATAAACAACGTTGATTCAGAAAGAATTCCTCCAGAGACCAGGTGTTAAAAACTCGAGGCCCGCAGGCCCAATCCGGCACCACTGCTCAGCGCGCGCGTGTATGTGTATGCGCGTGTGTGTGTGTGTGTGTGTGTGTGTGTGTGTGTGTGTGTGTTGTCACTATGAATGATCGGCAAATGGTGTACCCAGCCTTCACCCAAAGTCGGCTGAGATAGGCTCCAGCCTCCTTGTGGCCACAGAAGGCTCGGCTCAGCTGTACAGATATTTCTGTGTTTTTACCCCGAGCTGGAATTTTCTTCAGATTTTCTGTCTGAGCAAATCATGTTGAGTATCATCTGCAGTGGTTTGTGAGCGTTTTCACACCTCAGTTCATCTGTTTGTTCCTACTCTGGGTCCACAGTATGGTGGTGGTGGTGGTGGTGGTGCAGTGGGTGGTGATGGCTCAGTGGTTAATGCTCTGAGTTACTGAATGGACGGCCATGAAGGCAGAAGAAGTGAAGGTGCAGCTCAAACCCCCCCCCACCCCCCACCCCCCCCACCCCACCACACAATTTTCCTGCCGGTTCAGGGATCGAATCAGCAACCTGACCCATGTCCCAAAGCCGCCCCCCTAACCATCTGGCCACAGCTGCCTCCAGTGATAGTTATTCGACCCTCTGTGACCTACAAATTTTGTCATGTGGCCCTCAGTGAAAATGAATTCGAAGCCTGACTGACTCTTAACCTGGAGCTCGCAAGTTCGAATCTGGGTTAATGCCACAGCCGCCGTAACCGGGAGTCCATGGGAGCGAATCAGCCGAGCTCTCATGGGAGGGAAGGATGGCATACGCTCACTCCACTGTCACTGACAGTGATTGCCAGCCAATCACAGGCATCCGTGAGCTCATTTGTATGAGGGGGAGGATAGCGCATTCCCTCTGAGTGTGTTAGACCTCCCCCAAATACACATGGCGCCGGAGTTCGAAAAGAGGCGGGTGGCTGGCGTCGCATGTCACGGAGGGTGCACGCTGTGTGCATGCTTTTGCCCCTCGGTGGTGGTGGTTGAGTCATGTGATGGGGACAGTAATACCTGATGGATGGGAATTGGATACAAATAAAGTAGGAAGAAAGGGCGGTGTTGACTTGGTGGTAAAGGTGCTGGATCACTGATCCTAAGGTTGGGGGTTCAAGTCCCACTCTCAGCGGGTTGTCACTGTTCCCCCAGTGTACTAACTGGGTTATCAAAGGCCGGCCAAGTCTCTCACGGTCTGTGGTGGGAGGTTCATATAAAAGAACCATTGCTGACTTTCAACAAGAAAATCTGCAGAGCCGTCAGCATGTTCCTGCCCTGCGATGGCCTGGTGAGCTGTCCAGGGTGTACTCTGCCCTCGCCAAGCGTCAGCTGAGATGGGCACCAGCCTTCCCCTGTCCTTAATTAGGATTCAGTAGTTACAGAAAATGAATGAATGAATAAAGTATGAAGAACATGAGGGAGGTAATGAAATAGGTTCACGGCTTCGTCCTCCTGTCTGGGAAATATTCGAATGCGGGTCTTTTTTTTTTAAACTATTTTTCTCGTACCGCTGATAATGAACGACAAGCTATAAATGTCTCGTTAGTGTAAAATACGGTTTCTTTTTTCTCTTTCTTCTTCATTTTATCCTAACTTTTTTACTCTGTATCTGAAAAAATGGTGACATTGGGATATGAGGTTATACCGCAGTGAATTTATCATCTTTCCACCTTCACACACACACACACACACACACACACACACACACACACACACACACCCTCTCTCTTGTTCTCTCTGAAAGCATTTCATCTATCAGCCTGTACACCATGTGTGATGATTAATGATGGCGCCTCAGGTAGCGGTGCACAGCGTAGTGTGTGTGTGTTTTATTTATATGTACAGGACTATCAGGACTAATACAGTCTTATACTGAACACTATCAATATTTCACTTCAGAGATCAATTGTGGAATTGAATCTTGTTCTGCGGCCCCGTCGCAGTTGATTGATGGGTTTATTACGGATTTTACTGATGATATTTTCGGGTCGGACAGTGCGAGACTACAAACTAATGTACAGTAATGTACGTACCGAGTGTAGGGCAGGAATCGAATATATATATATATATATATATATATATATAGTGGTAGCTTGGCTTACGAGTGTCTTTTATAACGAATTTTCCATGACACGAGCTTCGATCCACCAAAAGTCTGCCCCATCCCACCAGCAACATTTTGATTTACAAGCTCTGCTGGGGAAATGGCTTTTCCGGGCTGATTAGCCTCGTATTCTTCCACGTGCATTCTTCCGCGCTCTGACAACGCCTTGTGCAGTGCTTCTCAATTATCAATTATTCCCCCCCGCATGCGACTATAAATAGTGTTTACTGCACTTCATATTGTTTGCTCGGGGCTTTTTCCCTACACCATATGGAGAGAGCGCCACTGCCACCTACTGCAGAGCATGCGCAATTACACTTAATTTTATTACAGTATGGCACAAAGCATGTTCCCCAGCATCATACGCACCCCCCCTGGCATCACATCATGCCCCACCAAGGGGCGCCTGACTATTTGAGAAGCACTGGCCTTGTGGGGAGCCTTTCCTCACTGGCATTCATTGCATGCACAAAATTCTCCTCCTTCTCTGTTACGCAACACCTCATGCCTGCCCATGTGACATTTTCCCGCCCACGTGACATCTTTGCCGCAGTCGATGATCGGAAGGGTTAGTTGACTTATTGTTTATTCTCGTTTTATTATTATGTATTATTAATTATTATTATTGTTAATGTACATGTATTATTATTCTGGAATATTTATTGTTTTTACATGTTTATCTTTAATATATTCGGTGAAATATACGTGTTTGTGTCCGGTTATATGAGTTTGGGAGGGGGTTGGAACAGATTAACTGGTTTTGTATTATTTCCAATGTGAATTGTTTTGCTTTATCTAATGAACATTTTGACTTACGAGCTTGCCCTCGGAACGGATTCATTTTGTAAGTCAAGGTACCACTGTTTTATAAAAAACAGACAATA
Organism: Plotosus lineatus; assembly: GCA_024760905.1. Taxonomy (NCBI): domain Eukaryota; kingdom Metazoa; phylum Chordata; class Actinopteri; order Siluriformes; family Plotosidae; genus Plotosus; species Plotosus lineatus. The sequence continues at coordinate 30,122,546 of CM045748.1, forward strand.
ATCCAGACGATTATGTTTTATAATGTCATGTGATATACACGTGAGACGGTTTAGCTGAGCTGGCTGTACAAGGTGCCTGTAGTGATGATCATGTTCATTTTGTGGTGTGTGTGTGGGGTGGTGGTGGTGGGGGTGGTAGTGGGGGGGGGGGTCTCTGTTTGCTGTCCCAAAGATCCAATGCACGGACAGAAAATGAGCTGGATCTAATACCCCTAAGTGTACTGTCTTAATCCTGTTGAAAGAGCAGTCAAGGAGAAAATCCCCCCGCCGCTGCCGCTATTCTCCGAGTTCCGTCGCAGGCCGGAGTGGAGCTTTAATAAGACGCACATTTACATTTATTCTTTTGGCAGAAGCTTCTACAGCTTGTAATGAAGTGGAATAAAGTTTACAGTCCAAGTGCTCGGATGTTTAACAAGCTCAGAGTGGGACGAGGACGGCGAGGGAAACTGGGTTACGCTTCTTTTTCTTTCTTTTTATTGGCTAGTCTTTGGTGATTGGTTATTGGAAGTCAGTTGCTGCACAAGCGCCGAACATATAGAAGTACACCTTAATCGACTGCACCACACACGTACCAGAGTGAAGTATCTGCATGAGCTTGTGCCAGGACCCAAAGAAATCGTGTGTGTGGGCCCATATGTCCGAGGTCAGGCTCCATTCCATATATGGTAAAGAATTCCTGTCACTTCTTCTTTACAGGGAATTTCTATAGACGATAATATTGTTGATGGCGGCACAGTGGCGCAGGGTTGAGCACATACACCTAATAGTAAGAAGGTCCAGGGTGTCCTTATGTGGAGTTTGAATGTTCTACCAGCTCTGGTTCTACCACTCAGGTTTCCTTTCAAAGCCCAAAGACCTGAATATTATGCTCATTGGCTGCTCCAAATTGCCCCAGGTGTGAGAGTGTGAATGGTTGTGTGTGTTGGCACTACAATGGACTAGCAAGCTGTCCAGCTTTTCATGAGCTGTCCAAGCTGTTATCTAACGAACATTTCGGTTTACGAGCTCGTCCTCGGAACGGATTAATTTCATAAGTCAAGGTACCACTGTCTATCTCTTTCTCTTTTCTTACTCTACTCTCCTCATCTGTTCTCTTGCTCTCATCTTTTGTTTCTCCCCTCTTTCTATTCTCTTCTCCCATCTTCTGTCTTCTCCTTCCTGTCTCTTCTTCTTTGTCTTTCATTTGTTTTCCCTTATTTCATATCTCCTTGTCTTCTCTCATTCTCCTTTCTTTTTCTTCCTGTTCTCTTTCTCCCCTCATCTTTTTCTTTTAATCTCCCTTCTTCTTTTGCTCTTCTCTTGCATTTCTCTCTTCTGTTTTCTTTCTCTCATCTCCTGTCCGTTTTTTTGTTACTCTTTTCTTGCTCGATCTTCTTTCTTCCTTCTTCTGCTTTTTCTTGTCATTTATTTCTATTTTTCCTCTTCTCTCACTCCCCTCTGTTTTCTCTTCTTTTTCTGCTCTTCTTTTCTCCTTTCTTTTTCTTATTTTCTCTCCTCTTTCTTGTCTCATCTTGCCTCCTCTTTCCCTTTCTCCACCCCTCTCTTCTAGCCTTTTTCTTCACCTTTCATTCTCGTTGTCCTGTCCTTTTTCCCTTTTCCTTCTCTACTCCTCTTCTTTCTGTCTCTTCTCCTGTCATTATCGTTTTCTCATTTCTCTTTCTTTACTCTCCATTTCTATTCTCTTTTCTCTTCTTCGCTTTTCTCCTCCTTTATTCTTCTCTTCTTCTCTGTCTCTACTCTTATCATCTCTTTTCCTCCTCTACTCGCTTCGTTTTCTTTTCTTCTTCTTTCTTTTTTCTTTCATCATTTTCCTTGTCTTCCTTTGTTTGTCTCCTTCTCTTCTCTTCTTTATCTCTTATGTTGTACACCTGTAGTATCTGTAGTACACCTAGCTACACACACACGTGCACACACGCACACATACACACAGTTCCCAGTTAACAAACACATCGAAATGCTGTGGGACGATAAGTTTTATTCGCGCTCAAGCTCTCATTAGTCGGTTTATTGATTGCGGGCCGCTGATTAAATTTATAGCGGTGATGCTGTGTTCACTTTGTGGTCACTACTGCATTTCGATCGATCGCTTTCCAGGCTGGATATTTCATCAACACCTACAGTCTTAACTCTGCACCCAGCGTTCACGCAGCAGGAGGACGTCCGGTTTAAACACCCAGTCGAAGTGGTCTCGCGGATGTCTGCTTCCGTTTTCATGAGTGTGAGATGTGGAGACGTGGAACTGAGCCACCAAAACATCCAAGCAAGGAAATCTTACCTGTTTATAAACGTGAGGTCAGTTTCAGACGTGGTCCTGATGTAGTGCATACTGCACAGCGCGATGATCATGAATAAACCCAGACTGTCTGATGCAGGACGCTAAAGTCACCTGGAAGGTTCTTTCGTTCCTTTACTTTTCTTTTCACTGATGATGACGATTCATCCCCATTTAGGTCACCTTCCCTTATCACACAACCACTACCAACCACGGAGGGGTTTAAGCATGTGCGTGCCCCTTCCGTGACAAGTGATGCTGCTGCTATCTCCCCCCTCATATGAATGACTCCATAGGCACCTATGATTGGCTGGTGATCACTGTGAGTGACAGGGGAGTGTATGCTCGCTCCCTTCTTCTATTGAAAGCACGGCCAGTTAGTTCACATGTTCTCCAGGCCGCGGATTGTGTGTGGGTGTGTGTGTGTGTGTGGGGGGGTCATTCTAACCACTATGCCACCATGCAAGTAGTCATTCATTCATCATCTTCCACTTCTTCCGGGGTCGGGTCGCAGGGGCAGAAACCTAAGCAGAGGCCCAGACATCCCTCTCCCCAGGCACTTCCTCCAGCTCTTCCGGGGGGACACCAAGGCGTTCCCAGACAGGTCGAGAGACATAGTCTCTCCAGCGTGTTCTAGGTCGACCCCGGGGTCTCTTCCCGGTTGGACATGCCTGAAACACCACACCAGGGAGGCATTCAGGAGGCATTCTGACCAGATGCCCGAGCCACCTCAACTGGCCCCTCTCAGTGCGGACGAGCAGCGGATCTACTCTGAGCACTCCCTGGATGGTAGAGCTTCTCACCCTATCTCTAAGGGAGAACCCCACCACCCGACGAAGGAAGCTCATTTCAGCCGCTTCTATCCGCGACCTTGTTCTTTCAGTCACTACCCAAAGCTCGTGATCATAGGTGAGGGTTGGAACGTAGATCGACTGGTAAGTTGAGAGCTTTGCCTTGTGGCTCAGCTCCTTCTTCACCACGACGGACCGGTACAGGTTCCGTTTAACAGCAGAGGCTGCAGTGATCCGTCTGTCAATCTCCCGCTCCATCCTTCCCTCACTCGTGAACAAGACGTCAAGATACTTAAACTCCTCCACTTGAGGCAGGACCTCATTCCTGACCCGGAGGGTGCATTCCACCCTTTTCCGACTGAGAACCATGGCCTCGGACTTGGAGGTGCTAATTTTCATCCTGACTGCCTTGCACTCGACTGCGAATCACTTCATTGAGAGCTGGAGGTCCTGATGAAGCCAAAAAGACAACATTATCCGCAAAAAACAGAGACGAGATCCGATGGCCACCAAACCAGAACCCTTCAATGCCGTGGCTGCACCTAGAAATTCTGTCCATAAAAATTATGAACAGAATTGGTGACAAAGGACAGCCTTGGTGAACTCCAACCCTCACCGGAAACAAATTCAACCTGTTGTTACCAATACGGACCAAACTCTGGCTCCGGTGATACAGCGACCGAATGGTCCATAGCAATGGGTCAGGAATGCCATACTCCCAGAGCACGCCTCACAAAATAGCCCGAGGGACATGGTCAAAAGCCTTCACCAAATCCACAAAACACATGTGGACAGATTGGGCAAACTCACATACCCCCTCCAAGATCTTGTGGAGTGTATAGAGCTGGTCAAGAGTGCTACGGCCAGGACGACAACCACATTGTTTCTCCTGGATCCGAGGTGCAACTATCAGTCAGATCCTCCTCTCCAGTACCCCTGCATAGACCTTCCCGGGTAGGCTGAGGAGTTTGATTCCCCGATAATTGGAACACACCCTCTGGTCCCCCTTTTTCAAAAGTGGGACTACCACCCCGGTTTGCCAATCCAGAGGTACAGCCCTCGATGAACACGCGATGTTGCAGAGATGTGTCAACCAAGACAGTCCTACAGCATCCAGAGCCCCGAGATATTTAAGTGGATCTCATCCAACCTCGGCGCCCGACCACCAAGGAGCTTTTTGACTACCTCAGTGATCTCCACTCCAGTGATGGGCAGACCCCCACCCAAACCCCCGGGGTCTTCCTCCTCCATGGAGGGTGTATTAGTGGGATTGAGGAGGTCCTCAAAGTATTCCCTCCACCTCCCGATGCAAGTAGTAACAGTCTCCGTTTACTATACAGGAAATAATACATCATGAATATTATAGTAGGCCAATCGGATCTGATATGCAAATGAGCCATGTAATAAATAAGAGATAATGTACACCGAGACAGTTATTACTGTGAAATAAACCCTAACAGGGTGATGCAGGGCTCTGATCAGGAGCGGAGGGGACTTGAATCTCCCTGAAGGAGTTAGTTTGGCTTGTTAAACAGTTGCTTACTAAACAAATAAACGACTTCACACAGAATATTGATATAATTAAAGTAATATTATTGCATTCACTAAGAACCTCCTCTGATGGATGGGTGGGTGGATTTTGCATTAATTTTAGGCCGTTATTATCGTTTTATTACCTCTGCCTTCAGAAGCAGTCTGAATCTATGAGCAATTCCTGTAGCCCAATAAGAATGAAATGGTATCAGTCATAAATAGAAGAAACAAAGTGGAGTGCGAAATTCAGGCCACGCCCTCACCATAATTATTCGAAGCTTTCGGGGATTCACACCTTTTGTCAGTGCACTATTAGCTTTTAGCACTTTATAGCACTCCTTGCTCTGAGGGGTGTGCACTGATGAGAGGTCTGTGGGGAACCGTAAACACCGCAGATCTGAAATGAGAATAAACGGAGGAGGAAACAGCATGGACGCAGTGCCGCACCCGTCTCTTCCATTTACACACGTCCCTCTGGGTTAAAGGGTCATGGGAGCAGGTGCTCCAGTAAGGTGTGTGTGTGTGTGTGTGTGTGTGTGTGTGTGTGTGTGTGTGTGTGTGTGTGTGTGTGTGTGTGTGCGTGTGTGTGTTTGTGTGTATTAGTGAATGTGTTAGTGTTTTACTGTGTGTGTGTGTGTGTGTGTGTGTGTGTGTGTGTGTGTGTGTGTGTGTGCGTGTGTGTGTTTGTGTGTATTAGTGAATGTGTTAGTGTTTTACTGTGTGTGTGTTCGTGTGTGTGTTCGTGTGTGTGTGTGTGTGTGTGTGTGTGAATATGAAGCAGGAAGCTTGTAATAAATGCTGACAGTGTGAGTTGAGGTGTTAAAGGTGTGCCGAACATCAGCTCATCTGGACCTAATCAAGCGAGTGAGCTTTCATGTCCAGTCAGAATCTTCTCCCCGCCTCGTTCCCTCTGTCTTTATCTCCTCCTTCCCCCTCTGTCTCTCTGTATCACACGTGAGTGTGAGATCAATAATTCCTAAGCATAAGCAGGAAGTGAAGCTACTCGCATCTTTCTCCTTCCCTTATCTCAGTTTCTTCACTGGATGAATGATGTAAATCTGTAAGCAAAATAAATACAATGTGCGTTTTCAAGAGAGAAAAAAACAACAAAAATAAACAAAAATAATAAATAAATATCTGCTTTGTGTAGTTGAATCTGCCTCCGAGAGCCGGGAACGCGTTCTTGGCAGTTGGTGAAAGATTTTAATGGAAACATCAAATTGTCATTTAAATCAAATTGCGTCTTGTCTCCAGGGGCCGGCGGCGAGCGCAGTAAGAACGCCAAGACAAACTCTCCGGCTCAGGGTATCGGCGCTCATTACACAGATCATGCTGAGGATGAATACTAATTCCACCGCCGTTCCTTCAGAAAATAATCGGCGTGTCAATACATGGCATTGTGCTGTCGTATAGCGAGGAGTCTTTTAATCCGTACGATGGGGAGCTCTGCAGTTTTTATCTCCTTTCTCGTCGTCCGTCCATATATTATCTGTAGCACTTACTGCTGGGGTTGGTAAATTTTTAATTGTATACAAAAACTGTTGTATTGGTTCGGTTGAAAATGACAGCAGTCTCAGCCATCCGTGAAGTGGGAGTTAATCGGCCGAGCTCTCACGGGAGGGTGGGTACGGAATGTGCTCGCTTCACTGTCACTCATGGCGATCAAAAGCCAATCATGAGCGTCTATGAGGTCGTTCCTACGCGGGGGCAGATAGCGCTTTCCCTCCGAGTGTGTTAGACCCGCCCACAAATACACATGCACAGGAGTTTGAAAAGAAGCTGGTGCCTAGCATTGTATGTCACGTGTGTATGCATGCTTTTGCTCCTCCCTGATTGGTGGAGATTGTGTGATAGGGAAGGCAACACTTGATAGGTGGGAATTGAATACGACTAAATTACGGAGAGAATAAAGAACACCCCCCCCCCCCCCCTCCCACACACACACACACACACAAAGCTTTTTCTGGCGGGCAGAGGGAAGAAAAGGGCCAATGAGTGGGGTCAATGATTGGGGGTAGCATAGTTCCAATCACCCGCTCTGCCATCCTCACCACCCGCTGCGAGGCCTTCCAGTCCACTACAGTACAGCTACTGAACCACACTATACCTCAGAAGGTCAGGAGGTTCTCGATGGCGGAGCAGTAAACGTTCGTCAGTAGCGTCGAGGTGGACGAGCTTGTCAGAGCTTCCTGAGGAAGGACACTCATTGTTGTGCTTTCCCCACCTGATGGGCGATGCTTGTGGTCCAGGTGAAGTCAGTAGATGTGCTGAGTTGGATGTGAAACTTGAAGCACTTCACCCTCTCTACCGCCTCTCCGTCAGTATAGCGTGCTCAGTTTGTTCGGATCTCCTGAAGTCCGTTCTCCATAATCATCTCCCTGGTTTTGGATGTGTTTAATTCCAGGTTATTGTTGTGGCGCCATCGCTGCAGATGCCTGCTTCCTGTGGGCTGAGTCGGTGTTATCTGTAATCAAACCTATGATTGTGGTGTCGCCCTGAAGTTTCGATATCGGAAGCTCCGTTAGGAGTATGGTGCTTGTGCCTTATTGTTTCCATAGCAACAGTTTACTCACAGAGACGGAGAGGTTTTCTGTAAGATTATATAAGAACCTGTAAGGTTTTACAGAAGGGATGAGTCAGAGGTGAAGTTTAAGGTTCGAGAGTGAAATCCTCTCATGTTCCCTCACAGTGGTTTATTTCAACCCTAACCTGAGTCATGACTGAAGCACAAGTGGTGTGAGATAATGCGAGACTGTAACCGTAACCGCAGCAACACGAAGTCGTCGATTTAAACTCTATTATCCCGCCATCAGTCAGTAAAGAGTTAAGTGGCACCACTAATCAATGGCAATCTATTTAGGTATGTCTATTGCCTTTTTTTTTTGAGTCGATATTTATTGGCAGTTTATTAAAAGCTTTTTATTATATTACGGTCAGTACAGTGCAGGAAGAGGCTGTACATATTGATATATCTATTAATGCAGGGAAAATATCAATAAATAATTCTGCATCTGTCAGAATTCATCTCGGGGGAGCACATACGCACACTAAGTGTGTGTGTGTGTGTGTGTGTGTGTGTGTGTGTGTGGGGGGATGAGATGGATGGATGGAGAGATGAAGGTGCAGAAGGAAGAAAGAGGGATGGAGATGGGTGGAAAGAGAGAAGGGGTAGGAGGAGAGGGGTAAGAGGACAGTGGGGGAAAAAGGACTGACAGAAAGGGAAAGTGAGACTGGAGGCTGGAAGGGAGAGATGGACAGAGAGAAGAAGGGGTACAGTGAGAGATAGACTGAGAATGAGGGGAAAAGAGAGAGAGAGCTAGAGAGAGAGAATGAGAGAGAGAATGAGAGAGGCAAGGCAAGGGAGAGAGAGGGGGATAATGAGAGGCATAAGGGAAGAGAGAGGATGAGGGTGAAGAGAATGAGGGAGAGAGAGAAGGAGACACCGGGGGGGGGGGGATTTAATGCTTTATCATTCTTTCTTTGAGATTGTGAGTTTTCCTTATAGTCACTGATGAAACAGGAACAGGTATACGGATGGGGAGAATAAAGAGAAAGAGTAAAAAGAGACTGAAACTGGGATAGAGAATAAGTGACAGAAAAAAGATGGTGAGAGAAAATGATAGAATGAGACAGAAAATAAGAGGATGGGTGAGAGAGGGACAGAATGAGATAGAATGAGATATATTAGTATATAGATAGGATGGGATAGAAAGGGAGGGAATAGAGAGAGAGAGAGAATGAGGAGGAGGAGGAAAGAAAGAGAGAGAGAGAATTAGGAGGAGGAGGAAAGAAAGAGTGAGCGAGATTAAGAGTATGAGAAAGGAGGAGGAGAGAGAATGAGGAGGAAAGTGTTAGAGAGAGAGCGAGAGAGAGAGAATGAGGAGGAGGAGGAGAGAGAGTGTGTGAGAGAGAATGAGGAGGAGAGAGTGACTGTGTGTGTGTGTGAGAGAGAGAGAATCAGGATGAGAGAGAGAGAGGGAGGAGAGAGAGAGAATGAGGAGGAAGGAGAGCGCGCGAGAGAGAGAGAATGAAGAGGAGGAGCGAGAGAGAGAGTGTGTGTGAGAGAGAAAGAGAATGAGGAGGAGAAAGAGAGAGAGAGAGAGAGAGAGAGAGAATGAAGAGGAGGTGGAGAGAGAGAGAGTGTGTGTGAGAGAAAGAATGAGGAGGAGAAGGAGAGAGGAGGAGAGAGAGAGAGATTTAATGGTTTATCATTCTTTCTTTGAGATTGTGAGTTTTCTTTATAGTCACTGATGAAACAGGAAGACGGATCCTGCCTGACTTCCTGTTGCGTTAATGATGTGGTCAAAGCTGACAGAAGGAATCTTGAGTTCACAGACTGTCCCAGATTAGACTCGATCGAAATGTGTTTGCACTTAAAAGAGAAAGCAGAGAGGAGCAGAGACGAAATGCAGTGAACGAGGAGAGTGATGGATGAGAAAGAGAGAGAGAGAGAGAGAGAGAGAGAGAAAGAGCGAGCTAAACAAACACTCATTAAATCAGACCAGGCTGGGACGAGGCGCGCACGGAGTGGTGGTGGTGGTGGTGGTGGGTTTGGGTTACACAAATGGGCAGGAATTTGGGTGGAGTGGTGGCCGTTAGCACGTCATCTCACAGCTCGGTGGCTCTGGGTTCTACGAGCTTGCTTCAGATTCCTTCCGGTACTACAGCAGTCCAAAGCCATGCACATGAGGGAAACCAGCAACTTTAAATTGCCCGTCGGTGCAAATGAACGAGTGAATGACACTCCCACACGCAGAGAGAAAGAGAGCGAGAGAGAGAGAGAGAGAGCGAGAGAGAAAATGCAAAACAGAAAGAGAGAGAGAATGAGCAAGAGAAAGAGGAACAGATAGAGAAAGAGAAAATGAAGAATGGGGAGAGGGAGAGAGAGAGAGAGAGAGAGAGAGAGAATGGTTACTTATGCCTCTGACAGATTGGCCACCCGTTCGGGTTGTAATCCCACCTTTCACCACAAGTAATCTGGGATTGGCTCCAGCTTTCTCACAACACAACTATAGAAAGTTGAATCTTGTGATAAGACAACAAAGCCCTGTCGCCGCCTTCCATCGCTGACATAAAACTTGTCCTTGCTCTCTCGATGGGTGGAGCATTTCTCCTTGTCAACTGCAATCACAATGTCACTAGCCAATTAGTGAGCACATGTACATGGAAAAGGTTAAAAATCATCGCTTTCCTCTGAGGGTGTTACACCGCCATGTGATGCAGCACGATGCAGCAGGGGGTTGGCGTTTTTGTATCTTGAAGGACGCCACTTGTTCCTTACCACATGACTTAAGATTCAATCCCAAAGTATACGGGAAGCCCTCGAACATTTCATTTAAAAAAATACAGTGTTTATAATAATCATCAGACGCAAGCTAATCCAATATGGAAGCAAATCACATGATGAAGTATCTGAGCGTGCCGTCATGGTGTTTTCCGTGTTACACTCATGAATGGTGCGGAAAATAAGCTTTGTGAAAATCCACCCCAGAGAAGACACCAGCGAGGGATAAGTCAGGAATTCAGCGAGGCGTTACGCGGTTCAGCGCTACTTTAGGTGTTTAATAGAGGGTGAAGGAGGAAAGTGTGAAGGTGGGATGGATAACGCGTTCATCTCCTGTATAAACGGCTGTGAAAGCACTGTGGCGGAGTGCGCGGGAGATCGACTCTGTAGGGTTTACAGTACACGTCTCCGTAAGACGTGGCTTACCCCAGACAGTCTGAACCGAAAGGAAATTGTTTCTGGTCTCTCTGTGCAGGTGCTGCTGTCTGGGCTGATCGGAGTCGTGTCCTGGAAAAGACCCCTCTCTCTGGTGGTGAGTCCAAAAATAAAGGAGATCAAAACTCCACCGCGTGTGTATGTGTGTGTGTGTGTGTGTGTGTGTGTGTGTCTGTGTCTGTTGGGGGTGGGGAATATTTCAGCACATCTGGTTTGATTAATTTTTTTTAAGATGAACTGAATTGACTGCAGAGGTTCATGCATGCGCCTCACAGCAAGAAGTTCCTGGGTTCAATTCCCAGACTCAGGGCATTTCTGTGTGGGGTTTGCATACTCTCCCAGTGTTTGCGTGGGTTTCCTCCTACAGTCCAAAAACATGCATACTGGGGCTGACTGGCAAATTGCCCCTTGGTGTGAGTGCGTGTTGTTCTGTAAAGGCCATCGCAGGCTCATCTGGGTGTAACCCCACCCTCACACAGAGTCATCTGAAATCGGCAACAGCCCCACCCGTCCTTAGTCCTAATTGGGTTTAATTTTCTAGACATAAATAAATGAATTGCTGTATTTGATGTAATAATCGCCCTGCTCCAATAACACCCCCCTTCCACCCCGCGTGTTTTGTTTTTTTTGCTTGGTTTTTTTTGTTTGTTTTTTTAAATCTTGCGTCAAATAACTGTCCGTGTGTACTGGGAGAAAAATGGTAGATCAAACTTACCCATTTTATTCGATTACTCTCTGTAACGGTAAAATGAGGCGTTCACTGCCTGTAAAAGTGAGTTTACACGGTATTTCAAGACCTACTGCCACTGTGGAATGTCTATAATGTTCATCAGTAACAACAGATTGTTCTGCCGTGATTTAAAAAACAGGAAAACATATTGCTGTTCTCTTGGTAAATGTCCAACAAGATGAACCTTTAGAAGCGGCTACAGCAAAACTATGGGACACTCTGAATGAGTGGAGCGATGAGCCAGATATGGACCTATCAGAAAGTGATGACAAGGATTTTTCATCAGATTTTCCTGCTCACTAACTTCATACATTAAAAAAAAATGGCCATGTGCTTTTCATGTGCTAAAGTTGACCTTTGTGTTGATTGGTTCAACGTGCCATGTGCTAAAGTTGACATTCATCTTGATTGGCTCAATTTTACATAGGGGGAAATATTTAAAGGAACAGCACCAGGAGGGAAAAGTAAGGGGTCCTTCTTTTTTTTAATTATGCTTTTTTTCTGTTTATTTTCAGCTTTCATGTAAGTAGTTTGGTTGATACCATAAAATGAATAATACAAATACCAGTAAAACTCTTTTACTGTTCTTTTATTATTGATGTTTTCCACCTCGATGGTAATAAGCACTTACCGTTCTACTCCGCTGGTAACATTTTAATAAGCGCCCACCCACTCCAATTTTTAAGCCCCCTGGGCGCTTATCACGTCGAATACGGTAATTGATTTTGTACAATTTTCTAAATCTGACTCGACTGGTTCTATCAAATCCCAGTAAATTGGCTTCATCAAAGAAGTACATGAATGATTTTTTTTCTTTTCCATTATTGAAAGTTTTCGTCCTCCAGATTGGTTCTGCTGTCGCTCTCAAGTGCTCCATCGGAGCCAGGCCTGAACGACAGTGATTGCCAGTCACGCGGTGCGCCATGGAAGAAAACGAAATGGGCTTAAAACATCATTGCCATCGGCACTCGGGCGGAGTGCGATGCAGAGCATATACAACGATTTTGCTCAGCGTTCCGGTCGAATGTAATTGGGGAAAGGATTCTGCACGATGGCTGGTTTTCACCTCGGCTCACAGACTGTGAGTCGAACATCAGCAGCTCCGGGTTTCCTCCCGACACTCCGGATTCCTCCCACAGTCCAAAAACATGCACACTAGACGAAATGGCTGTTATAAATGTTTGGATGTGCGTTGGCCCTGTGATGGACTGGCGAGCTGTTCAGGGTTGGCTGACACAGGCCTCGGCTTCCCTGCAGATATAGTAGGATAAAGCGGCTATGATCTACTTCCATTCGATCTGGGTTTGAGTTGTGAGGGCAGCAGCGTAAGCAGTGAGGTCCAGACGTTCCTCTCTCAGCCACTTCCTCCAGCTCTGTCAGCAAGACATCGAGGTACAGTATTCCCAAACCATCTGAGAAACATAGTCCCTTCAGGGTGTTCTAGGATGACCGTATGGTTGGACGAGCCCAAAACACCACACCAGGGAAGCGTTTGGGAGGCATTCTAACCAGATGCCCGAGCCGCCTGGACTGGCTCCTCTCAACGTGGAGGAGCAGCGGTTCTACCCCGAGAGAGATGGCTCTCGGATGGCTGAGCTTCTTACCCCATTAATAAGGGGGAGCCTGGTGAAGGAAACTCATTTCAGCTGCTTGTATCCATGATCTTATGTATGTAGACATTTACATCTACAACATTTTACCTCAAAAAAAAAAAAAACGAGCAGGTGAGGGTTAAGGGGCTTTGCTCAAGGGCCCAACTGCAGCAGGTTTAGTGGTAATGGGACTTGAACCACCAACCTTCCAATTAGTCACTGAATCTTGACCAATAAGACAATGCTCATTCGTGGCCATGGGCAGTGTTCGGGACGGAACCGTTTTGTAGCATTGCTGGAATCCTCTCCTGGAATCGGAAAGTTATTACCCATAATGCACAGCAGGTTGTGAATAAACACGCTTTCAGATCCGTTATTCCAGTGTGTTTGTAGCTACTGCTGTGACATCCAGTGACGGTTTTATTTTCCTGCTCCTCTGGGGACCTGGGAGAACGACTCAGGCCTGTTGAGTAGAACCCAGAGCACCTGTTCTCACTGTTCCACTGACTGTAAGAAAGACAAAGTCTTTAGGTGGCCCAGAGGAAGACGATAGATCATTGAATACCCCCCGCAAAAAAAAGTCACATGGCGAACAAGCCTTGTTTACTCCCACGGGAGGTGTATCGATGATGTATAGGTTGATGAGGCGGAGTTGGGAAAGTGTGCCACTGCTGGACTATAGCGCTCTGTCACTGCTAAAGGAGATTAAAGGCATTACAGAAGGCAGGGCGAGGATTCATTTTCTCTCTGGTGGGGTCCGGTAGAGAAGAACAGAGCGAGAGGAAGGAGAACAGCGAGGAGTATTAATCTGGAGGTGAAATGGAAACGGCAGAACGACACAGATTGCGTTTCCAGCGCAGTTCAATCATAAACACTTTCTCTGCTACAGTCGGACATATTTTATCTGTTTGTGGACATGAAGAGCATAAGTGTCCAACTACAGGGTCACTCTACATGAAATACTATGTCTCCCCCCTGGCTCTGCCATTATCCTACAAATTAGAAGTGAACTGTCAGAAAAAACTAAGGCTGGCGTGTTTATATTATATGGTAACACGATTCAGGGGACCAGAAATCAGACGGAAAGGCGATCAATATTTCTGGAGGAGGGAGTCGACCTATCAGAAGCAGCTTTCAATGTATCAGGGAGGAGCTTTATTATTTTTTAAAAAGGGCGAACTTTAAGAATCAACTTGTTCATTCATTTATTTACCGTATTTTTCGGACTATACGTTGCTCCGGAATACAAGTCGCATTGGTCAAAAATTGCATAATAAAGAAGAAAAACATATATAAGTCGAAGTGGACTATAAGTCGCAAACTCATGGAAACTGTCTATCTTGGCTTGGAAATCTGCTGCCAGTTTATGTGACGTTGAAGTCCTTGCTCTGATAGAGAGGCGGTTGCGTTTCATGAAGTGGTAACACCAAGAAAATCCTGACGCAAAGTCATTTATATTCATCTCCTTGACAACTACCTGGACGTGGAGATGCAACTGCACTGTTGATACGCCCCTCCCTGAGGCACGTTGCTCAAGCACCCATGTGCAAGCTCGTTCTTCTAGCTGTGGCCATCTAGCTTTTAGCCCACACTTAGCTTGTTTTGTTTTCTTCATTGCAGTAATAATAATCTCCGCTTTTCTCCAGTCTGTCACAAGTTTCTCGTTATCTCCAAACTTTCTTTCTGCTGCTCGATTACCATTTTCTGCAGCATATTTCACTACTTGCAGCCTGTAATCCGCAGAACAGGATTTTCTTTTGACATTTCTTCAGTGGCACAGGATGAGCAGGTACTGGTGCCCAAGCCTAGAATGCCCTCTTGTGGTTGTGAGTGTAAAAATAACAATCATGTGAAATTATGTTTGTTACTATTATGACGAACAGAATTATATGTAATAACTTCACGTATAAGTCATTCTGGAGTATAAGTCACACCTTCAGCCAAAGTATGGAAAAATGCGACTTATAGTCTGGAAAATACAGTATTAATATGCCAAATCGCTTTATCCGACTAAAACCGGCGCCTATCTCAGCCGAGTCATGGTGTAGATGTGGTACACCCTGAACAGCTCGCCAATCTATCTCACACATACCCACAAACACACACAACCATCCATCATACTGACACTTAGTAGCAACTTTGAATTGCCAGTTAGCTTGAAGTGCATGTCTTTGGACACCAGAGGACTCGAAAAGAAGTCAGACATGCACAGGGAAAACAAAAAACTCCAAAGAGAAATAAGATCGCCCAGCTCAGGACTCGAACCCAGGATCTTATCTCTGTGAGGTAGATCTGTGGAACACTACACTGCTGTTCTGTCTTAATATAATTAATGAAAAAATATATCAATTATTATATTAAATTATATAAAAATATAACTGACAAATGAGTAAATTAAATTAATGAGATGAACTAGACTTGCAGATAAAAAAAGTAATTCTGATAAACTGCTTTTTTTTGTTTGTTTGTTTTTGGGGGTTTTTCCCTGATTTTCTCCCTAATTCAGGGGTGTCCGATCTCATCTGCTCAGGTGTTTGCTGAGATAGGCTTCACCCTCGCCTCCACTCTAATAGTATTAAATGGTTTAGAAAATGAGTGAGAGATCAGAGTCAGAGTGTGTTTTTTTAAATTATTTTTATTTATTTATTCATGAAATGGCTGGTGTTAAATGTAGGCTAATAATTATTTATAAAGTGATGAGAGGTTTATGTTGGTTTTAATGACGGACTCATAAAGGGTTCGAGTTTAATACTCGGAATAAAGGGAGCTGGGTTGTGAAGGTGAAGAGGACAAGATGTAAAACTACAACTTCATTTTAGAAGCAAAACAATTCAAGATCTGAGTTACACGTGTGTGTGTGTGTGTGTGTGTGTGTGTGTGTGTGTGTGTATGCATATGCATGTGTGATCCCTGCCAAACTTACCTGTCATGGAGGATCTGGCTTACCTGCTTTCAGTGGACGAACTGGGCAAAGCCATTGATTGTCTGTGCTGTGGAAAAGCCCCTGGAAAGGATGGCATCCTCAACCTGAAGTCTTGAAAAGTGGCAAGCCAGCACTCCTGCAGCACCTCCATGAGCTGCTGTGCTTATGCTGGGAGGAAGGGTTCATCCCCCAGGACATGCGCGATGCAAACATTGTAACCCTCTACAAAAACAAGGGCGACCGCAGTGACTGTAACAGCTACCGTGGCATCTCCCTCCTCAGCATCATAGGGAAAGTCTTTGCTCGTGTTGTGCTTACTCGCCTTCAGATTCTTGCTTCCCGGGTGTACCCAGAATCGCAGTGTGGTTTCAGGGCAGGCCGATCCACATTCGATATGATCTTCTCACTTCGTCAACTGCAAGAGAAGTGTCGGGAGCAGCAGAAGCCCCTGTACATTGCCTTCATAGACCTGACTAAAGCATTCGACCTGCTCAGCAGAAGCGGACTCTTCAGCCTCCTGCAGAAAATTAGATGTCCTCAAAGGTTACTCCAAATTGTGACCTCCTTTCACGAGGACATGCACAGCACAGTCTGCTTCAATGGTGGGACTTCTGCAGCCTTCCCAGTGAGCAGTGGTGTGAAGTAAGGCTGCGTCCTAGCGCCGACACTCTTTGGGATATTCTTCTCGATGCTTCTTCAGTATGCCTTCTCTGACATTGAGGAAGGGATCCATAGCCACACCAGATCAGATGGAAAATTGTTTAACGTAGCTTGATTGCGCACTAAGACATAGGTGAGGCAGGTCCTCATCCGCGAGATGCTGTTCGTGGATGACGCTGCATTGATGTCCCACACTGAGGTTGGTCTTCAAGAGCTAGTCAATCGCCTGTCCCATGCCTGTAATGAATTCGGACTGACCATCAGCCTGAAGAAGACAAACATCCTGGCAAAGGGCACAAACACAGTCCCAAACATCAACATAAATAACACGCAGCTTGAGGTCGTGGACTCCTTCACCTACCTGGGATCCACCATCACCAACACTCTCTCTCTTGACATAGAGATCTCATGCAGAATCGGGAAAGCCGCCGCAGTGATGTCCAAACTGAACAAGCGTGTATGGAGTAATACCCAGCTAACCGAGAACACCAAGCTGCGTGTCTACCAGGCCTGTGTACTCAGCACACTCCTTTATGACAGTGAGGCCTGGTCCACGTACACCGGTCAGGAAAAGAGGCTCAACAGCTTCCACCTCTGCTGTCTCAGGCGTCTGCTCCATATAAAATGGCAAGACAAAGTAACCAACACCGCGGTACTACAGCGTGCTGGCATGCCAAGTCTGCTCGCACTGCTGAGCCAGAGACGACTTAGGTGGTTGGGTCACGTACAGCGAAGGGATGAGGGGTGCATCCCTAAAGACATGTTATATGGAGAGCTGAGTGAGGGCTCCCACCGCACAGGAAGACCACAGCTTCGGTACTAGGACGTGTGCAAGCGGGACATGAAATTATCTGCCATTGACATGAACACCTGGGAAGGCACTGCTGAAACATACCAGCTGTGGAAGATCACTGTCAACGAGGGGGTCAACAAAGCTGAAAGCAACAGAATTAACAAGCTAGCTGAGAAAAGAGCAAAGAGGAGAGAAAGGGCAGCCCCCATGGCTCCTCAAAGCCCTTTTGTATGCAGTATATGTTTAAGAAACTATCACACTAGGGTCGGCCTTTACAGTCACTCCCGCAAATGCCTACCAAGTACGGCTGCCGCCGCCGATGTGTGTGTGTGTGTGTGTGTGTGTGTGTGTGTGTGTGTGTGTGTGTGTGTGTGTGTGTGTGTGTGTGTGTATGCGTGTGTGCATGTGCGTGTGTGTGTATGCGTGTGTGTATGTGTGTGTATGTATGCGTGTGTATATGCGTTCATGTGTGTGTGTGTGTGTGTGTGTGTGTGTGTGTGTGTGTGTGAGGGGGTGTATGTGTATGTTTGTGAGTGTGTATGCATATGTGCGTGTGTGTGTATGTGTGTGTGTGTGTGTGTGTGTGTGTCTGTGTATGCGTAGGTGCATGTGTGTGTGTGTGTGTGTGTGTGTCTGTGTATGCGTGTGTGTGTGTGTGTGTGTGTGTGTGTGTGTGTGTATGCATGTGTGTGGGGGGTGTATGCATGTGTGTGTGTGTGTGTGTGTGTGTGTGTCTGTGTCTGTGTATGCGTGTGTGTGTGTGTGTGTATGCATGTGTGTGGGGGTGTATGCATGTGTGTGTGTGTGTGTGTGTGTGTGTGTGTGTGTGTGTGTGTGTGTGTTATCCCAGTAGACAGAAGAACTCTGTCGCTTGACATTATTGCTGTGAGTGTGAATATAGAGATGGTGTGTACGTTAGTAGTATTATTGTATAATAAATGAATGTGTGCGCAGAGCAAGGCATCTCTGAAAACATCTGCCGATTCCAACCAATCGTTCCTCCTCATGTATAATTAATACAATATCGCTTTGAGCGGTACGTGAAAGGTCACTATCGAATTTCAGGCCGAATCCGAATACTGACGTCAGTTCTGATGTTGTTATCTATGTCCTCCAGGACCACCTCTTCACGTCTCATTTAGTATTTTGGGATTTGTTCAGCTTTAGTTTTTATGTTTCCATGGCAATTTACCTGTCAATTCTTTTTTGTTTTTTTGTTTTTTTGTTTTGACATCAAAATGCCATGTCATGGGGAGGCTGAAGTCTATTTGAGTGAAAACAGGGTGAAAGGTGGGGTATACTCTGAACAGCTCTCTCACCAGCAGCAAAAACTACTATTCACAGTCACGCTCACACCTACGGACAATTTAGAACAGGCATTTCGCCGAGTGCGCATGTCTTTGGACTGTCAGAGGAAACCGGAGGACCCGGAGGAAACCGATGCGAGGACCAAACTCCACATCGAAACACCCAAACCTGGGACTAGAATCCAGGACCTTTTTGCTGTGAGGCGGATGTGCGGATGGCCACTACACTGCCATGTCATCCTGGCAACCAATATATCGTTTAAAAATATGGGTGGTGTTCATTTCCAGGTCGTTTCAAATACTCGTGCATACGTGCGCTTCTTAAAAGCGTGAAGGGTGAAAAGATGTCGCAGAGGCTGCTGTTTTTGGTGATACGATTAACCAGGGCCTCCCAGTGGCGTATCGACAAGGTGCTTGACTATCAACCAGAAGATGATAAGTTAAGGTTAATGTCACAGCCGTCCGTCACAGGGATTTCATGAGGGCTGATTGGCCAAGCTCTCATGGGTGGGAGGGACAGCATATGCTCACTTCCCTGTCACTCATAGCGATTGCCAGCCAATCATTTGTACAGGGGGTGCTTTCCTTCGAGAATGTTAGACCTGCCTCCAAATGCACAGCAGATCGAAAAGAGGCGGGTGGGTAGAATTCCATGTTACGGGTGGGCGTGTACATGCTTTCGCTCCTCCCATGCTGAAGGCAATATTTGATGGCTTTTTTTTTCTTGGTTAAGTCAATGGCTTCAGTGTGACCTTTGCATACCAAAGACTTAGTAGATCATTCAAGTAACTTTCAGCTACAACTGGGAAATGCATTCTGGGTATTCTCGCATCCTACATGTTGTCTTTTGCATAGTAATAGTCTAGCTAGCCCCCAGTGCACTAACTGGGTCATCAAGCGGGTTCAGAAAGTGAATGAATGGATGATGGTCTAGTTAGTTGCAGCCTCTGTTCATTTATTCGTTTTTGGAAGAAAGGCGATAAGACAGCCCTGATGGTGTAGTGGTGAGCATGTCCACCTCATGGTAAGGAGGTCCCGGGTTTGATTCGCGGGTTCTGGGTGGGCGTTTCTGTGTGGAGTTTGCATGTTCTCTATGTGCTGGCATGGGTTTCCTTTGTATACTCCAGTTGCCTCTGACAGTCCAAAAGCATGGACCGTAGGTCGATTGACTGTTCCGACTTGCCCCTGAATGTAAGCGTGAATGGTTATATATGTTGTTAGCCCCGCAATGGCCTGATGAGCTGTATGAGTGGAACATTAGCAGAAGTCAGTTTTCTCTTGTTTCTGGTGTCCGATAAGCACGCCAACGTGTTTAATCCCTCGACTCTTGCGCTCTACCATTACCACCTGACAGTTTTCCCCACACGGCTTCAGATCAATATCTGGATTTCTGTCCTGACCTCGAGTTCTTCTTAATCGATCAGTTTAAAGGCACTCGGGTTAATTCTAATTAAACGAGTGTTAGATTGCATGTGTGTCTGGAATGTGGGAACAATAGACTTTTCATTGTTTTCAGGCTCTACAATTGAATAAAAACCAGCAAATGAACCTGTTGGGAACGATCCTTATTAATTGAAGTTTGTTAAATAATGCTGTGGAATCCTGCATCCTGATTGGTCAGAAGGTCCTGCAGGATAGCAGCTCCGAGAGCCCTTTCTTCTGGAATGTAATATATATTTATGGACTCGTTGTAATCTGTTAGTGTTTCTATAGCAACTGCTATAACGTCGGCACGGTGACATCGTGGTTAGCATGTCGGCCTCACAGTAAGAAGGTCCCAGTCTCGAGGCCTGGGCTCGGCGAGGGCGTTTCAGTGTGGAGTTTGCATGTTTTCCTGATGCTTGCATGGATTTCCTCCAACAATCCGAAAGACACACACATTAGCTTAATTCATTGTTCATTCATCGTTCATTTTCCGTAAGCGCTTAATCCTAATTCGGATCGCGGGGAGGCTGGCGCCCATCCCAGCCAACTCCGGGCAAGGGCAGAGTACACCCTTGACCGCTCGCCAGGCCATCACAGGGCGGAAACACGCTGATGGCTATGCAGCTCCTCTTGTCAAAAGTTAGCAATGGGTCTTTTACATGAACCTCACACCATAGACAGTGAGAGACACGGCCAGCCTTTGATAACTCAGTTACTGGCACTGGGGGGACAGTGACAATCTGTAGGGAGGGGATTGAACCCACAACCTTAGGTTCAGTGATCCAGCACCTTTACCACCAGGCCACCACTGTTCCATTAGGCTAATTAGCTGATCCTGATTGCTACCTCGGTGTGAGAGTGAGTGCGAATAGTTGTGTATGTGTTGCCCTGTGATGGACTGGTGGTCTGTTCAGGGGTGTGTACCGCCTTTGTCTAGTGCTGGCTGAGATAGGTTCCAGGCCTTCCTTGACCCTAATTAGGATTAACTGTTTCAGCAGATCTAACTGTAAATGGATAAAAAGTGTAATTGTTGGTAAACACTGAGGTATAAGTGGAGTACAGTACGGTTTTTGTTGTTGTTGTTGTTGTTGTTGTTGTTTTTAATCAGAAGAGAATCAGATGTTTCATCATATCAACCCATTGCTGATTTTTTTTTTTTTTTTTTTTCAAATTATTATTACGACCGCTGAGGAGGTTCTATTTTATGCTCGGCTTGTGATTTTTATCAGGATGATGTAAATATTTACTTGTGGAGTTTCCTGCAGTGCCCTTCTGAGGTAGGGCCCTGGATAGGGAGGACTTCATCAGATTTTGGATTTTCGGATCAAATTCTGGATTCAGGATTTTTTAATTTTTTTGGACAGTTTTTGTGAAAGTGTACAATTACCAATACTACCAAGTAGTTATTTTCTGGGGGTTTTCTTCTCGCTCTAGCTAGCTTGGTGGAGGTTTGCACTCTGCAAGTTTGCTAATTTCACGATTGAAGCCGAGCCGTTTAATCCTTGCTGATATTTCAAATTCTGTATAATCAGTCTCTCTCACACTTAATCAGTCCTTCTAGCCATCGGGTCTGATTTCTCTTTATATTTTATATATACCGTATAAAAGGCGGCCGAGCAGTTAGCCAGGTTTGTGTCGTGGGAAAAGCAAATAACAAATAGCAGTTGTTTGAAATCTGTGCTACTTGTAAATCATGTTCCTTCGAGTGGAATTTATTTATTAACTCTGAGATCTTTTTCAATCTTTTATTTGACTCATTGGCATCCCCTCTCCCCCCCCTTAAGGTTTTAGAGAGCTCTTTATATCTTGGAATAATGACACAGCATACTTTAATAGTAAAGAGAACACCAGGCCCTGGATGTCAGCTTTAAATGAGACAGGATCCACCTGCAGGAGGTTCTGATCAGTGGCGCCTAATCTGGGGAACCCGACTATAATTTATAAGCTCCACTGTTTAATATGATGTGAATTCGGGAGAAGCCTATCAACTCTAATACTGAATCAAATCCTTCACTATATAACTTCATATTATAGATGCCAGCATGCCATGTTTTTTCTTTATACTGTATTTTATATGCACAGGAAGTTGCCGACTTACGACCTGCATGACTTACAACTGTTCAACTTTACGACCACCTGTGACTAAAATAAATGATTTAAGAAATAGCTTATATATATATGTGGGTATCATGTATGAATATCATCAGCCTCGCCGAGCTGAGTCTAGTCTATTTGTGAGGATCAAATGGTCCAAACCTTGTACATGTATGTACAGGTATATACAGTGTATATACCGGTGTGTATATATGTGTGTGTGTGTGTGTGTGTGTGTGTGTGTGTGTGTAGATATATGGAACAGATTAAATTCGTAAGTCAAGGTATTGCTGTATGCCAGGCCTGTATTCTTTCTCTTTCCATCATCTGAGCCGAACTGTGAATCCGATGCTCAAGACTCTCGATTCTTTGAACCATGAACTGATTTACAAAAAGTGACTCCTCCCCTGGGTCCTTTGTAAAGAGTCGCATTAGGTTGAAAATACATGTACACTAGTCGTCCTCATCCTCCCCGTCCTCCTCCTTGTCCTGCTCCATATATTAATGTCTAAAGAAAGGTAAAAGGAATGTAAACAAAATTTTGACACGGACTTGTATTAAGGTCCAGAGTACGAGCATACTCGCAGTAATACATGTACCGACTTGACTCGCATCCAAACCGTCTTATGACCTGTTGGTCAGAACCAGATACGGTCGTAAGTTGGGCACGTCCTGTACTGTGTAAAGGGAGGCACTACTGTAACGGTTAGCACATCTGCCCCACATCAAGTATGTCTGGGGTACGAACCTTGGGCTTGATGAGGACGTTACTGTGAGGAGTTTGCAGGTTCTCTCTCTTCCTCTGGGTACCACAGTATATATTTTTGAGAAAGATAGATAGAGAGAGAGAGAGAGAGAGAGAGAGAGATACTGACTAAGCCATTGAACCTCCAGGCGTTTTCAGTAAATTGCCAGCACCGTGACTTTGTGAAGTCGAGTTTTATTCACGCAGGTACTTCAATTTGAGTGATTTATAGCAATGTGTGTTCCGCACCATCTGCTGTTTTTTTCTTTCTTTCTCTCTTTTTTTTTTTGCTTTTGCTTTTAGAGCGCAAATGACTTTTCATATTTTACTGCATCCCTCAGGTAGTTTGCTGAAGTTCTTCAGTAAAAGCTTCTCAAAGTGAATCTCCAGCAATAACCAGCGACACTTTTTTAGCCGCCTGTACAGCGTGACTTGGCAGAGATTCGATTTCGTTCTGCCAATCTACTTAGGCCTAAAGCCAGCGACGCCACTTTAGATCGGAGAGGACGTAAAATAAAGTAGCTCTAAAGTGCCTCTTGAACAACCGCGCGGTGTCTGTCTGCTTGAGCTTGAGCGCTGTCATACTTCGCAACACTGTGTCCATTTTATTGAATTAATGATACTGCGGCGGGAATTTTCACTCAAACGTTTGTGTTCGTTTTGCACATTTAAAAGATAAATGCAACTCGTTCATGGGTTCAGTACGGTTGTGCATCATACTCAAAAACTCTGAATTATAAAAGCTGGGAACATGGAAAAAAAAAACCCCAACTTTGATACCACATAAATATGTAAAGTGGTTTATTAATGGATGTTTTCCAGATTTATGCAGAGTGGATGGGATTTCTGGGTTTAAATGATAAAAATTACACCACATCTGGCACCTCTATTAATGGCTTCGTGCGGGGAGGGGGCGGGGTGGGTGTTCTGGTCGATGAGTTTGTAAATACTATTATGAAGCATTTATTTAAATAATGTACTGTGAATAAAAATAAATCTCAAGTTCATTTTGTTCTACACATTTTTTTACGGAACAAGAACAATGAGGCGAAATATGGAGCAGAAACTTTGGCGCGTGTCAGGAGTCCGTATGTTACAATGGCCTTTTCACCGCTCCTCTCATCACTCACGTTTATACTACTGCATCGATTAACCTTTTCCACTGACGCACTGAAGCTTTTTGTTTGACTCGCGTGTGTGTGTGTGTGTGTGTGTGTGTGTGTGTGTGTGTGTGTGTGTGTGTGTGTGTGTGTGTGAGACATTTTTATGCTTTTCCTTTATGTTTTATAATATGGTGAGGTTTACATGGTCTCAATGTAGTCCTGGTACAGTCTATGTTCAATCCTTATGCAGATCTCAGTACAGTTCCAGTACGATCTTGATACGGTGCTGGGGCAGCCTCAGTATGGCCCCAGTACAGTCTCGGTACAGAGTTAGTACCATTTTAGGGCAGTCTCATTACAATCTCACTATAGTCTCAGTACATTCTCAGTACAGCTCCAGCACAATCTTAGTCCCAGCACAGTGTCAGTACAGTCCTTGTACCATCTCGGGTCAGTCCCATTACAGTCCCAGTCTAGGTTTGGTATAGTCTCTGTACATTCATTTATTGTGCAGTGGTGGCCTGCTGGTAAAGTTGCTGGATCACTGATCCCAAGCTTGTGGGATCAAGCCCCACTCTGCACGGGTTATCACTGACCCCCCAGTGCACTAACTGGGTTATCAAAAGCCGGCCATGTCTCTCACAGGTTCGTTTAAGAGAACCCATTGCTGACTTCCGACAAGAGGAGCTGCATAGCCGTCAACGTGTTTCTGCCCTGCGATAGCCTAGCGAGCTGTTCAGGGTGTACTCTGCCCTCACCCGGAGTTGGCTGCGATGCGTGCCAGCCTCCCCACGACCCTAATTAGGATTAAGCAGTTACAGGAAATGACATTCATTTTATTTATTTATTTTCTGAACCGCTTAATCCTAATTAATGTCGCGAGGCCGACTCTGGGTGAGGGCAGAGTACATCCTGGACAGGTCACCAGGCCATCGCAGGGCAGAAACACGCTGACGGCCACCCAGCGCTTCTTTACAAAAGTCAGCAATGGTTCTTTTACATGAACCTCCCACCATAGACAGCGACAGACACGGCCGGCCTTTGATAACCCAGTTAGCTGCACTGGGGGAACAGCAGTGACTACACGGTGATAGTGGGGCTTGAACCGCCAACCTTAGGATCAGTGACCCAGCCCCTTTCCACCAGGCCACCACTTCCCCAGTCTTGGTACAGTCTGCATATTTTTGAACTGTGGGAGGAAACCGGAGTACCCTGAGGAAAGCCACACTATCAAAGGGACAGCATGCAAACTTAACACAGAAGCGACCCGAGCCTGACTCGAAACCTTCTTGTTCTGACGCGGACGTGCTGATCACTGCGCCGCCATGCCACACCTACTGTACATAATACAGCATGCGGTTCATTCTTTATTGATTATAAAGACAGTCAATATTTTTGCGACGTGCTGTGATTGGAAAAATAATCACGTGCACCAAGTCTCATCCAAGTGAATGAATTTTCAAGATTTTTTTTTTCTGTAATTACGTGACCCATTGATTGACGTACCCGTGCGAAGGATAATTAGCGTGCATCATTATTCCAGACGAAGATGCTTAATGCAAACCCTGAGGAAACAGATCCAGCAGGTTACAAAATATCTTCCCGACTATTTCCTGTTGGAAATCTAGGCGGATCCGCAGGGATGATCTGCGGTGATCGTTCATCTTTGACAACTACATATCTGGAGATGAGTAGAAAAGACACAGAGGCATGAGCGGTGTAATAACAGTCTACGATCGAGCGCCGGGTTGCGCTGCGATGAATTTATGATGCAGTTTTTATTGAAACACGAAAGAAGTAACAGTAATATTATTATTATTATTATTATTATTATTATTATTCAGCGAGACGGACGAATGTCTTTCATTTCATTATTATATGGTCGCCTCCATTCCCTCGTCCCATTATTACTCGGGCTTCTCTTCGGGAGTTTGTTTTCACCAACCTGCATAATAACCTGCCGGGGTGAGCTTTAGACGCTTCATCATTTTAAATCAAATCGAAAACAACGCAGACATTACAGAACCTTGGCCCGAAGATTTCATTAAGCAAACATTCGATTATTAAAGCCGCCCGCATGGTCCGTCAAAGCGCTCAGTATGATTATCAGAAGATTGGAACAGAAGGCCTGCTGGATGAAAGGGTTAAAGAGAGTTGAAAGAGGGAATCACAATAGACATGCAACAGAAATGTGACCGACACGAACGGCAATTCACGGCTGTCGCTGCTCATTCTAAAACTGTTCTCAAATTTGTCTCGCAACATTCAGGGCATCACGTTGTTTTTTTTTTTTTTCCGGTCGTCCGTAAACGAAACAAAACGAGGCTCAGATGTGGAGCAGCCTCGAACTCTTCTCAAGCAGACCGCACATGTCGGGAGAAGGTCGCAAAAAGTCGTCATTTTGCTCGCAAATTATTCGGGAGGTTTTTTTTCGTCTGTAAGGAAAAGCGACAAGTTGAAGTATTCCACAGGGAAATTTTGAGAAAAGTTTGAGACTTGGTGGCGCCACCATGTTCCGCATATTTTGTTATCGTTTGTATATTATTCATGTTTTGTTCGCAGTGATAACGCACGAATCACAAGCGAATGAGAGAGAATAAAAGCGAAGAAAAGTGATTGGCGAGAAGAGCTTCCTTTTTTTTTCGCCAAATATTCGTAAACCAGGGCAGTAGTGGCCTGGTGGTAACGTGCTGGGTCACTGATCCCAAGGTCAGGGCTTCAAGCCGCACTCTCAACGTGTTGTCACTGCTGTCCCCTTCGAGTGCAGCTAACTGGGTTATCAAAGGCCGGCCGTGTCTCTCACTGTCCATGGTGTGAGGTTCATGTAAAAGAACCATTGCTGACTTTCAACAAGAGGAGCAGCATAGCCAACAGCGTGTTTCTGAACTGCATTGGCCTGGTGAGCCGTCCAGGGTGTACTCTGCCCTCACCCAGAGCTGAGATGGGCGCTAGCCTCCCCGTGACTCTAATTAGGATTAATCGATTCAGAAAATGAATGAATGAATAAATATCCATAAACCAATCATAAATTACTTGCAAGTCAGGCTCAAAAACTGTCGTGTCATGTGACTGTCACTTCCATGTGATATATGTGTTTAATCCGAAGAATATTCCCTCGCATGTGGATTCGCAAACATCGTGACGCACTTTTCAGACTTTGCGGGGGAAAACCTTCGCAAAATATTAATTTGTGTCAGTCGCTTAACTATTGAACATCAAATGTGATCATAATCATGCTTTTTACCGCAACGTCCTCTCATAACGTTTAACAAAATCCAAACGGCATCGCCATCGTTTGTTCACATCCAGGAAAAGTTTTCAGGCAAGTTCGAATCCAAGTTAATGCCACAGTCGTCCGTAGCCAGAGTCCAAGGGAGTTGATTGGCCGAGCTCTCACAGGATGGAAGGGTGGCATACGCTCACTTGCCTGTCACTCATAGAGAACGTCTGCCAATCGTGAGCATCTGTGGGTCAATTTGTATGAGGGGGGTGGATAGCACTATCCCTCTGAGTGTGTTAGACCCGCCCCCAAAGTGCACATGTGCAGCAGTTTGAAAAGAGGAGGGCGGCTGACATCGCATGGTTTTATCGTTCCCTGCTCGATGGTGATTGTGTGAAAGGGAAGCTAAAACCTGAGGGTCGCAACGGGATACGAATAAATCAGGCAGAAAATGGAGAGAAAATCCAAAAAAGAAAAGAAAATTTTCATGACATTGGGCAGAGTTTAACATTAAAGGGTAGAGTTAGCATCTTATTAACTCTCTCTCTCTCTCTCTCTCTCTCTCTCTCTCTCTCTCTCTCTTCCTTTCTCTCTCTCTCTCTGTCTGTTTCTCTCTGTCTCTTCCCCCTCTCTCTTTCTCTCGCTCCCTCTCTCTTTCTTCCTTTCTCTCTCTCTCTCTCTCTCTCTCTCTCTCTCTCTCTCTCTCTCTCTCTCTCTCTCTTTTGCTTTCTCTTTTCTCACTTCCTCTCTCTCTCCCCTCTCTCTCATCTCTCCCTCTCTCTCATCCTCTCGCTTCCTTCCTCTCTCTCTCTCTCTCTCTCTCTCTCTCTCTCTCTCTCTCTCTCTCTCTCTGTCTCTATCACCCCCTCTCTCTCCCTTTCTCTCTTTCTCTCTCTTTTCGTCTCTCTCTCTCTCTCTCTTCCTCTCTCTCTCTCTCTCTCTCTCTCTCTCTCTCTCTCTCTCCCCACACATTTTCTGTCTGTCTCTCTCTCTCTCTCTCTCTCTCTCTCTCTCTGTCTGTGAAGTAAATTTAATACTTTCAGCAAAACTGGGCCAAGGTTGTTTTTTTTTCTCCTCTTCGCCGTCCTCCTCTTTGCAGTTGCAGCACTTTGATAGATTCATATTCTGCTTTCATGGACCCCTCGTCGGCGTAACTGACACTGAGGCCACTGGGAATGTCAGGGACACTGGGAATATAGTGGAGGCTGGAAATGCTGGCTAGGAGCCCAGAAACACTCGCTATGCTGAGGACACTGGGGATGCCAGGGACACTGTGGAAGCCTGGGGACACTGGGGATGCCAGGGATCAGTGGAGAGCTTTGACACTGGGGATGCCAGAGATTCTTGAAACATTGGGGATACTGGGGACACTAGGGGTGCCAGGGGCTCTAACGGATGCCAAAGACTCTAGCATGCCATGTATGTGGTGGAAAAGTGGGGTCGCCACAGATACAAGCGGTGTTGGGTGCACTCTGGGGTTGCCAGGAAGACTGGGGACACTGGGAATACAGGGACACTTGGAATGCCAAGGAGCCTCCTGGACGTTGGAGAGACCAGGGATACTGGGAATGCCAGGGATGAAGAAGTACTGGGGATGATAAGGAGGCCAGAGGACTCTGGAGATGTCATTGTCAGCGGGGACACTGGGTATCCCCACCTCTCTATTACAGGATTTTGGAGGAAACCAGATAACCTGGAGTAAACCCACTCTCCCTGACACGAGGAGAATAATATCAGAAATAAATCATAAACAGTTCCAGAGCCCAGGAATCCTCCGTCTCCGTGAGGACA
The DNA here is from genome assembly GCA_024760905.1 of Plotosus lineatus. Lineage (NCBI taxonomy): Eukaryota > Metazoa > Chordata > Actinopteri > Siluriformes > Plotosidae > Plotosus > Plotosus lineatus. The sequence continues at coordinate 30,151,244 of CM045748.1, forward strand.
CGTCTCTGTGGACATCACCCGCTGTATTATTTATTGAAAGGATCACTGCGGTGATAGTGTGGTGGCGAAACATCCCGCCGTGACCGCTGCGTGTGTGTCAGGTGTCACACATGCTCTGCATCATTTAACGAGGATCTGGAGGAGAACCCGACCGACGTGCGGTGTCCTTCCTCCTGAACCGCTGACCATGAGGCCTGACGGAATGAATCTCGGTGCCGCGCTCTCAGCCGACCCGCGCGCCCGTTATCAGCTAATTGCTATAAATGGAGGGAATGAATGTTTTAGCTCACAGTGCTGACCTCAGCGCGGGAATGTGCTGGTGCTGTTTGTTTTTGATGGACTCGAGACGGGCTGCGCAGGATGGAGGGATGAAGGAGGAGAAACGGAAGAAAAACTGATTGCATTGATGTTAGAAACACGGAACAAGTCCATGGAGTCAGTTTTAAAAAATTCTGTCTCTCTTTCTCTATGTATCTTTCGCTCTCACTCTCATTCTCCCTCTATCGCCATCTATCTCCCCTCTCTCTTTCTGTCTCTCTCATTCTCTCTCTATCTCTTTTTCACTCTTTCTGTCACTCTCTTTCATTCACTCTTTATCTCCCTCTCTCTCTCTCTCTCTCTCTCTCATTCTCCCTCTGTCTCACTCTCTCTTTCTTTCTCTCTGTATCTATCTCTCTTTCTCCATCTCTCTCTCTCTCTCACTCTCTCTTTCTATTGCCCTCTTTCTCTTTCTGTCTAATTCTCTCTCTATCTCTCTCACTCTCTTTTTCTATCACACTCCCACTCTCATTCTCTCTCTCATTCTCTCTCTCTCTCTCTCTGTCTCTCTCTCTCTCTGTTTATCACTCTTGTTCTCAAACTATTCACTTTTATTTTGAATGTTATTCGCAAAAAGAAAATTCAAATAAAATACGAACGATGACAAAATACTCTGAATACGGCGGCTTTCTGTGAAACTCAAACTTTCCACATCATGGACTCCGACCTGTTGATTTTCCTTACAAACGAAAACTGAATAAATTTGTGAGCAACACGACAATTTTACGACCTTCGCGCGACACGTGTGGGCTATTTGAGAAGGGTTTGAACCTGGATTGGTCCGAGATGATTAAAAATGTATTTTTGAAACAAGTTCACAAACGGGACAACAAAAGCACGATGACACGCCTGTCGCTCGCCAAATTTTAGAATAAAAAGCGCCGACCACGAATTTACATCCTGTCGTCCGCAGTGTGATCATCTTCCTTTGTAGTTTGGGAAAATAAGTTTATTTGAAACGTTCAGACGAAAACAAATATAAATAACAACAGAAAATAAAAAAAATCATAATCCTGCTCTGAATTTTACATTAACCTCACGCTCTGTCATCCAATCTTTTTCGATAATGATCTGTGTGTGTGTGTGTGTGTGTGTGTGTGTGTGTGTGTGCGCGCGTGCACTGCCGTGTGACTCATATACACAGGAAGGACAGAGATAAATTGGAAGTGGATGGGAGAAAGGTACAAAGGGGAAAAGAAAGACATAAATAACTTTACACTACAGGTGTCCACGAGCAGCTAGCATTGTGCACATCATCACACACACACACACACACACACACACACACACACACACACACACACACACACATATCATCACACACACCATCACACATATCATCACACACACCAACACACACACACACACACACACACACACGCACAGACACACCATCACATAAACACACACACACACCATCACTCACACACACACACACCATCTCTTTCTCTCTCACACACACACACACACACACACACATATACACATGCACCATCTCATACACAGACACACATACACACACACATATCATCACACACACCATCACACATATCACCACACACACACACACACACACACACACACACACACACACACACACATACACAGACACACCATCACATAAACACACACACACCATCATACACACACCATCTCTTTCTCTCTCTCACACACACACACACACACACCATCACACAAACGCACACAGACACACAGCATCATACACACACACTCGGACACCATCACACACACACACACACACACACATACACATGCACCATCTCATACACAGACACACATACACACACACACACACACACACACACATACCATCACACCAACACACACGTGCACACCAACACACGTGCACACCATCACACAGACACACACACAAATCATCACACACACCATCACTCACACACACACATACACAGACAAACCATCACACTCACACACACACACACCATTTCACACACACACACTCAGACACCATCATATACACATACACCATCACACACATAGAACCACACCAACACACACACACGCGCACAAACATACACAGACAAACCATCACACAGACACACACACACACACAAATCACACACACACACACTCTATCTATGCACATGTGAGATGGCTCTTGTCCCGAGCCAAAGGCTTAATCACCTACAAAATTAATTTGAGCACTTGGCAAACGAAATGAAAGGCTTAAGGTCTTCTGATCCTCCCCTTCACACCATTTTTCCTGAAATATTTCCACCCTCTCCACCTGTCTCACCTTTCACATGCAGTCAGAAATAACTCTCGCAATCAGGTTCTCCAATCCCGCGCCAATGATGGATTACCATCCGGCTCTACCGAGACCTGCTCCTGCTGGTGCCTGATTACTAGGAGTAAAGCGCTCGCCCGTGCACACACACACACACACACACACACACACACACACACACACACACACAGGTGATAGATGGAAGAGCAAAGTGTCCCAGTGCCTGTAAATTTGAATCTATATAATTAGTGCTGGACAGTAAATATTCATTCATTCCCCCCACCAGCCAGGGAGGGGTGTAAATGTGTACATTCCCCCCCCTGCCATGACGTGATGCTGCCACCCACCTCTTTACGAACTGCTGCACATGCATATCTGAATGCGACCTAACACACCTGCTCGTACGAATGATCTCAAAGATGACTGATGATTGGCTGATGAACGCTGTGAGGGACAGGGAATTGACTGAATGCTGTCCCACCTTCTAGTGACATCACAGCCAGTTGGCTCTCGTGGACTTCCGGTCGGGGATGCTGCGCCATCGACCTGGATTCGAACCGGTGATCTCCAGGTTGATAGTCACGCACGTTGCAGGGGTGGCACTCGAAAGCCACATATATTCATTCATTCATTTTTTTCTACTACAGTTGCTGGGAGGCAACAGCCAATTACAGCTTGGCAGGACCAACAAACACACACCAGTTCTTACTCACACTCACACCTCGGGGTAATTTGAAACAGTCTTTGGACTGTTGCAGGAAACTCACGCCAACACAGGGAGAGCATGCAGACTCAGCACAGAAACTCCCCTGTCGAGCCTGGGGCTTGAGCCCACACCCTTCTTACCTTCTGTGAGGTGGACGCTCGATATCTGCATTACTGTATAGCTAAACTTGTCAGTGGGTGTGGCCGAAATCCACTGACATGTTTAGTACAGTACTTTGTAAGTGTATATGTTTTTTCCTGCAGAATGGTCACATGCCCTCGAACTCATAACCTGACTGGTTGATTGCACTTTGTTGATAAATATGTAACAGGTTATAGACGCTCCGATCCTTCTGAGTGCCCCCCAACCCCCACAGTTATAAAACTAGCTTCCTAACAGAATATAAGCGCCATCCGCCACAGTGCACGTGGACGACACAGATCGACATGATTAGATAGCTAGCATCATTGAAATAAGCAAGCGAGCTCAACCAGTCACGCATGCTCATAGGCTCCTCCCTACAGACGCCATTACCCGGGATTCGAACTTACAATCTGTAGATTATAAGGTAAACATTATCATTTGGCCGCACTCGCAATCAGAGTTTGGTATGTTTGTTCCTGCAGATGTTTGAGTAATAGAAGCTCGGCACTGTATTTAATTCTGTTCTGACTACGTGGGGGATTGTGGGTAAACTGGCTGTTCGTGATGGACAGAGGAAAAATCACCGAGCGTGATGTACCCATGACACTTTAATGGAAACACGAGCTGCATTTGTTTTCACATATGTGCTTTTTTTTCCTCTAATGGAACTGGTACATTAGTGTTATTGAGATATTTTGTGTGTGTGTGTGTGTGTGTTGATGTGTATGGAGGAGATCCAATGAACACTGCTTTATCTTTCACCTCCTGAGTACAGAAGCGCTAATCTGGCTTCAATGCTGGCGATTAAACAGAGGATGCTGACCACAAACTCCACGGCGAAGCAGAAAATCTGTGAAATCTGTGGCTGCCTAACGGAGTCCAACAGGTCCACCGCGTGACCTCCATGCAATCCTCGCGATACACACTTCACGCAAGCTTTTCTTCATCAAGTCCACATGACCGAAAAAGAATCACTTCAGTGTCAACAGTGTGATTACAGAAAGAGCTCCAGGATGCACCAAAACAAGCTTTTATTTCAGTGAAAAACACGAAATGTGAACATTCATTCATTTTCTGAACCACTTATTCCTGATTAGGGTCTGCGGGGTTCTGTCACCCCCATCTCAGCTGACATCTGGGAAGACGCTGTACACCCTGGACAGCTCGCCAGACCACTGCAGTGCAACAAACACACACACACACACACACACACACACACACACACACACACACAACCATTCACACTCACGCCTCGGGGAGGCAGGGTGGCTCTGGTGTGGTGTTGTGGCAGCTGGAGGAGGTCGTCATCCCTCTGTTGGTGAGAAATAACCTCAGAATAGCTGGTTTGTAGAGGTTAGCATTTAACCCTTTAAATCCTGAATTATTTTTTGCAGTTAAACAAAATGTATCACTGGTTTTTCCTAATCAAAAAGGCCTTAGCAAACACGCCGAACATTTCTTTCAACACAATTATAATAATAATAATAATAATAATAATAATAATAACACTCACAAATTCGTAAACAACACAATCCTGCGCACTCAAGGTCGTCTCACAGCTGACTGAGGCACGTAGGACCAAGCTGTGTTGCGTAAGGCGACACCACAAGTATGGAATGCATCCAGTAGTTAGCATTATTTGAAAGAGGACCATATGGTCCTGCTAGGTGTTAAAGGTTTAATTTGGCCCTTAGTGTGGCTCTCTTCCCCCACTTCCATGTTCTGTATTAATAATGATAATAGTTAATGATGATAAAATAGTTAATAATTTGTGAGGTTACCTAGGCCACCAGAACTGTCCACGAATGGTCTGCTAAGCAATTTTCTTGTGTTTTGAAGTGATATGGTGTTTAAGCAGCTTAATAGATTTACCAAATTTTGGAAAACAGAGTTTGCAAGATGAGTGAATGTTCTCGTAACCTGAAAGTGCTTGGAAGCACGCTATGGGCACCAGAGGGCCAACATGCACTGTAATATAGTAGTGGTAGTAGGAATGGTAGTGGTTAGCACATCTGCCTCACAGCATGAAGGTCGTTGGTTCAAGTCCCGAGTTTGAATATTTTTGTATGGAATTTGCCTGTTCTCTCTGTACTTGCATGGGTTTCCTCCAAGTCCTCTGGTTTCCTCCCTCAGTCCAAAGACATGCACATTGGGCTAATTGGCTGCCCCAAATGAACTCGAAGTGTGTGGGTGTGAATGTGTGTTGCACTGCGATGGTCTGATGAGCTGTTCAAGGTATACCCTTTTACCCAGTGTTGGCTGAGATGGGCTCCAGCCTCCCCGCAAACCTAGTATGATTAAGTATTCTGGTAAATGAGTGAGTGTGTGTGTGTGTGTGTGTGTGTGTGTGTGAGTGAGAGAGAGAGAGAGAGAGAGAGAGAGAGAGTTTTATCAGATAGTACAGTGGTACTGTGTGCGATACTGAGACATTATTTTCCATCTATTTATTAAAGATTATGGTGGAAGATGTAGTCCGCTTGTGTCTCTGCTGCTCCTAAACACAGATATAGACACACACACACACACACACAGACCCGCAGGCTAATGAAAGGTGTTGGGCAGGGAGCTGAGTTTTAAATAAAGTGAAGCATGTTGTTATTGATCTGGCTCGCACCCAGGTACACAGAGGCCAGATTGGGATATTGATCACAACTGCCAGGTCACACCGGGCCCTGCTCCTGGAACACAGTAAGTCAATTTACTCAGTAATGCATCAAATCCAGTCAGCAGTGAGAGGAAAAATTGAAAAGGTGAATATTTACACCTTCATGCATGTATCTGATTGGCTGATTTGAGCAATGTATTGTTAAATTATTCGGCTTCTTGGGGGGGTTTTCTCCAGGACTATGGTGTACCAGACCTGAAGTCATTGTTACAAGCCATTTGGCCTCCGTATCAACATAGTCAGAACTTGGTCCGCATTGGTAACAAAAGGCCGCTCCAGTGAGGATTCGAGAGTCCAAGAGTCAGCGGTCAGTTCGGTCAGTTCATGATTTTTATGGGCAGCTGAGACCTTGAGGGATTTCAAATTTGCTGGCCATAGGATCTCATCTCTGCTTTTTGCAAATAATGCTGTCTTCTTGGCTTCATTAAAGCCAGACCTCCAGCTCTCGTTGGAGTGATTCACATCAGAGTGTGAAGTGACTGGAATGAAAAGCAGCGCTTTCTAGACCTGGTTCTGATCTGAAAAATGGTGGCATGAACCATCCGGGCCTGGAAAGAGGTTCTGCCTCAATTTAAAGAATTTAAGTATCTTGGGATCTTGTTCTCGATTGAGGGAAGGATGGAGCGGGTGGATAGGTGCAGCCTCTGCTGTAAAGTCATGGTGAGGAGGGAGCTGAGCTGGAAGGCAAAGTTCTCAATTTACCAATCTATCCAAGTTACTACCTTCACCTACAGTCATGCGCTTTAGAGACAGGTGGCTGAAATGAGCTGCCTTCACAGAGTCCCTCAGAGATAGGGAGAGAAGCTCAGCCATCCGAGAGGAGCTTGTAGTAGAACCGATGCTCCTCCGTGTTGAGACGAGCTAGTTGAGGTGACTCAGGCATCTGGGTAGAATGTCTACTGAACATCTCCCTGGTGTGGTGCTTCAGGCATGTCCAACCGGGAAGAGATACAAAAGTCGACCCAGAACAGCCTGAAGAACACTGTCTCCCAGTTGGTCGGGGAATACGTCTGTGTCCGCTGGGGGAAGTTGTTGGGAAGAGGGATGTCTGGATCTCACTGCTTAGGCTGCTGCCCTTGTGACCCGACCCTGCACTGATTGAAAGATGATGAGGAGTCACAATTTTAAGAGACTCAGTTTTAACGTGACCCTGCTATGGCCTGGCGAGCTGTCCAGGGTGTACTCTGTCCTCACCCTGAGTTGGCTGGGATGGGCGCCAGCCTCCCCGTGACCCTAATTAGGATTAAGTGGATACAGAAAATGAATGAATAAATGAGTTTCAACTTGTTTTAATGTGTGTTTGTTTTTATATGTGAATCCATTTGTTTTACCATTATGGTGGTAGCTTGACTTACGAGTGTCTTTTATAATTAATTTTCCATGATATGAGCTACGATCCACCAAAAATCTGCCCCATCCAACGACCAAAATTTTGATGTACGTGCGCTGCTGGGGAAATGGCTTTTCCTGGGCTGATTAACCTAGTATTTTTCCACGTGTATTTCTCCATGCGCCGAGAACGCCTTGTGCAGTGCTTTTCAATTATTTTCTGTGACACCCTCTATAGAATTTGAAACAGTCTTTGGACTGACACCCTCTATAGAAGGAAAAAAAAAAAAAAACATGTCACCCCCACCCCCCCCCCCCCACCCCACCCCACACACAACTATAAATAGTGTTTACTGCACTTCATATATTTTGCTCAGTGCTTTTCCCCTACATCACGTTACAACAATGAGGGCTCCACTGCCACACACTGTAGTGGATGCACAATTATACTTAATTTTAGTACAGTATGGCAAAAAAGCATGTTTCCCAGGGTCATCCGCTGCGCTCCCAACTATTTGAGAAGCACTGGCCTTGTGGGAGCTCGCCACAAGCCTTTCCTCGCTGGCATTCGTATTGTGCACATGCACAAAATTCTCCTCCTCCTTCTCTGTTACGCACCACCTCATGCCTGTCCAGGTGACATCTTTGTGCCCACGTGACATCTTCGTCGCAGTCGATGATCGGAAGGGTTAGTTGACTTATTGTTTAATTCTTGTTTTATTATTATTTATTATTAATTATTAATAATGTTAATGTACATGTATTATTATTATTAAATATTTATTGTTTTTACATGATTATCTTTACTATATTTGGTCAAATATACGTGTTTGTATCAGGTTATATGAGTTTGGGAGGGGGTTGGAAGGATTAATTGGTTTTCTATTATTTCCGATGGGAATTTTTGTTTTATCTAACCAACATTTGGACTTACGAGCTCGCCCTCGGAATGGATTAAGTTCGTATGTCAAGACACCACAGTATTAGCTTAAAGATTTCCATTTTTTTGTCTCCCTGTATTCTTCTGCTCTATATCAGAAGCAACAGAGCTGGCTTCAGGTTCAGAACTGCTCTATTTTTAAAAAATGTAAACCACAAAATTATACGATGAGGAGAAACAGGCAGGAGGTCGAGAGATTAGCATACAGGGTTATAAGGGCAACAGAAGAGTCATAAAAAATCACGGAACAAAAGAACAAGAATAGTAACCAGATAAATTCACACAGAAATTCCCCCTGAATGAGTATTTTGTGTGATTATATACATTTGTGCTCAAATGTTTGTGTCATCTACTCACTTACACATAGGCTGAACGATTTAATCCTATTCAGGAAGCTGAAGCCCTGCACGGCCAGTACATATACAAGCATTGATATTTACCTCCACACCATCAATTAGCCTAACATGTCTTCAGACTGTGGGAGGAAACCAGAGTACCCCGAGAAACCCCATACAAGCACAGAGAGAATATGGAAACTTGACACTTAGACAACCTCGTTGAGTTTGGGACTCGAACCCAGGACGTTCTTGCCTTCTTGAGGCGAATGTGCACCTGTTCCACCTTAAGCTATTATATATTCCTGCTTAATAAAGATATTATAACTCCTAAACTTAAAACACACTTACGAAAGTCAGCAATGGTTCTTTTTAGATGAACCTCTCACCATAGACCATGAGAGACACAGCCAGCCTTTGGTAACCCAATTAGCTACACTGGAAGGACAGTGACAACCTGCTGAGACTGAAGCTTGAACCCCCAACCTTAGGATCAGTGATCCAGCACCTCACCAGGCCACCACTGTCCTGAGACAAAAATATTACAGATATTATTACTTGAGAAAAATAATCCAATAATATAGAGATCCCTTTAAAAAAAAGTGATCTGGATCATCTCCAAAATGTAATGGGGGTGTTCCTTGTCTGTAGCCCCGCCTCTTGCTCATAAACACACAAATAAACGTTAATGAAAACATGACTTGAGTGAAGAAGGTGAATATGTGAACACGTTCACATGAAGGGTCTAAAATCCCCTGATCCCTGAGTGTCTTCCATGACTACACTTGGTTCTTAAACACTTTACCAATGCAGAGGCGTAGCTTAGCGTCTGTAGCCTTCTGCAATATTCACACTGTTATTTCTGAGGATTCATACTGATGCATGGTAATAAAGCAGAGTGTCAGCTGGGCAGGAAAACAATAGTTAGATTCAGAAATTCTGTGCGTTTAAATTCTGTACACAATGCCTAATGTGTTTGGCATTTTCTGCGATTCGACAAGATGGAAAAGACAGGATTGTTGGGGCTTTTTTATAGACAGACAAAAGACGCAGAGGACGATAATGACATTGTGTTTCTGGTTTTCATGTTTCACAATCTCATATATCCACAGTACCAGAATAAGCACAGAACAGTAAATATACTAAGGTGTAAATATATTTGTCCAAATCTGAAAGTACCTCAAGTCTGGGTACTGTGTCCATTTCATTTCATTTAATGTATTCATTCCTTTTTCTGAACTGCTTAATCCTAATCAGGGTCATGGGAAGGCTGCCGCCCATCTCAGCCGACACTGAGCGAGGGCAAAGTACACTCTGACAGCTTGCTAGGCCATTGCGGGGCAGAAACACGTTGACTGCAATGCACCCAACTCTTTATTAAAGTCAGCAATTCTTTTACATGAACCTCCCATTACAGACTGTGAGAGACAAAGCGGGCCTTTGATAACCCAGTTAGCAGCACTGGGGCCATTTCATTTAAAAAATTTAATATTTCTTGGTGTTTTATTTATACCTCAGGGAATGAAGAGACATGTGCTACTGTCTGAATACCAGCCCTCTGAAAAAAAAAATTATACTCTCGACTTGAAAAATGATATGTGGTCTTGCCTAGACAATATATTCTAGAGATCTGCTCTGCTATTAAAATGAAGTCATATTAAAGCTTACTCATTTTTTAATCAGCTCCATAATTGAAGATATATCTTCATCAAAGACTTCCTCGCATAATTAAACTCCATATTAAAGTTCCTATTATTATAGGGTAATGTTTCAACATTACAGCTCAGAAAGCGCGAACATAATCCTGCAGTTTAATAAACACTTTAATGTTTGTGTCCATGAAAAGTGAATCTCGGTAATATATTCCTATTAAACAAAAATATCATTCTTCTTCTTCTTCTTCTTATTATTATTATTATTCTGCACCGCTTAATCATAATTAGGGTTCTGGGGAAGCTGGTGCCTATTTCAGCCGACTAAGGGTAGCGTACACTCTGGACAGCCCACCAGAAACACACTGACGGGTGGGCAGCTCCTCTTGTCGAAAGTCAGCAATGGTTCTTTTACATGAACCTCCCACCTGAGACAGTGGGAGACATAGCCGGCATGTGATAACCCAGTAAGTGCACAGGGGGGACAGCAGAGACACCCTTTTGCTAGTAGAGCTTGGACCCCTGTCCTTGCGACCAGTGATCCAGCACCAAACCACCACGACCGTACTGCTGGTTATTATTATTATTATTATTATTATTATTATTATTATTATTTTACCAGAGTTCTGCTAATGGGACTGCAGAAATGGAGTTTGGTCAATTTCTTGGCGTTCCGTAACCCATTAGAATACCAGCTTCGGGGGGCTTCGTCCTAACTGGGTGATGTACATTTAGTTCAGTGAACGTACAGTTCCCCTATCTAGACCCAGTGCTCAGAGGTGTACATCATCAGGCCCTTATTATAATAATAATAATAATAATAATAATAATAATATTAATATTAATTATTATTATTATTATTATTACTCCCTTTTTCACTTGGCCCTCCCTCCTTTTCTTCACCCACCCCCCCTCTTATTCTTAGCCTTTCCTTCCTCCCATTCCCCTCCCCCTTCAAGCGTGCATTAGAACACACACTGTCCGTCATGTACCTGTGACGTAACATGATCTTTTACTTCTCAAAATTTGGTTGCCAGCACCAAAGACATTGATTATATAATTAACATTCTTTTTCTTTTCCATCCGCCGTAAAGTTTTGTTCATTCTGGGCTGCTACAGTACTGTAGAAAGACGGTAGTACTACATAGCAGCTCCGTGGCACACGACCTGACCCCAAATAGATTTTACAAATACTGGGCAAGGGCAGAGTACATCCTGAATAGCTTGTCAGGCCATCGGAAGGCAAAAACACATAACGCTAGTCCAGTAGACTCCTCTTTGCGAATGACAGCAGTACAGGTATACCTCGACTTAAGTCATTTCGAGTTAAGTTGTTTTTGATTATATGTCAGTTTTCAAAAAATACTGTATATGGAAAAATAAAATAAATTTATGTCATTATAATCATATAGTCACGCCCCACTATGTGAGAAGCACAGAATTAGCGGCAGCCCCGGCAAATTATACATATGCAGCATCACGACATTACTGGCACGTGATTCAAATTTAGCCAATGGCTGAGAGCTTTTGTTTCTCCCTTCTGTTGATTGGTTGCAGGTTATGTATACACCTCTTTTTTTTTCCTTTGCGCACATGTCATCAACGTGATTGCTTGAAATCCGAATTCACGTTTTTTCATTTGTTTTTAATGATTATTTAAGCGCTATGATGTCACTCAAACACCCTGCATCTTGTCTAGCTTCTGCTATGGCGCCTGAGCACTTTATTTATTCATAAATATTATCACAGTACAAAATTAAAAAGTTCTTAATCAGTCATTACTACATTTTACTGCATTATTACTGTATTAATGAGTAAGACTGGCGAGAGGATGGGTTTAACGAGCAGATTTTATCGCATGTAATATCATACTGAACATAGGGTTTTAAAACCACGTCAAAAATTCACGGATTGTCAGGATCCGAGGAGGGAGGAATGTAACCTCCGCGAATAACGGGGGCTTTCTGTATATTTTATATATATATAGTAGTATTTTATTAGGAAATTGGCGTAGCCTAGCCTAGGCTAGCCTAGAGACAAGCTAATTCAAGTTAAGTCGTTTTCGACTTTACGTCATCTCTTCTGGAACCAATTAATGACGTAAGCCGGCCTTTGATAATCCAGTTAAGTGCACTAGGGGGACAGCAGTGACAACCTGGTGATAGTGGGGCTTGAACCACCGAGCCACCACTGCCCCACAACAAGTTATAGTCACAAGTAATTATAGACTAATGAAAAGATTGCTATGTATATAAATATTTTCTTATGTACGTATAAATCTTATGAGCATTGTTATTCCTTATTGCTAACAAATAACTTCTAATTCTATATTGTTCAATAAATTTTCGGCAAGAGACGCAGAGTGAATAAAATGTCCCAAGGACCCGGCACTGACTCCAGTCTCAGAGTGGATCGCTCTCCGGGGTTTAATCTTTCACTTGGCTTTAAATCTGTAATGTTCATCTTTCGGAGTCAGCACCAGCTGGAAGGGTCTCTGTAAACCCGTGTGTGTGTGTGTGTGTGTGTGTGTGTGTGGGGTTTGGACAGCACTGCGGTAAACAGAAGTGTGTAATTAGCTGTCAGAGAGTGTGAGCGTCATTCTGGAAACAACAGCGAAACCCTGACCTCAGTGCAGTTCCAGCAGTCACGGCCCGAGGCATACGCCATCTTCCAGTCCACTGCGCTCGGAGCCCTGATTATAGCACTTATAAAACGTTATGAGATGTTATAGCCGCACAGCAGCGCAGCACGCTATAAACCTCATGCAACTAAAACTTAAATGTCCCGTAAAAGTCTCGGCCTTTGCAGGGTTCAGTTTTTATGGCAAAGAGGAAGAAACATTATTCTTATAACCAAATATTTTACATCATGAAGCATTTTATAAATTCTTTGGATTCTTTAGTGAATTAAATTGTTTTCTCATGTCATATAATATATAATTACAAAACTGGTCGTGAAATGTCTTTTTATTTTCTGCAGATTTAGATAAAACTTGTTTTTCGCATTTTTAATGTATTAGTTGAATATGCAGTAAGTCCTGGTAGATGGAGGACTCTATCCCCTGGAGAAGCAACATCACCAAATTATCAGTAGGACTCAAAGCCAGTAAGTAACATGCACCGAATGAATAGCTTTCGATTCACTAATAATAGCTTTAGGTCATAATCGTGTGCCGTATTTTTCAGACCATAAGGCGCACTTAAAAGCCTTTAATGCTCAAAAAAGCTGACGATGCGCTTTATAATCCAGTGTGCCTTATCTCACCGACACCGTCCGAACCCAAGTGAAGCAAACTACAGGGATCCCTCGGTACTTCGCGCTTCAATTCATGTGGCTTCAGTGCATCGCAGTTTTTAAAACATTTCATCGAATTAAAAAATAAGGAAATTAAGAGAGAATAGGGGGGGAAATGCCGCAAAACAAGGCCAGTTATCATCATCAAAACTACTTACATTTTTGTGAGGTGCGCGTCTGTATGTCCAAATACGGGGATAAAGTACTGCTACAGTTTTCCTCCGGAGACCTCGGATTAACCTTCCAGAATTTAAAGTTACACTGATGCAGCTCCTTAAGATTAATGACCTCCGTTCTGTAATGAACACAATACTAATGCGCCATCTCTTTAAGGGGGCGTGGCTGAGAGAAGGTCACGACCCAGGAAGACTTCTAATCTTCGTCTCTATTGATCTGACTGCATGCGCAAAAGAGTAATAGATAATAAAATATAATATAATAATTAAAATTATTGAATCACCACCTTATCATGGTGGAGAGGTTTGCGTGAAATAATGATCCTAGGAGCTATGTTGTCGAAGGAAGAATGCCCCTGGTAGGGTCACCCAAGGCAAACAGGTGAATGTCCAGACGAAGTGCAGTTCAGAAGACCTCTATGAAAAATAAAAATAAAAGGATACAGTTTCCCTTGTCCGGACGTGCGTCTCTAACCCCCCCCCCCCCCCCATCTCGAGAGAGGCTGGAGCTTATTCCATTCTGGAGTTGCTCATGCAGAGAGGCGGCGAGCCGGTGTGGGCATCCTTGTTGCCCCCCCGTCTCGGTGCCCAAATGTTGGTGTTCTTCCCGGTCGATGAAAGGGTAGCTTCCCTCTGCCTTCGGATGAGGGGATGGGTCCTGACTGTTATTTGTGTTTATGCACCAAATAACAGTTCAGAGTACTCACCCTTCTTAGAGTCTTTAGGGGGTGTGTTGGAGAACGCTCCCTCTGGAGACTCAGTCGTTGTCTTGGGAGATTTCAACGCCCATGTGAGTGAGCAAAGATAGTGTGACCTGGAAGGGTGTGAATGGTCAGAACGACCTCTCCAGTCTGAATCCAAATGGTGTTTCATTGTTGGACTTTTGTGCTCATCACAGTTTGTCTATCATGAACACCATGTTCAAACTTAAGGGTGCCCATAACTGCACTTGGCACCAGGACACCCTATGTTTTGACAGTTCTATGATTGACTTTGTAGTCATGTCACTGGATTTGCGGCCGCATGTTCTGGACACTTGGGTGAAGAGGGGAGTTGAGCTGTCAACCGATCACCATCTGGTGGTGAGCTGGCTTTGATGGCAGGGGAGGCTACCTTCCAGACCTGGTAGACCCAAGCATGTAATCAGGGTCTGCTAGGAACATTTGGTGGAGTCTCCTGTCCAAGAGGCTTTTTACTCCTACCTCTGGCAGAGCTACAACCACGTCCCAGAGGAGGTGGGTGATATGGAATCTTAATGGGCCATGTTTCATGCCTCCATTGTTGAGGCGGCAGCCCATAGCTGTGGCCGGAAGGTCGTTGGTGTTTGTCGTGGCAGTACCTGTCCACCTGAAAAAGGAGGCCTATTGGGTCTTACTGGCCTGTGGGACTCCCGAGGCAGCGGACAGGTACCGGCAGGCCAAACACCAATGACCTTCCGGCCACAGCTATGGGCTGCCGCCTCAGGAGGGGGAAGCAGTTCTCTACAAACACTGTTTACAGGGGATGTCCTCAGGAGGTGGAAGGAATACTTTGAGGATCTCCTCAATCCCACCAGCACACCCTCTGTGGAGGAGGAAGACCCTAGGGGATGGGGAGGTCTGCCCATCACTGGCGTGGAGTTCACTGAGGTAGTCAAAAAGCTCCTTGGTGGTCGGGCTCCGGGGTTGGATGAGATCCGCCCTGAAAATCTCAGGGCTCTGGATACTGTAGGTCTGTCTTGGTTGACACGTCTGTGCAACATCGCGTGGTCATTGGGGGCTGTACCTCTGGATTGGCAAACCGGGGTGGTAGTCCCCCTTTTTAAAAAGGGGAACCGGAAGGTGTGTTCCAATTATCGGGGAATCACACGCCTCAGCCTACCCGGGAAGGTCTATACAGGGGTACTGGAGAGGAGGATCTGACCGATAGTCGAAACTCGGATTCAGGATGAACAATGTGGTTTCCGTCCTGGCCATAGTACTCTTGAACAACTCTATTCGCTCCACAGGATCTTGGAGGGGGCATGGGAATTTGCCCAATCTGTCCACATGTGTTTTATGGATTTGGAGAAGGCTTTCAACCGTGTCTCTTGGGCTATCTTGTGGGGCGTGCTCAGGGAGTATGGCGTTCCTGACCCGTTGCTACAAACCATTCGATCGCTGTGTCACTGGAACCAGAGTTTGGTCCGTATTGGTAATAACAGGTTGAATTCGTTTCCGGTGAGGGAGGGAGTCCACCAAGGCTGTCCTTTGTCTCTGATTCTTTTCATAATTTTTATGGACAGAATTTCTAGGCACAGCCGAGACGTTGAGCGGTTCTGGTTTAGTGACCATCGGGTCTCATCTCTGCTTTTAGCAGACGATGTTGTCCTTTTGGGTTCATCAGGCAAGGACCTCCAGCTCTCATTGGAGCAATTCGCAGTCGCGTGCAAGGCCGTCGGGATGAAAATCAGCACCTCCAGGTCCGAGGCCATGGTTCTCAGTTGGAAAAGGGTGGAATGCACCCTCCAGGTCGGGAATGAGGTCCTGCCCCAAATTTAGGGAGGAGTTTAAGTATCTTGGGGTCTTGTTCATGAGTGAGGAAAGGATGGAGCGGGAGATTGACAGATGGGTCACTGCTGCCTCTGCTGTTAAACAGAGCCAGTACCGGTCCATTGTGGTGAGGAAGGAGCTGAGCCGCAAGGCAAAGCTCTCAATTTACCAGTCGATCTATGTTCCAACCCTTACCTACGGTCGTGAGCTTTGGGTAGGGACCGAAAGAACAAGATTGTAGATACAAGCAGCTGAAATGAGCTTCCTTCGCCGAGTGGTGTGGCTCTCCCTTAGAGATAAGGTGAGAGGCTCTACCATCCGGGGAGAGCTCGGAGTATATCCGCTGCTCATCTGCACTGAGAGGGGCCAGTTGAGGTGGCTCGGACATCTGGTTAGAATGCCTCCCGAACGCCTCCCTAGTGTGGTGTTTCGGGCATGTTCAACCGGGAAGAGACCCGGGGTCGACCTAGAACATGCTGGAGGGACTATGTCTTTCGGCTTGTCTGGGAATGCATCGGTGTCCCCCTGGAAGAGCTGGAGGAAGTGCCCGAGGAGATGGATGTCTGGGCCTCTTTGCTTAGGTTGCTGCCCCCGCGACCCGACCCCCGAAGAAGTGGAAGAAAATGAATGAATGATTGAATGAATAATTAAAGAATTTAAATAATAGAGCGATCCGGGCTTTATGTGGAACTCACACAACTGGGAAACTTCGACAATGAAGATGAAGAATTTGATGGATTTGTGGAAAAGAAATGAACTAAAAATGTGACTAAAAATGAACTAAAAAAGTGAATTTATTGTTTTGTATTGTTATAACTGAACAATGTTGAGAGTTATTTGTGAGAGTTCAATCAAGTTTGAGTTATCTGACTTTTGTTTCACTTGATGCGCCTTATAATCCGGTGCGCCTTATGACCCTGTAAGTGTGGTGCTTTAGTGACCCTGTGCTGATTGGAGGTGTTTGACATGTTCAACTTTTCTTTATGATCCTAAGTCAATGAATGCCGATTCATCAGTGATCCGTGGGAGCCTATCCGAGGATTACCTATTTTGCCACTGACATTTAAATTTGTGGTTGATTGTGTGAGCACCTGTGCACCGATTCATTTGGTTAATAAACCTGTAGAGACCTCAGCAGAGGCTCAGCGGGATGTGACAGTCTGGTTACAAAATAAGAAAGAAAGCAAACTGTACAAAACCACTGATTTCATTACCTAATTCCTCTCTGACCAATCATGATTTCTATAACATTATCAGCTTTATTTAAAGACAGTGCTTCGTGTGTGTGTTTGTGTATCTGGTTTTTAATTTCATTACCTGTGGACCTCCTGCTTTCCAATCAACTGTCATCGGCAGCCTCGTCATGCGTGTACAGCACTCGTTCATGAAACCCCAGGTGCCTAGCGGTGCCATCACGGGACCTCTGATCTGTCCAACAGAGAGAAAGATCAGAGCCCTGAGTTATCAGTACTTTCATTTCCCAGATGGCTGGCGTTCAGAACCTGCGCGTACTCACTTACTCGCGCTGTCAGATTTACCACCAGGAGGGGAATCATGTCTGCCAACCTGGCTGCTGTTCAGACTCCTGAACCTTTTGGGAGAATCTGTCTCTTTGAATTTGTATGTATGTGTGTGTGTGTGTGTGTGTGAGGGGGGGGGGTATAAAGGAGGAGAGCGAGAAAGAAAGAGAGAGATACAAATATTGTACGTAAGTTGCGCAAAAATCCACGACTGATTTGTGAGTAATTTGTGATTGTTTCTGGATGCCTGGTGAAAACAAACAAATCTGTTCTATCATTCATTTTCTGAACTGCTTAATCCTAATTAGGGCCACAAGGTGGCCAGCACCCATCTCAGCCGATTCTGGGCGAGGGTATAGTACATTCTGGGAAGTTCGTCAGGCCATCACAGGGCAAGAAGTAAATCTACCGTTGTAAACCAGTCACAGGGGTTTTTTTGCTTTTTGTTTTCAAATCATTTATGTTTTATTTGTGTTATCCGAGTGAACAGAATGAGAATAAAATACAAACAATGACAAAATAAACGAAATCAACAAATATCAAACTTTGATTATTTTTTTGAATCAGGTGTGCTTTCTGATTGGTTGAAATGAAATCCTGAAGTTATACCTCGCGACAATGAGGATAAGATTGAGGAGCCTTGGGGTTGTTGGTACGAGGCATTTACCTGTGACTGCAAGCTGCCCTGATCCTCTCGAACCCCTCCCTCTTTTTCTCTCTCTCTCTCTCTCTCCTCGCTCTGTCTCCTCACTCTGTGTCTGTCTCTATTTTGCAGTCTCTCTCTCTCTCTCTCTCTCTCTCTCTGTCTCTATCTCTGTATATATGTGTGTGTGTCTCTCTCTATGTTTCTATCTCTCTCTCTCTACATCTCTATCGCTCGCTCTTTTTTTCTGTCTCTCTTT
Organism: Plotosus lineatus; assembly: GCA_024760905.1. Lineage (NCBI taxonomy): Eukaryota > Metazoa > Chordata > Actinopteri > Siluriformes > Plotosidae > Plotosus > Plotosus lineatus. Next base: position 30,170,004 of record CM045748.1, read on the forward strand.
CTGTGTCTCTTCATCTCTTTCTATCTCGCTATCGCTCTCTGTGTCTCTCTATCTCTCTCTGTGTCTCCCTCTCTCTTTCTGTGTTTCTCTCTCTCTGTCTCTCCCCATGTCTCTCTCCATCTTTCTCTCTTTTTCTTTCTCTCTGTCTCTCTCTGGGTTCCTGTGATAGCACTAGTTGGTAAAGTGAAGCGTTCGGTGACAGCAGGAAGTGTGTAGCGTGGTAAATCACTTCCCTCCCAGCGACGATGCACAGCACGGTGACAAATCTCACAGCACATCCATTTCCTCCAGCGTGGTGTGCTGGGTCACCTCTCTTTTATTAGAGGAGAAAAACAAGATGAAGATAGAGGACAGAGTTTCCTGCTAGCTTGATACTAACAAGAGGACATATCTTGAGTAGGGTGTGTCCATGTCAACATGCTGTACAAAAAACATCCAGAGATTGTACAGAATATGATGTGTACGTGGGCGTGTCTCACTAAGACCTGACGTGACTTTGCCACTCATTCCTTAATCATTTTTTTCTGTTGTATCCAATTCCTAGCTCTTCAGGTTTCGTCTCCCTTTTACATACAGGCAGCAGGAAGAGGTGTGAGCATGGCCTCCGAGACACGTGATGCTGCCACCTGCATCTTTATGAACTGCTTTTGCATTTGGAGGTGGCACTCGGATGGAAAGCGTTATTCGCACCTTTTGTACGAATGAGCTCACAGATGCCCACGGATTGGCTGGTGGTCGCCGTGAGTGATAAGGGGAGCCTATGCCATCCCTCCCTCCCATGAGATCTCGGCCAATTAGCTTCCATGGACTCCATCATGGTTCGAACTTGTGAACTTGTTGATGTGCCAGTCGGAAGCCTCAAGTGTAAAATTCTTGATTATTTTCAAACGTCACAGCAAATACACAAACTTATTGTGTGTAGCTGTGGCTCAGAGATTAAGGTTCTCGGTTACTGATATGAAAGTTGATGGTTCAAGCCCTATCACGCGCGAACTGTCACTGTTGAGTCCTTGAGCAATGCACTTAACCCCCGGTTGCTCAGTTATATAAAAATGAATGTCACTTTGGATGAGGGTGCCCATAATAACCTGCGATTTTCAACACAGATAAGGTGCAGCTGGCCGTTTCGACTCATGAGCCGTTAGCGGTAGTGTAATGATAAAAACTTTTGCTTTGGTCGTAAAATTTGATTTTGCGAAAGGAAAACTTTGAGTAGGGGGCAGCAGTGGACTGGTGGTATGCGCTATACAAGCATCCATAATATATGGTGCTGGATCGCTCATCCCAAGGTTGGGGGTTCAAGCCTGACTTTCACCGGGTTGTGACTATCCCCCAGTGCACTAACCAGGTTCTCAAAGGCCAGCCGTGTCTCTCACTGTCTATGGTGGGAGGTTCATGTAAAAGAACCACTGCTGACTTTAATCACGAGGATCTGCATAACCGTCGGCTTGTTTCTGCCCTACGATGGTTTGATGAGCTGTCCAGGGTGCACGCTGCCCTTGCCCAGAGTCGGCTGAGATGGGCACCAGCCTCCAGGTGACCCTAATTAGGATAAATGAGTTCAGAAAACGAGTGAATGTATGAAACTTTGAGTCGCTGATTTGAAACGTAACTGTTTTGTCAATAATTCGTGACAAATGTACACGCTCAGCACTGACGGCCGTCTACAGCTATATTCACCCAGAGTGCAGGAGTATAGTGAGTATAACATCCAGCATGCTTGCAGAACGCAGCTTCTTGTCACTCTGTTTGCGGATACAGGGAGTTACATCGCCAGAAAGTCCGACTTTCAGGTTCATTCGTCATGAAAATTTGATTACAGATCCATATTTTTAATATTTTTTACACCATGTTAAACCTCATCGGTTGAGCAGAAATAGAAAAAAAAAAAACAAGATTTAATGAGTAGCTGCAACTTTCTGTGCATTTCTGTGAAGGTGAGAGAAAATGTACTGTGTTGTGACGTGGTGAGAGTTTTCACGCTCACACTCCCACACTCGCTCGAAGTAAACAAACCACTTCGACACCTGTGGCTGCTAAAGTAAATACCTTTTTGTAAACATGGTAAAAGAGCTGAAACTGAAGTCACATGGTGACACTGAATGGAAAATGCAATGGGATGGGAACATAGAGATTCTTCTACTTTGCATCACAAGGATCCCTCTCTACTTCGCGCTTCAATTAATGCGGCTTCAGTGCATTGCGGTTAAAAAAAAAAATTCATCAAATTAAAAAATAAGTAAATTAAGGAAGAATAGGTGGAAAAGTTACAGAAAATGTCACAAAAATAAAGAAAATTATGTGTAAAAAAAAAACCAAAAAAAAAACCGAAACAAACAAAAAAACAACCCAAAATCTCCCATCAAAACTGGATACACTGTTGCATCTGTGTGTTCAAGCGCATCTGCCCGCGTGCGCACACGTATGTATGTGTGCCGTCTTCTTCTCATGCAATACCATCTGTATATGTGTGTGTACAGATGCTCCCCAGCTTACAAACGAGTTAGGTTCAGGACGGCCGTTCTTAGAGGAATTTGTTTGTAAGTCGTTAGAGGGCTCTCTCTCTCTCTCTCTCTCTCTCTCTCTTTCTCTCTCTCTCTCTCTCCACATAATCATCTGTACATTATCAATATCAATATGTCCCGTGTTTAAACTCCTGGTTCCTTTCAAATACAGCACAGCAGATCTGATCAGATTTACAGAGAGTTTCACTCTTATCCAGTTCATTGTAATACTCGAGTCAATTTGTTTCTTCTTTGAAAGATTTAGCAGGAATTCAGAAAAGTATCATTCTGCTTATCTTCCCGGACCGTGTCAGCCACGCCCCCCCTCTGCCGGAGCCTAGTATTAAGTGTACCTCAGGATAATGTTTAATCATATTTCATACTTATATTTATGATATATATCTCTATAGATTTTATTCCATTTCTATTTCTACTTGTTCTTCAATTTCATTTCACTTTCCTTTTCAATTTCGACCTTGGACATAGTATCTCCAATGTTTGCAAAACGAATGTTGGTAAGATGGGGAGCGTCTGTATTTATATTTTATGTTTTTTTTAATGTTTAATTGTTATTATAAGCATTTATAACATTGAATATATAATTATTGATATTATATACACATATGCATGTACGTATATGTCAGTCGGGGGGGGGGGGATCCTACTTCGCGGATTTCGATGGTCGCGTGGGGATCTCGGTCCCAATTAACCACAGAAAGTGAGGGATCCCTGTATTATTATCATTATTATTATTATTATTATTACAGTGGTACCTTGACTTACAAAATGAATCCGTTCAGAGGGCGAGCTTGTAAGTCAAAATGTTTGTTAGATAAAACAAAAATTCACATCGGAAATAAGAGAAAACTAATTAACCTATTAACATATTAAAGATAAACATGTCTGTCTTCCTTTCGGCTTTTTCCCTTTTACTCGGGAGTCGCCACAGCGAATCATCTGATTTGCACGTTTTGATTTGGCAGAGGTTTTTACGTCGGATGCCCTTCCTGTCACAACCCTTTTTAGCAAGGGACAGAAACACGCTGACGACTTTGCAGCTCCTCTTTACCAAAGTCAGCAATGGTTCTTTTACATGCCTCTCACCATAGACAATGAGAGACATGGCCTGCCTTTGATAACCCAGTTGGCTACACTGGGAGGGACAGTGACAACCTTGTGAAGAGTGGGACTCGAACCCCCAACCTTTGGATCAGCGATCCAGCGCCCTATACCACTAGACCACCACTGCCCCTATTAAAGATAAACATGTAAAAACAATAAATATTTCATAATAATAAATTGTCAGTGCTTGTCGTGGTGGTAATCCCCGAACCCGGTGGTGGACACCTGTGGTGAAGGGGGCCGTCCAGCTGAAGAAGGAGGCCTATCGGGTTTTATTAGCCTGTGGGACTCCTGAGGCAGCAAACGGGTACCGGCAGGCCAAACGTGCTGCAGCCGAGGCTGTCGCAGATGCAAAATCTCGGGCGGGGGTGGAGTTCGGTGAGGGCCTGGAGAGTGATTATCGGTTGGCCTCAAAAAGGTTCTGGGCCACCGTCCGACGCCTCAAGAGGGGGAAGTAGTTCTTCACAAACACTGTTTACAGTGGCGGTGGGGAGCTGCTTACCTTGACTGGGGATGTTGTTGAGAGGTGGAGGGAATACTTTGAGGACCTCCTCAATCCTACCAACACGTCCTCCGTGGAAGAGGAAGACCCTGGGGGTTCAGGTGAGGGTCCACCCATCACTGGAGTGGAGGTCACTGAGGTTGTCAAAAAGCTCCTCGGTGGTCGAGCTCCGGGGTTGGACGAGATCCGCCCGGAATATCTCAGGGCTCTGGATGTTGTAGGACTATCTTGGTTGACACGTCTCTGCAACATCGCGTGGTCATCAGGGGCTGTACCTCTGGATTGGCAAACTGGGGTGGTGGTCCCAATTTTTAAGAAGGGGGACCAAATGTGTTCCAAATATCGGGGAATTACACTCCTCAGCCTACCTGGGAAAGTCTATGCAGGGGTACTAGAGAGGAGGATCCGACCGATAGTCGAACCTCGGATTCAGGAGGAACAATGTGGTTTTCGTCCTGGCCGCAGCACTCTTGACCAACTCTATACGCTCCACAGGATTCTGGAGGGGGCATGGGAGTTTGCCCAATCTGTCCACATGTGCTTTGTGGATTTGGAGAAGGCTTTCGACCGTGTCCCTCGAACGATCTTGTGGGGCGTGCTCCGAGAGTACGGCGTTCCGGATCCGTTGCTACGAGCTATTCGGTCGCTGTATCATCGGAGCCAGAGTTTGGTCCGTATTGGTAACAGCAGGTCGGATTCGTTTCCAGTGGGAGTCGGAGTCCGCCAAGGCTGTCCTTTGTCACCGATTCTGTTCATAATTTTTATGGACAGAATTTCTAGGCGCAGTCGAGGCGATGAGGGGTTCTGGTTTGGTGGCCATCGGATATCGTCTCTGCTTTTTGCGGAGGATAATGTCCTTTTGGCTTCATCAAGTCGGGCCCTCCAGCTCTCATTGGAGCGATTCGCAGCTGAGTGCGAAGCAGCCAGGATGAAGATCAGTACCGCCAAGTTCGAGGCCATGGTTCTCAGTCGGACAATGGTGGAATGCACCCTCCGGGTCGGGAATGAGGTCCTGCCCCAAGTGGAGAAGTTTAAGTATCTTGGGCTCTTGTTTACGAGTGAGGGAAGGATGAAGCGAGAGATCGACAGACGGATCGCTGCAGCCTCTGCTGTTAAGCGGTGCCTGTACCGGTCCGTCGTGGTGAAGAAGGAGCTGAGCTTCTACGTTCCAACCCTCACCTACGGTCACGAGCTTTGGGTAATGACTAAAAGAACAAGATCACGGATACAAGCGGCTGAAATGAGCTTCCTTCGCCGGGTGGCAGGGTTCTCCCTTAGAGATAAGGTGAGAAGCTCCGCCATCCGGGGAGAGTTCGGAGTAGATCCGCTGCTCCTCCGCATTGAGAGGGGCCAGTTGAGGTGGCTCGGGCATCTGGTCAAGCGTCCCAAACGCCTCCCTGGTGTGGTGTTTCGGGCATGTCCAACCAGGAAGAGACCCCGGGGTCAACCTAGAACACGCTGGAGGGACTATGTCTCTCGGCTTGTCTGGGACCGCCTCGGTGTCCCCCCGGGAGAGTTGGAGGAAGTGGCTCGGGAGAGGGACGTCTGGACCTCTTTGCTGAGGTTGCTGCCCCCGCAACCCGACCCTGGACTAAGCGGAAGAAGATGATGATGATGATGTTGAACAATAATTGTATATTCACATTAATAATAAATAATGATAAAACAAGAATAAACAATAAGTCAACTAACCCTTCCAATCATCAACTGCAGCGAAGATGTCACGTGGGCAGTAAGGAGGTGGTGCGTAACAGAGGAGGAGGAGGAGGAGGAGGAGAATTTTGTGCATGTGCACGCTACGAATCCCAGCGAGGAAAGGCTTGTGGTGAGCTCCCACAAGGTCAGTGCTTCTCAAATAGTGGGGCACACACATGATGCCCGGGGGAGTATGACACTTGCCATACTGCACTAGATTTAAGTGTAATTGCAAATTCTCTACAGTAGGTTGCAGTAGAGCTCTCATTGTCGCACGATGGTGTTGGGAAAAAGCACCGAGCAAACGATATGATGTGCAGTGAACACTATTTATTGTCACGCATGGGGGGGCTGGAAGGCATGAAATTTTTTTTTCTTCCTATAGGGGGCATCACAGAAAAAAAATGCCCTGCACAAGGCATTCTCGGAGCGCGGAGGAATACACACGGAGGAATACGAGGCTAATCAGCTCGTAAAAGCCATTTCCCCAGCAGAGCTCATAAATTAAAATTTTCCTTCTTGTGGGTGGGGCAGAGAGGCTCGTATCATGGATAATTCATTATAAAAGACACTTGTAAGTCAAGGTACCACTGTATTTCATTTTATAAACTGATTTATTCTGATCCAAACATAGGTTTACAGAGAGGCTGAGGCCCTCCCCCAAATTAGCCTAGTGTGCGTGTCTACAGACTGTGGGATGAAATCTGCATAGAACGGTCTCGCCAAGCTCGAGAATCAAACCCATGACCGTCTTCCCGTAAGGGGTGTGTGTTATCCACTATGCCACCGTGCCACCCACTTATCGTGTAGCTAGTTCTTCTATGCAAGGTTGCCAGATATGATACAGTCTGCGGAATATAGTTCAATGTTTTTGTGGGCTTTTGGTATTTTTTGTCTCTATTCCCTCCCCAGTGTCCTTTCCCCGCAGTCAGACGTTTTGAGGTCAAAAAGGATAGTCAGGAGGAGCTCAGATTTCACAGCAGATCAGGATTTTAGAAAAGTTTTTTGTTTTTGTTTTGAGTCCAAACTTCTTCTTCTTCTTTTTTTAATGTCATCAACCTCTACCCTCCTGTTTTCTCCCTCAATCTCATCACTGCCTCTCTGGCTGCAGGTCTTGTTTTAGGGGAAGGAGGTCAGGAGTTGATCCACCGCTATAATACTGGAGGTTAATCACTTACTGACCCTGCGGTGCTTTAGTGCTCCTCAATCTGTTTCAATCATTGGGCTGTTTTGGTCCTTCTATACCATCGGTCTCTAATTATGGTCTAATTATCTGGACCTGCCGAAATACCGCTCAGCCTTTCTGCCTCTGTTCACCTTCCAAATTTTTCATGATCAGGATTTTAGCATTAAAAGTTCAGCTCAACTCCAATAACCTGATTCCTAAATGGCAACTGAAATGTCACAACAATCACCTTTAAGATTAGCAAATAACAGGAAGTCGGAAACGTTGCACGCCGTCGGCTGCCCACTTGCTTGGATATGATTACAATTCTGATTGGTTGAGAGTTTTTGATTAATGGTCTATAATAACATCAAAACTGTTTCACATAAACATATTTAAAATACCACTTAATCCTAATTAGGGTTTCAGGGACAGTGATGCCCATCCCAACCGACTCTGGGTGAAGGAAAAGTACATCCTGGACAGCTCATCGCAGGGATAACACTGATATGATTCAAACTCAAACTCACAATTGCCTAGAGGCGATTAGGAACAGCCAGTCAGTCAACTGTGCATGTTTATGGTCTGTTGGAGGAAACTAGCGTACCCAGAGAAAACCCACACAGGCATGAGAAGAAGATGCAAACTCCACAGAGAAGCAGCTATGCCTGGGAATCAAACCCAGGCCCTTTTTGTTGTGAGATGGATGTGCCACCCTGTAATCATATGGATATAGCCATGTAAGAAAAACTTTAAAAAATGAATTTTTACATTAATAAAACTTTAGCGGCAGCACATTGGCGTTGACGTGTGGCATGTTTACCTCAAAACAGGAAGGTCCCGGGCTTGAGTTCAGGATCTTTGGTGTTTCTGTGTATTTTCATGTTCTCCCTGTGCTTGCAAGGGTTTACTCTGGGTGCTCCGGTATTCTCCCATTATCCCAAGACATAAACAGTCCGCAACATTTAAAAGTAGCAATAAGGACTACAACGAATATCATTCTTCAGAGGCTGATCATTCTCGAGGTGTATTCGGAAAGTGACTGGCACAAATAGATTTTTTTTGTAAGTTTTAAAAATTTGCATCAAAACGTTTCCCAATACCATATTTATACAAATCTGGAAGTCCCTCAAGTTTGGGTACTTTGTCCATTTTGTTTCATTCATTGATTCAATTTCTGAACAACTTAATCCTAATTAGGGTAATGGGAAGGCTGGCGCCCACTCAGCCAATTCTGTGCAAGGACAGAGTACACCCTGGACAGCTCGCCAGGCCATCGCAGGGCAGACACACGCTGATGGCTATGTCGTTTTTTCTTGAGAACAAAAACAAATAATTTGTGAACAAAATGACACCTTTGCGACCTTCTCACAACATGTGCAGACGGTTTGAGAAAAGTTTGAGACCACGTCGTGTCAGACGCCTCGTTTTGAGAAATTCATGTAAATTTTGAGCATGATTGCAATTCTTTTTACGATAAGTTCATGAACCAGGCAACCGAAAACGCGATGCTGTGAATGTCGTGAGACAAATTTGAGAAAACTTTGAGAATTCAAAGCGACAATCACGAATGTCCATTCGCACCGGTCGCCTTTCTATCGAACCTGTAGTGTGACCCCCATTTATTTAGGAACATTTTCAAAAGAAATATCTTCGTAGAGGAAAATGAAGAAAAACTTCAGAACAATACATCGTCGGGAAGTAATGAACTGCAGGTGGATGGTTCGAATGACTCGGATTATTGCATCAGGACACACCAACTGTTTTATTTCCTACTTATCCACTTTGCTTAATGAGGCAAACAATTAGGATAGTGATTATCATGAAACATTCCAAGGCCAGTTTTAGCCTTTTCTTGTCTGTGAAAATAAACATATTATGGTTTAATTAAATATTATTCACCTCACTGTCAGCTTCTCCCCGATTTTCGGTTACACGTGTTGTAAAATTACAGTCACTCGATCACACCAATTTGCTCCGTCCTGAAATTTTCCTCCGCTCTCTCATGATTAAATCCAGCTGCGGCGCTCGGTCGTATCGTGTGTTTATAGAAGCTCTCGCCGGACTTAACTGCTAATAAATAGATGTGTAAGCGATACGAAGCTGAGAGATTTCGGCCTTAATGAATCCATCGCCTCTGAAATGCTCCCAGCCTGGAGCTGGATTTTTTTTTTACCCCTGTGAGTATGAACAATAACATTTAATGGGTTTGTTTGGACAGGCGGCTGAGACCGGGTCACTATTTTACCTCGGCGTTAATATGCAGAGAACGGCTGTGACCGCGCATATCTCACAGGTCCAAACAAAGAGCTGAGGTGGAGGAGATGGTTCAACAAATCAAATAAGCTCTGTGTGTGTGTGTGTGTGTGCGCGCATGTGTGTGCGTGTGTGTGTATGTGTGTGTGTGTGTGTGTGTGTGTGTGTGTGTGTGTGTGTGTGTGCATTGTATTATAAATCCCTGCAAAGATACAAAATGTAAGCATCTTAATCCCTTTTGGAAGGAAAACAAGCAAACGAATGATTTTCTTACATTAAAAAAAGAATGAAAACAAACAAATAAAAAAGTTTTATTTTTATGACCGACGTTAAGAGTTATCTTTACGTGCCGGCATTACATTGATTAGCTGTATTATGTCAGTGGAACGTCCTCACAAGGATAGATTTGGGAGATTGTGTGTGTGTGTGTGTGTGTGTGTGTGTGTGTGTGTGTGTGAGTGAGAGAGAGAGAGAGAGAGAGAGAGAGAGAGAGAGAGAGCGAGATCCTTGTTAACTTCAATTTAGTATCAAATAAAATATTTCAGAATCAAAATACTTATCGATCCGGTAGGAAAGTGCACAACGGACTCGTACAACATCCTGAATAGCATCCGGCTGATGATAAACCACCTTACTCGCCTCAGAAAATAGAGACGACTCTGGCCCTTCTTATAGAGTACGGATAGTTTAGTCTTTAATGTTTTTAGCTTTTATATTTCTCTCTCTCTTTTATATATATATATATATATATATGTATATACAGGGATCCCTCGTTACTTCGCACTTGAATTCATGTGGCTTCAGTGCATCGCGGCTTTTTAAAAAATATTCATCAAATTAAAAAATAAGGAAATTAAGGAAGGATTGGGGGAAAAGTGAAGGAAAATTCCACAAAAACAAGGCCGATTATGCAAAATACATTGTTGTGAGGTGCACGAGCGCGTCTGTATGTGTGTGTATTTATATTTTATTTACATCTTATGCATTTTTTGAATGTTTAGTTATTATAAGTATTTAAAGCAGTGAATATATATTCATTGATATTATAGTATACGTCAGTCTGGGGTGGGGTGGAGTGGGGGGGTGGGTGGGGGTCCTACTTTTTGGATTTCGATGGCCGCATGGGGATCTCAGTTCCAATTAACCACAAAAAGTGAGGGATCCCCGTGTATGTGTGTGTATGTGTGTGTATGTATATATATATATATATATATATATATATATATATATATGTATGTATATGTATGTATGTATATATGTATGTATATGTATGTATGTATATATGTATGTATATGTATGTATGTATATAAAATCAAGCATCTGGCTTGGACGCCCACCGAACGGCTCCCTGGAGTGTGTTGTTTCTGGTAAGAAACCCCGGGGTCGACCTAGGTCACACTGAAGGGACGATGTCTCTTGGCTGGTTTGGGAATGCCTCAGTGCCCCCCCGGAAGAGCTGGAGTAGGCTTTTGGGGAGAGGGAGGTCTGAATCTCACTTGAGATGTTGAGCCAACCTCAGATGAAGCCGATGATGATGATGATGATGATGATATACATGTACTGTATTATTCCCATAAATGAATTTTTTCCTCTACATTTACCTGCGACCTTTGGGTCCTAAAGGCCCTTTTCTTACCATTAGGCTACAGCTGTCTCACACACACACACACACACACACACACACACACCATATTCTGTTGATTGGGTTAATTGAGAAATAAATGATGTTTTTACTGAACATTATTGTTAATTTGTTTTTCGTTGAAAAATCCATCATGACTATCTGTAGGCGTGTAAAAAGCCCCGGGACGCTCACTCCTATACGCTTTAATTAATTCTAGTGTCGAGTTTATTTCAGACCAAATTACATCACGAGCTCGACCGAGTGCGACCGAAATTCATCATCGCATCACGACCCAACTGTTATTAGTCACTGTTTATTTTCATAACTTGTGCTAACTGGCGTTTATTTATCTTTCCTTTCACTGTGTTTCACAAAAAAGAAGTAAAGGTCAGGGGGAAAGTATCAGTTCATGAGCGCTCAGGAAGTTTAAACAGAAACACACACCCCGCCCCGCCCCACACCCGCAGTTCAGAGCTGCTGTGTTCCTATTTCTTAGTGCTATCTAATTAGCCTGGGGGGGGACCTTTAACAGTTCACTCATGTACTCATGTGCCAAGTCGCTTAATCTCACTACTGTCACCGGGAGACCAGAGCCTATCTCTGCCAACACTGGGTGAAAGTGGAGTACACTCAGGACAGCTGAGCGAACCATCACAGGTCCAACAAACACACACACAATCTTTCACACACACACACACACACACACACACACACACACACACACACACTCCATTAGGTAATTAGGAACAACCATTTATCCCAGTATTATATGCAAACTCTGAAAAAAAATAATAATAATATCGGTGGCCTCGAAAAGGTTCTGGACCACCATCCGACGCTTCACGAGGGGGATGCAGTTGTCTTCAAATACTGTTTACAGTGGAAGTGGGGAGCTGCTCACCTCGACTGAGGGATGTTGTTGCAAGGTGGAAGGAATATTTCTAGGAGCTCCTCAGTCCCATCAAGACTTCCTCCGTCGAGGAGGAAGACCACCCATCACTGGGGCTGAGGGAGCCGAGGACGTCAAAAACTCCTCATTGGTCGGACTAGATGAAGGATCCTCGGGTGGATGAGATCTGCCATGACTATCTCAGGGCTCTGAATGTTGTAGGACTGTCTTAATTGACACGTGTCTGCAACATCACATGGTCACCAGGGTTGTAGTCTCTCTTTTTCAAAAGGGGACTGGAGGGTGTGTTCCAATTATCGTCGATTGTAATGCTCTTCAGCCTACCCGGGCAAAGTCTATGCAGGAGAATTGGAGTGAAGGATCTGACCAATAGTTGAACCTCAGGTTCAAGAGGAACATTGTGGGGTTTTTTCCTGGTTGCAACACTCTCGACCAACTCTATACGCTCCACAGGATCCTGCAGGGGGTGATTGGAGTTTGCCCAATTTGTCCACATGTGTTTTGTAGATTTGGAGAAGGCTTTCGACCGTGTCCCTCGGGTTATCTTGTGGGTGTGCTCCGGGAGTACAGCGTTCCAGACCCATTGCTACAGACCAGTCGGTCTCTGTATCACCGGAGCCAGTTGTCCTTTTGGCTTCATCAATACAGGACCTCCAGCTCTCATTCAAGCAATTTGCAGTCAAGTGCGAAGCAGCCAGAATGAGAGTCAGCACCTCCAAGTCCAAGGCCATGGTTCTCAGTCGGAAAAAGGTGGAATGCAGCCTCCTGGTCTGGAATGAGGTCCTGCCCCAAGTGGCGGAGTTCAACTACCTCGGGATCTTGTTCACGATTGAGAGGAGGCTGGAGCGAAAGATCGACAGGCGGATCGCGGCAACCTCTGCTGTAAAGCGGAGCCTGTACCGGTCGTCATGATGAAGGAGCTGAGCTCTAAGTCAAAGCTCTCAATTTACCAGTCGATGTACATTCCAACCCTCACCTATGGACACAAGTTTTCGGTATTGACCAAAAGAACAAGATCGTGGATACAAGCGGCTGAAATTGGCTTTCTTCACAATAGGGTGAGAAGCCCAGCCATCCGGGAGAAGCTCGGAGTAGAACCACGACTCCTCTGCATTGAGAGGAGTCAGTTGAGGTGGCTCAGGCATCTGAGTAGAATGCCACCAGAACACCTCTCTGGTGTGGTGTTTCAGGCATATCTGACCGAGTAGAGACCCCAGATTGGCCCAGAACACGCTGGAGGGATTATGTCACTTGGCTGGTCAGGGAACACCTCATGTTTCACCCAGGAAGAGCTAGAGGAAGTGGCTGGGGAGAGGGACGTGTAGACATCATTGTTTAGGCTGCTGCTGACCCGAGCCTGGATTAAATGGAGGAAGATGGTGATGATGATGATGATCTTTTATCCAGTGTGAAAGTCTTTCAACTATGGGAGGAAATTCAGTGGAAACCCAACACGATGCACTCGCTGAGCCCGGGACTCGAGCGGTGACAGAAAATGAACGATGATGAGCATTTTATAGAGTCAACGAGTCACAAATAAACAACTAGTGATGTTGTGGTGTTGAAATGTTCTCTGAAGCTACAGGTTCTAAATGGTGGATTTTACATGTCGAGAGTAAGGTCGCGTGTTTGATTCCCTTGTTTTTATTTCCGTCTATAAACAAAATAACAACATGTGATCATACTGTACGTAGGATATGTTTACAGCGTTCGACTGCGCTTTTCCCGCTCTTACTTTATTCCGCGACAACATGCCTACAGTTTTCAGGTCATTATTTAATACAAACCTCTCCCACCCACCCCCACCCACCCCGACCCTCCCATGCAGCTAACTGGGTTATCAAAGGCCGGCTGTCTCTCTGTCTGTGGCGAGATGCTAATGTAAAAGAACCATTAGAAGACTGTGCATTGCTGTCAGCATGTTTCTACCCTGCGATGGCCGGGGTGCCCTGACACATAGTTGGCTGAGATGGGTGACAGCCTCCCCAAGAATCTAATTAGAATTAAAGGTAAAATCAGTTGGGCTTCTTACACCCTGAGCCAAGTGGCTCATCAGGCCGGTGCTTATCCCCGGTTTCCGTAGCGTGAAGCTACCAGGAGCTCAACTCCTCCTGGATGGGACGCTAGTCCATCGCAGGTTGCCTTCCCAGTATATTTTACTGGTTCCCATTTATACCACTGGGTGAACAGAGGCACACTTGTGGTTAAGACCTTACCCAGGGTTCCTAGCACAGTGTGGGGGGGTCTAACTGGGATTTGAACACACAACCTCCTGATCATGAGCCCAGCAGTCTAACCACTACACCAGCGGCCATGTTAGAATTAAGTGGCTCAGAAAACGAATGAATGAAATAATGAATATTTATTACCTCATCATTCTGGTTATTTGCTTAGATTTAATATTCTGCAGATATTTCACAAGGGGAAAAAAAAACATTTCTCCGTTTGGGTCGGAGGAGCTGTGCAGTAAATCAACAACTTTTCAACACATTGAAAATCAAGACCTGACCTCAGAATGGAAAATGATGGTGAAAATATAATCGTGTGTATTGTAGCGCCATCAGCGATGATCTGTCAGCAATGTCATTAGCGGACTGTGTTAGATTATATCTGGATAGGGTGTGTGTGTGTGTGTGTGTGTGTGTGTGTGTGTGTGTGTGTGTGTGTATGATTTCTGCATCTAATTACTCATGTTTATGCCCGTGACATTGATGGATTGAGTCCTGAAGGTTACGAGCTGGATAACGATCTCTGCTGAAACACTCAGACATCAGGCCCCAAATAGCACCCACTTTATTATCGGTAATCTCAGACCTCGAATATACAGGTAATGTTTTGGTCCATAGAAGGATTTTTCATTTATGGAAGGAGTCTCCAATGTCAGCAGCTACTTCCTATAGGATTCATTCATTCACTTGACGTACTGCTTAATCCCACCACACTTATGGGGAGGCTGGAGCCTGTCTCTGCCAACTCCAAGCAAAGGCTGGGTACAACTTATGGTCTATTACAGGGCCAATACATACATAGCCGTTCAGACTGACACTCCCACCAAGTGGCTGTTCGGAACAGCCAGTTAGCTGAGAGTGCAGGAGGAAACCCACAGAAGTACGGCGAGAACGTGCAAACAAACCTTTTCATTGTTATCCAACATGGCTCCCTGCAGCTGCCATCTTCATTCATTCATCTTCTGAACCGCTTTATCCTAATTAGGGTCAGGGGGAGGCTGGTGCCTATCTCGGCTGACTCCGGGCAAGGGTGGGGTATAGCCTGGAGAGCTCGCTAGGCCATCCCAGCGCCAACACTCAGACAACCATTCACACCCAAGGGAGATTTGGAACAGCCAGTTACCCAACTGGGCATGTTTTTGGACTGTGGGAAGAAACCGGAGAACCTGGAGGAAACCCACATAAGCATGGGGAAAACATGCAAACTCTATACAGAAGCACACCGAACCCGGGACCCAATATGTATGTTTTATGTATGAAAAATAATAAATATAAAGGAGAAGGGTTAGCGGAAGCCTAGCGTAGCGCCGGAAGAATAGTCTGCAGGTTATAAAGACCAAACAACGGAAACTAACTGCATAAGATAAACCCCAAGTACCTTCTTTTATGAGCAATTAGGTGATTATAACAGACAGAATTAACGTTGACGGAGCAGCACAGCGAGATTAAATCAGAGCATCAGCATTTCAGATGTAGGACACAAGGAGGAAAGACGCCGCATGTCAGTCTGTCTCCCTGCTGGATGCTTGTTAAAAATGCACTAGATCTGTAAGAAGCACACATGAAGGCCGCAGCAGGCCTGTTTCACCACCACACAAACACTAAAACATGCTTTTCGATAAAATATCCAGCGAGTGTCTCGGGGCTTTCAGAGACGCGGCTTTCATGTTGGATTCTGGTGCAGAAATATCACTGACCAGAGCCTATATGTGGAACTGACGAAGACGGCGCTGCAGTGGTGGCTTAGTGATTACTGCGATGGGTAGCTAAGTCGAAGGTCAGCGGTCAAATCCCCACCACTGCTGGGCCCTTGAGCAAGGCCCTTAACCCTTAATTGTTCAGTTGTAAAGGTAAAGTCCTTTGGGCTTTTTACACCCGAGCCTAGCAGCTCATCAGGCCGGTGCTTATTTACGTTCAACTCCTCCTGGATGGGACGCTAGTCCATCGCGGGTTACCTTCCCAGTATAGTTTGCTGGGTGAACAGAGGCACACTTGTGGTTAAGACCTTGCCCCGAGGTCTTAGCACAGTGGGGGTCTAATTGGGATTCGAACACACAACCTCCTGATCATGAGTGCACCACTCGAACCACTACACCAAATCAGTTGTATAGAAGAAATGACAATTGTAAGCCGCTCTGGGTAAGCTTTCTCTTGTCATTTTCTGAACCGTTTAATCTTATTTAGGGCTGGCCCTATCTCAGCTGACTCTGGGCGAGGGCAGAGTACACCCTGGACAACTTGCAGGCCATCGCGGGGCAGAAACATGCTGATGGCTATGCAGCTCCTTTTGTCGAAAGTTAGCAATGGTTCTTTTACATGAACCTCTCACCACAGACAGTGAGAGACATGGGCAGCCCCTGATAACCCAGTTAGTGCACTGGGGGGACAGAGACAACCCATTGACAGTGGGGCTTGAACCCCAACCTTGGGACATCCAGCTTTTTACCACGAGGCTCCCATTGCCCTGCTCTGGATAAGAGCGTCTGCCAAACGTTGTAAATGTAAATCAAGGCTCAAGCAATGCAAACGCTCTGAGCGTAAACCACATCCGTGCTAGTCGTGCGACTCAGATTACTAACTCACTCTTTTACTTTGCCAAAACTGCTTAATCCTACCAGAGTCTCAGGGACACTGGCCGAAGGCAGGGTACACCCTGAACAGATCACCGTCCATCATAGGTCACCACACATGCAACCATTCACACCCACATCTACAGCAAGGGGCGATTTGGAACAATAAATTAGCATAACATGCATGTCCTTGGACTGTGGGAGGAAACCGGAACACCAGGAAGAAACCCCGCACAAGTACCAGGAGAACATGCAGACTCCATGAATGGTTAATAAACATCAACTCACAAGCGGTGCATCGACAAGGTGCGTGACTATCAACCTAGAGATGAACAGTTTGAATCCAGGTTGATGCTTCTGATATCCGTGACGCGGAGTCCATGGGAGACAACTGGCCGAGCTCTGACAGGAGGGAGGGAGGGAGGGATGGCATACGCTCACTTCCCTGTCACTCACAGAGATTGCCAGCCAATCCATGGACATCTGTGAGCTCATTCGTACGAGGGGGCGGATAGCACTTTCCCTCTGAGTGTGTTTGGTCACCCTGGTATGCACAGCAGTGCGTAAAGATGCGGGTGGCAGCATCGCAGGTCATAGAATTAGCATGTGCAAGCTTACGCCCCTGCATTTTTTAAAGAGACTTCACTAAAGCTTCACTATAATGATGATAATGTTTGTTATTTCTTTCTAAATTAGTTTTTAAATCCATAAGAATAACTACATTGACTGCTGTATGGGATCCTGAATCAGCTGTTACCATGGAAACTAAACTTTCAGTCTGTCAATTTTCTTACAGTTACACTATTATCAGTGCTACTAATTTAGGAACAGAATGTTATGCTAAGCAAAATGAATACCACAAACACCTTTGTGAGAATTCCTTATTCAGCAAAAAAAACGGAACTTATTTTATTTCTATGCAGATTAGATATTAGCATATCTCGGTGTGCATAAAACTCTTCTGTACAGACAATAGATCTCTGAATCTAACCGAATCCGATCCACACAAATTTAAATCTCTCTCACAATTCACATGAAATGTAGCACTTCACAGTACAAGGCCAAGACCTACATCTGCCTCCTCGCTACACAGAAACACACAAAGCTCGAGTCCCTCCTACGCCCACGCCCAAGAGCCACAATTGCTAAGGCTCCGTCTCTCTCTCTCTCTCTCTCTCTCTCTCTCTCTCTCTCTCTCGCTCTCGCTCTCTCACTCTCTCTCTGCATGTGTGTGTGTGTTTGGAACACCGGCAGCACCGGGGCAGTAATTAATGAGACGCTGTTAAACAGTGATATGGAATCCCACATGGTAATTAGGAAGCAGCAGCATGGAGACAGGCCGGGTAATTAGTGTGCCAGGGCTCGGGCTCTGAAATGACATTTAACCCAGGCAGTGTGGCTAATGCGGAGAGGAAACCTATCCATCATTCTGAATTATGTCAAATTACACAATTAGGCATCATCTGGGCTTTGGTTACAGTTTCATAATCTCATAATGATTCCATTACATTTTATATGTTTTTATTCTGTAACAGCTTGAGCTGCTTTGCTCACAACCAAATCTTACTTACTACAAGCATTCATTCAGATTTTCATATATACACATACATATCATATATTTATTATCCTCAGTGATTTATTTTTACTTTATTTTCTTTTTTTCTAATTTGTATTCATTTGTGGTTTTCTCCTCCTGCATAATAATAATAATAATGATGATGATTATGATGATAATTATAATAATATCTATGTTGACTGCAAGTGAAGGCTGGATATGTGTCACCCTCTATTATTATTATTATTATTATTATTATTATTCTTAATACTACTACTACTAATAATAATAATAACAATAATAATAGGAATACAGTGGTACCTTGACATACAAATTTAATAATAAATTCTATATAAATTTAATAATAAATAATCTAATAATAATAGAGGGCAACACATACCCAACCTTCACTTGGAGTCGACAGAGATATTATTATAATTATCATTATAATCATCATCATCATCATCATCATATTATTATTATTATTATTATTATTGTTGTTGTTGTTGTTGTTATTGTTGTTATTAATACTACTACGACTACTACTATTGCTGTTACTACTACTACTACTACTACTACTAATAATAATAATAATAATAATAATAATAATAATAGTAATACAGTGGTACCATGACCTAGGAATTTAATCTATTCCGAGGGCGAGCTCGTAAGTCAAAATGCTTGTTAGATAAAACAAAAATTCCCATAAGCAATAATAGAAAACCAACTAATCCATTCCAACCCCCTGCCAAACTCATATAACCTGCCACAAACACATATATTTCACCTAATATATTAAAGATAAACATGTAAAAACAATAAATATTTCATAATAATTATACATGTACATTAACACTAATAATAATTAATAATAAATAATAATAAAACAAGAATAAACAATAAGTCTACTAACCCTTCCAATCATCGACTACAGCGAAGATGTCACGTGGGTGCGAAGATGTCATGTGGGTGCCAAGATGTCACATGGGTGCGAAGATGTCATGTGGGTATGTAACAGAAAAGGAGGAGCAGGAGGAGGAGAATTTTGTGTGTGTGCATGCTACGAATGCCAGCAAGTGAATGCTCGTGATGAGCTCCCACAAGGCCAGTGCTGCTCAAATAGTGGGGCTCACCCCCCTTAGGGGGCGCATATGACCCCGGGGAACATGCTTTTTTTGCCATACTGTACTAGAATTGAGTGTAATTGTGCATCCTGTACAGTAGGTGGCAGTAGCGCTCTCACTGTGTTCCATATGGTGTAGGGAAAAAGCACCGAGCAAACGATATGCAGTGCAATAAACACTATTTATAGTCACGTGCGGGGTGCCGGGGGGTGCATGAAATGTTTTTTTTTTTTTAGAAAATAATTGTGAAGCACTGCACAAGGTGTTCTCGGAGGGCGGGGGAATACACGCGGTAGAATATGAGGCTAATCAGCCCGGAAAAGCCGTTTCCCCAGCAGAGCTCATAGATCAAAATTTTGCTGGTTGGATGGGGCAGATTTTTGGTGGGATCGAAGCTCGTATCAAGGAAAATTCGTTATAAAAGACACTCATAAGTCAAGGTACCGCTGTACATCTGTTTAAGTCTCTGCCTAAAAGGACAGCTCTTGAATTTTTTTTCAGTCAATGAACAGCCATAATAGTTTTCACTGCCCTCTCAGTGGTATTTGAAAACATATTTCCTCTCAAGAAGAAAAAACCCAATGACTAAACAAAAACATTTTCTGCAAAATGCAAGTGCACTCAGTGCCGCACGCGCGTAGGGTTGGCTGTGTGGGTACGTGAGCGCGGACGTGACAACAAAATCAAGCTCATGGCTTTACAACATTTGCATAATAATAATAAGAGGACGAAGAAGAATAGAAATAGAGTGGGTAGTACAGTGGCGTGGTGATTAGCACGTCTGCCTCATGGCAAGAGGGGCCCGGGTTCAATTCCCAGCTGTTTCTGTGTGGAGTTTGCATGTTCTCCCTGCACTTGCATGGGTTTCCTCTGGGTACTCTGGTTTCCTTCCGCAGTACAGAAACAAGCACAGTAGGTTAATTGGCTGTTCTAAGTCAGCCATAGATGTGAGTGTATGAATGGGTGTGTGAATCTTGCCCTGGCAAGCTGCCCAGAGTTTACCCTGCCCTCACCCAGGGTCGGTTGAGATGGGCACCAGCCTCCCCATGACCCTAATTAGAATTTTGCCATTCAGAAAATGAAGGAATGCCTAGAAATAGAGTTCTTGTTTATTATTATTTTATGTTTACTCTTCTTCCTCTTCTTCTTCTTATTCCTCTTATTCTTCTTCTTATTATTATTGGATGATAACGAACTCAATGCCCAGTTAGAATTTGGTATCTAACGTAATTTTTGTGGAGAAAAAACCCTCGACATGTATTTATATAATTGTATTCCAGATGTTTCACAATAAATTGCACCAACAATTCCATTCAGAAGATTTTCTGCTTGTTTTTATTTGTAATGTTTTTTAATGAGAGAGAGGCAGATCGTAATAAATAGGTTTTGAAAGCTGCTTTAGACTGAAATTTATTTTATTTATTTTATATGGAGCCCATAAGGAGACAAGAAGGGGGAAAAAATTGGATTCTCATGTGTACGAGAACGTATAAGCTACATTCTGTCTATAAATGGAAATATGTGACTTAATTGGGCTGCACTTTAACCTTGGCCTCTCCTATAAAGACGTTTTCTGCTTCGTTTGTCTGGCGTCATCGTTATGTTATCAGGTGATCATGTGACTGATCGAGGCTGGTGTATCTGCTGACCACAAGGCTTCAAAACCCGTGTTAGGTGTCATTCGGAGACAATATACCGGTGGCGCCCAATACGTAAAGCTGCAGGGTCGTTATAGGTTAAAATGCAGCGAAATTAAGCCACGTATTTCTGTTTATATAAATCAGTTTATATTTTATCATGCTCAACAGACTCCTTTCCTTCATAAAGGAAAAAAAAACAATGAAAGAACAGTGTTACCTTGGCTTCCCAGTGTCTTTTGTAACGAATTTTCGATGATACAAACTTCGATACACCAAAAATCTGCCCTATCCAACAAGCAAAATTTTGATTTATGAACTCTGCTGGGGAAATGGCTTTTCTGGGCCGATTACTCCAAGCACGCCTTGTGCGGTGCTTCTCTATTATTTTCTGTGATGCCTCCTCTAAGAAGAAGAAAAAACATTTTACACCCCGCGTGCGACTATAAACAATGTTTACTGCACTTCATATCGTTTGCTCAGTGCTTTTTCCCTACACCATAGGGACACAGTGAGAGAGCCACTACCACCTATTGTAGAGGATGCGCAGTTACACTTAATTCTAGTACAGTATGGCAAAAAAGCATGTTCCTTGTGGGAGTTCACCATAAGCCTTTTCTCGCTGGTATTCATCGCGCGCACATGTACAAAATTCTCCTGCTCCTGCTCCTCCTTCTCTGTTACGCACCCCCTCATGCCTGCCCATGTGACATCTTGGCACCCACATGACATCTTCGCACCCACGTGACATCATCGTCATAGTTGATGATCGGAAGCGTTAGTAGACTTATTGTTTATTCTTGTTTTATTATTATTTATTATGAATTATTATTAGTGTTAATGTGCATGTATAATTATTCTGAAATATTGATTGTTTTTACATGTTTATCTTTAATATATTAGGTGAAATATATGTGTTTGTGTCAGGTTATATGAGTTTGGGAGGGGGTTGGAACGGATTAATTGGTTTTCTATTATTTCCGATGGGAGTTTTTGTTTTATCTAACCAACATTTGGACTGATGAGCTCGCTCTTGGAACGGATTAATTTCATAAGTCAAGGTACCACCGTACTTTGGTTCTTCTGCGTCACTTGAAGATCTGCGTGGTTTTATGGTGTGTATCATGTGTATTAAAAATCTCTACGCCTATAGACATGTTCTCAATCGGTTCCTTGTCCTCAGAAGTTTAACTGCTCAGAAGTTCTATATCTCGTTTCTGTTGATGTTTAGAATCTGTCCAAGCTTTCTCAGGTATCCCTTTTCAGTCGTGTTATTTTTCCTCCCTCCTCTGCCTGCACTTCCAGCCTTAATCATGCCACCGTCAGGTTCCTGTTCAGAAGAAAGAAGGACAGATTTAGCAATGGTACTGTCAGTACTTGGATCTTTTTTGTCTGGATTGATACAGATGGTGCTGTTTGCTTTACGCGGTTCATTGTGTTCAGAAGATGAAAGGCGATTTCACCTCCTGTGCCGTGAGCTCCTCGTATTGTTTCCCCCTCATTGAGGAATCACATTATGATCTGAATGACGGTTTATCATGGAATCTGATACAGAGGGGGGGGTTCCCCTATAGGAAGCTCTTCGTGAGGATCATGGATGTGGTTCAGTATACATCCTGCTCTCATTGAAGCATCAGAAATCTCCAGGTTCCTACGTGTTGGAGTGACTCATGTTGTACTTTAAATTTTGTGGGCGTAGACCCTAAGAAGAAAAAGGGTAGTAACCAAAAAGTGTACATTACAGAACAAAGTTTACGTATAAAATATGTACTGTGCCTCCTCACCCCATCCCACAGATATGTCTCTCCACTTATCACCTCCTGATTATCCCACCCATCAAGTATTAGATCCCTATCATGTGATTCCCACCAGCCAGAGAGCGGTGTAAGCAAGCAGGTGCCCCCTCAGCAGCATGATGCTATCACCCACATCTTTATGAACTGCATGCGCATGCGTATTCAGGTGCAGCCTAAGATGCTCCAAGGGGAAATGCTAATGCTATCTGCACATTTCTCTTGTATGCATGAGCTCACAGCTGCCTGTGATTGACTGGTGACTGCTTTGAGTAACAGGAAGGCGAGCACATGCCATCCTTCCCTCCGGTGAAAACTCGGCCTTTTCGACCTTTCAGTGCTTTCATTCACGTGTAGGATTATAACCAATCAAAATACCATACATCCTTAAGCACCCGCCTCTAACTCTCACGCCGAGACGCTGTCCCACCTGAAGATATAGGACCGCTGATAGAAAAACAATAGGACGATATTCACTGCTGTAATAGTTTTTATCCGCTCTGATGGATTCCTGGGTGTAGACGGCTGCCTGCGTCCACTTGGATTCAAACTCACCATCACCATGGTTGATAGCGTACCTTATCAGGGCGCCAGACGGGAGCCCAAAATGAACTTATCTTTTAATAGAAATGGGGGGAAAGTGCAAAAGATTGATTTTATGTTTTATATTGGAAGCGGAGGCTAACTGTATCAGCTACAAACATGCACCAGAGACACCAACCCGTGTTATGTCCTTGCAAGTGTTCTTTTTTCTCCATAATGTCTCTGTACATGTTTATTACGCGGCTCGATCAAACGCTGCCTCGGCGCTATTAGCAGGCTGTGATTTGTTGTTTTAACACCGTTGAGCCGATGTGTCATTTTGAAATCGTGTCACGCGCAGTGTGAACGCAGTGCCATACAGTTCTCTGCTGTTGGCTCGGGGATTCCGCTGAGCCTGAGGTTCCTTTGACCGGCGTCAGTCAATCTTCCGATTAGCTTCGGTCTGAAACACGCTAAAGCTTATCAGGCATGTTTTCCGCGCCCCCCCCCTTTTCTCTCCTCCACCCCTCCACTCTGTCAAAACTTGTATCGCGAGGTTAATATCTCATCAGGTGAAGGCCTGCCGTAGTAAATCTCAGCTCCGTTCCTGAAGACCAGCGCAGATCTACAGCCTGGTAATCTCCCCGAGGCTGCACATGACACGTCCATTTCTCTTTCACCCACAAAATACTTGATTTAAAGAATCTGCACCGGTCGCTGTATTTCTCCCCGCACAAATCATATCCTTGGACTGTCAGCTGTGAAATGAAGAGAATTGTTTTAAACAGCGAGACCGAGACGAGGAACTAGAACGTCGCAACTTGTCCGCTGGAGAAATCTATCACCTGCTCCAGCGCCTTCATGGATCGGGGGTGGAAAAGGGAATTAGGGAGAGATTGGTTTCTCGATCCAGCCATAAGTCACCGAGTTCCTTTTTAGCCTCTTGTCTACTTGTTAGAGAGGAAGCTTGTCAAGAGCACGGAGATGAAAAGCTCAAAGTGGAAGCTCGACTCTGTTTTTCTGCTTTCGTTCTCTGAGCGAAGAGTCAGACTGTGATGAAAGTCAAAGCTCCACTTTATTCATTTTATATAGAAATGCAGTTTCTTTGCAACCTCTGATCATCTATGAACCTCAAGGCGTGAATCGAGCGACCCGTCTACGGTCAGAGGGAGTTGAATTCCTGTTTTATTCTTTCCACTGGAATGTAAGAAATAAAGTATTATTATGGGATGTTCCATCTAACCGGCAGACCACCCAGGGATCCGCCACTCGAGAGCCAGATTCCACGTCCTCATCGTTCATTTTCTGTAACCGCTTAATCTTAATTAGGGTCGCAAGGAGGCTGGTGCCCATCCCAGCCGACTTCGAGCGAGGGCAGAGCACACCCTGGACAGCTCGCTAGGCCATCTGAGGGCGTAAACAAGCGAATGGCTATGCAGCTCCTCTTGTTGAAAGTCAGCAATGTTTTTTTACATGAACCTCACACCATAGACAGGGTCTTGTGGGGCCGGTGGTGTAGTGGTTAGAGTGCTGGGCTTATGATCGGGAGGTTGTGAGTTCAAATCCCACTGAGACCCTCACTGTGCTAAGACCCCTGGACAAGGTCTCAACCACAAGTGTGCCTCTGTTCACCCAGCAGTATAAATGGATACCAGTAAAAATATACTGGGAGGGTAACCTGTGATGGACTAGCGTCCCATCCTGGGGGAGTTGAACTCCTGGTCGCTTCACGCTACGGAAACCGGGGATAAGCACCGTCCCGATGAGCCGCTATGCTCGGGTGTAAAAACCCAACAGACTTACCTACCTACACCATAGACGGTGAGAGACACGGCCGGCCTTTGATAACCCAATTCGTGCACTGGGGGGGTGACAACCGGTTGAGAGTGGGGCTTGAACCCACAGCCTTAGGATCAGTTATTCAGCACCTTTCCTCCATATCGTCTCTGTCCTATATGTCCTACACACACTGTAATGATGTCATAAAAACAGGGGCATCTTCTTACCCTCAGAGCTTTATGCACCCGTCCATAGTTGAATGGATATGGGTGGTGTAGTGGTTAGCACGCCCGCCTCACAGTAACAAGGTCCTGGGTTCGAGTGCCAGCCTGAGTGTTTCTGTGTGGAGTTTGCATGTTCTCCCCGTGCTTGTGCAGGTTTCCTCCGGGTGCTCTGGTTTCCTCCCACAGTCCAAAAACATGCCCGGTAGGTTAACTAGCTGTTTCAAATCTCCCCTAGGTGTGAATGGTTGTGTGAGTGTTGGCCCTGCGATGGCCTGATGAGCTGTTCAGGGTGTACCCCGCCCTCGCACAGAGTCGGCTGAAATGGGCACCAGTCTCCCTATTACCCTAATTCGGATTAAGTGGTTCTGAAAATGAATGAGTGAATGGATACGCCTATATATAGTATTTTGGGGGATATCCGAGTAGTAGACGAACAATGTACTGCTGTCTAGATTCACGTGTTTCGTACACGTGAAGACACCGGATCGGCAAAAAAATATATTGTTTGGACGGCTGGATGAATGGATATAGTAATAAATAGATGGACTCCTAGTTTCACATCAATAAACTGGTGCTAGATTATGAAAGCTGATGGGTTTTCTCCAAATATAATTTTGCAAAGACAGACAGACAGAGCACGCGATGCGTACAACCGCGCCACGGAAAAGAAACTGAAAGATGTTGTTCTGCAGCAGATGTAGTCCTAATGAGACGTTATTCCACATCCTGTTTTGTTGGTTCGTAGCCTAAAAGATTGTTTTGGCTGACAGTCTGTCTTTGGTTTTCTCTTTCTGTCTCACCACAGATCACCTTCTTCATGTTGCTGTCTGCCGTCTGCGTGATGCTGAACCTGGCGGGCGCCATCCTGTCCTGTCAGAACGCTCAGCTCGTCAACTCTCTGGAGGATTGTCAGCTGGTAAGGGACAGTAAAATCGGATTAAGACATGAGATGAGGAGGCTAATGATCTCTCCTGTCTTTATCCGAACCTCCTCGGGCTCACGACGGGACCCGAGGGATTCTTTTTTAATTATTTCATCTATTGATCGTTTTTAAAATGCATTAACTTACATTTGGGGCGGTGTGGTAGCCTGGTGGTAGGGTGAGGGATTACTGATCCCAAGGTCATGGGTTGTATCACAGGGTTGTCACTGCTGGGTTGTCAAAGGCCAGCCAGGTCTGTCACTGTCTATGGTGGGAGGTTCATGTAGAAGAACCATTGCTGACTTTCGTAAAAAGAGGAGCTGCGTAGCCGTCAGCGTGTTTCTGCCCTGCGATGGCCTGACGAGCTGTCCGGGGTATACTCTGTCTTTGCCCAGAGTCGGCTGAGATTGGCACTAGCCTCCAGGCGACCCTTATTAGGATTACACGGTTCAGAAAATGAATGATTTACCTTTTAACTTGCCATCACAGTCAGTGATGGAGCTATTTACGTTTACAACATTTGGCAGATGCTCTGATCCAGTGCGACTTACAAATTGTTGGGTTTTTTTTTATACATCTGAGCAATTGATGGGTAAGGGCCCTGCTCAAGGGCCCAACAGTGGTGATATCGGGGATTGAACTGCTGACCAGTATTTTTTTGATCAGTAATACATTGCATTGACCACTAAGTCACCACTGCCCCATTTCTTACTATGAGTATGTGAAAAAAATAGAACACCAACCCACCTACCACCCACCACCCTCCACCCACCCCACCCCCCGCTGCCGCCACCCAATGTTTAGGGTAGAATGAGGAAATATTAACAGCCTCTCTTTGGATAATTACTGCGGTGAGGACTATGTTACAGCTGGTGGTTATTTTAACTTTAACTGGTGCAGTGAGTACCTTCTCTTTTCTTATGCAGACATACTAGAAGACGTGTCCATCAAATGTGGGCGGGGCGGTGATGTAGTG
This sequence comes from Plotosus lineatus, assembly GCA_024760905.1. Lineage (NCBI taxonomy): Eukaryota > Metazoa > Chordata > Actinopteri > Siluriformes > Plotosidae > Plotosus > Plotosus lineatus. Next base: position 30,197,112 of record CM045748.1, read on the forward strand.
GATCACACGTCCGCAAGGACATTTCTGTGAGGAGTTTGTATGTTATTTCCATGCATGCATGGGTTTTCTTCGGGCACTCCGGTTTCCTCCGACAGTACAAAGACATGAACATTAGGCTATTTGACTCTTCTAAATTACCCCTAAGTGTGGGCGTGAATAGTTGTGTGTGAGTTTTGGACCTCCAATGGACTGCCAAGGTGCTTAGGGTGTACCCCGCCTTTCCCCAAAGTCGTTAACAAGATTAAACAGTCCAGAAAATAAATAAACCAGCGAACGATCCAAATATCATAGCTCAATATAAAACTGTTTAAGGTTTCGTGTTTTTTAAAGGGTTCTTTTACATGTGAAATAAGAAAATCTTCAACTTTTAGGAGCATATGGGGAATTCCATGGGGCTGGTGAGGGTTTGCGCTCTCCGGGTATTCTTGTGATACATTTTAAAGTCTATTCTTTACCCTGCAACGCAAATGAAAATATTATTCCTTCACTTTAACATGTTTCATGCATCTGAATGCAGAGTCAAGAAAAGGCGAGCGGAAAGGAGTGAACAGGAAACGTTTTGACATTTAATAGGAGGGTCTTTTTTTTTTTGTTGCACGTGTCTCTCGGAAAAGGACAACAGACTGTCGGATGCCATTATGTTTGATGAATAACGCAGCTAAGAAGTCAAGAACCGCTCATTTCATACTTAAATGTTATTATTCCAGTGGGAGCAGGTTAGTGGTGGTGAAAATGCCGCTGTGACTCTACTAGCGCTGACCGCTCCTGTACAATAATACAATGGATTACAGGAAGGTGTTGAGAAGGTGGTGCTGAATGGCGCTGTGATTCTGTATTCACTCCATTGTGTCCGCTCAATAGATACTTATCAGAGGGATTACTGCAGCTGCAGACGCAGCACCAACATCCTGTCACAGAGTTTGTATGCAATGCTTCTGCTCCAGAACAGTACGAGGCCTTTAGCGCACAGCAGTGCTGAATTCTCAAATCTGATTGGACAGAAAATGTCGAGTCATGTTTGTATTTCGCAGTAGTATTGGTAAGTTGTATTAGTATTGGTATTAGTAAATCATAATACATCATAATAATCTTGACAGTCAAAAACTCTGCCACGATTATCATGAATCCACCAAGTTCCCTTGGGATCATCACGATTCCACCAAGTTCCATCAACATCATCACGATTCCACCAAGTTCCCTCAAGATCATCACGATTCCACCAAGTTCCATCAAGATCATCACGATTCCACCAAGTTCCATCAAGATCATCACGAGTCCACCAAGTTCCCTCAAGATCATCACGATTCCACCAAGTTCCATCAAGATCATCACGATTCCACCAAGTTCCATCAAGATCATCACGATTCCACCAAGTTCCATCAAGATCATCACGATTCCACCAAGTTCCCTCAAGATCATCACGATTCCACCAAGTGCCCTCAAGATCATCACGATTCCACCAAGTGCCCTCAAGATCATCACGATTCCACCAAGTTCCATCAAGATCATCACGATTCCACCAAGTTCCATCAAGATCATCACGATTCCACCAAGTTCCATCAAGATCATCACGATTCCATCAAGATCATCACGATTCCACCAAGTTCTATCAAGATCATCACGATTCCACCAAGTTCCATCAAGATCACTACCAAGTTCCCTCACGATCATCATGATCCCACCAAGTTCCATCTAGATAATCACAATTCCACCAAGTTCCACCAAGATCATCACGATTCCACCAAGTTCCATCAAGATCATCACGATTCCACCAAGTTCCATCAAGATCATCACGATTCCACCAAGTCCCATCAAGATCATCACCAAGTTCCCTCAAGATCATCATGATCCTATCAAGTTCCCTCAAGATGAACATGATTCCACCAGGTTCCCTTAAGATCATCACGATTCCACCAAGTTCCCTCAAGATCAACAGGATTCCACCATCCATCAAGATCTTTATGGATCCACAATGTTCCCTTTAGATCGCCATGAATCCGCCAAGTTCCTTCGAGATCATTATGAATCTACCAAGTTTCCTCAAGATCACGATTCGATCTCACAACCCCACACACTCTTCACGATTCTCTCAAATAAGGGATCTCGTGGACATCTGGCCCCAAGAGACATGCACATTATGAATAATTGACTGTTCCAGATTCCCCCGAGGTGTGAGTGTAACTGTGAATGGCTGTTCATGTTGGCTCCATTATGAATTAGTGAGCTGTTCAGGGTGCACTTTGGCTTCACACAGAGTCGGTCTGAAAAGGCTTCAGTGACGCTAGTAGGATTAAACAACTCAGCAATTCAATGAATGAACACATGGGTCAGGCGCACTGGTGGCCCAGTGATAAGGTGCTGGATTTCTGATCCCAGGGCTGGGGGAGGTCAAGCCCCTTTATCACCAGGTTCTCGCTGTTGTCCCCCCAGTGCGGCGAACTGGCTTATCAATGTCCGGTCATGTCTCTCACTGTCTGCGGTGAGATGCTGTAAAAGAACCGTTGCTGACTTTTGTCAAGCGGTGCTGCATAAGTCGTCAGCATTTTTCTGCCCTGCGCTGGCCTGGCCAACAAAAACACAAAGTGCCGAAACATCTTTTCCTTTTATATATATATTTATTTATTTTATATATTTTGAGTGGTTTCAGGTACGAGTGAAACATGCAAGTAAAGTCACTTTAAAAATAATAAAAGCACCGTTTTTTTTTTCATCACATTCAGTTTCAAACACCCACTCACTCACCAAATCCCTAATCACTGCCGTGTTCCCCTTTTCTTTTCATAATTAATTATCCTCCGTTTCACTGCGCACGATAATTATGCCGCGATTCTCTTTGTTTGTTCGAATGTCTGTTTTCACAAACACAATTAAACGCTCGAGCTGCTCACAGGTTCCTGATCACGAGGGGAAAGGAGGTGATACAGGGCGCATACTGAATACCTTCCACATTCACACTCACAGCTTCGGGAGATCCACTCAGAAACATAGCTCAGGCGATGATGTCACCAAAAAACATCAACAGATTTGAACTTGGGCGTGTTTACGGATCATGCTATTATTATTAGTATTATTATTATTATTATTATTATTATTATTTTATTTATTTTATTTTTTTTACACCCAGGTCATAGTGGCTCATTTTCATCAAAATTGAATGTTTATTGTAATTATGCTCAGATATTCTTCTTAGGCATCGCATGTCCCAGAATGTGGATCAGGAGGCAACATATTCGTGTAACTTTTTTGAT
>CM045748.1:30205359-30220359 GCA_024760905.1 Plotosus lineatus
AGCCGTTGCCTGACTTGTAAAGGTCGACACACACCTGCCTTACTTGAAGGGGGTGTTCCTTTCTCTTTCTCATGCTGAAGAGTGAATAAGACAAATGGTCTCTGTGTCGCATCATATTTATACCCCAGAGAAACAGGAAGTGATGAATTACTAATTAAACGTTCCTACATTTATTTTCTAGGGATTGTTAGGGGTGGTAATTGTGGAACAGGTGATTTTATGAAAAATAATTATTTCTTACTCAGGGATTTTCTCCCACTTAAAATTCACTTTTGCTGAAGTTGACATTTTTCTGGAATTTGTAGTGTAAGAGGAGCTTGTGCAATAAAAAAATTGAATGGGGGTGCCAATAATTATGGAAGGTAGTATATGTATGTATGTATGTATGTTAGCCCTGTGATGGCCTGGTGAGGTGTTCAGGGTGTACGCCACACTCGCCAAGAGCTGGCTGAGATGGGCTCCAGCTTCCTTGCGACCCTAGTAGAATTAAATGGTTCAGCAAATGTGTGTGTGATCGTTTCTCCTGCGGAAATCAATATCGAACTTTCTGTTCTGTGCACGTTTCACAATTTCAGAGATAAAACAGTGAAATCGTTGCTGTACGACTGTCGGAGCCTGTTCCGCATGTTTGTACATTTCCGAGTGCAAAAGCAGGAACATTCCATTCAGGTCGGAAAGTCGGGAAAGTCGACTTGGGATTGTCTGAGTTCTGAGTGAAACAGATTGCAGCAGCAGATCTTTGGGGGAAAGATGTCAGCAAGCAGAGACGGAGGCTGTACTGGGACTTGCGTCATACTCGTGTATTAGTGTGATACGTTTCATCAGGTGACATTTCGTGGAGACTGTTTTTTCCCCCTCGCTGTTCCTGTGGAATCGGTATCATTATAATAATGTGCGAGATAAATGAGTGAGGCTTAATGTTAACGTCTTTTTTAAGGTTCGCAGAAATTCCAGCGCGACCTGAATAACGTTTAAAAGAGCAGACTCGTTCCCGTCTGAGCTCATCTGGCTTTAATATGAAAACATACTTCAGTCATTCATTCATTTTAATACTAATTTTGCATCATGGGGAGGCTGGCGCTCATCTCAGCCGACTCTGGCCGAGGGCGAGGTACACCCTAGGCAGTTCGCCAGGCCATCGTGGGGACAACACACACACACACACACACACACACACACACACACAAAACTGTTCACACTCACGGTCACAGCTTGGGAAGATTTGGAACCGTCAATTAGCCTCCTGTTTTTGGACGGCCGGAGGAAACCGGAGTACCCTGAGGAAACCCATGCAAGCATTGGAAGAACGTGCAGACGCCACGAGCTCCTGAACCCAGGCCCTCTTTCAGTGAGGCGGAGGTGTTCAGGTGTTTCAAAATGTTAATGGTAATTATTTATATCTGCTTTGTAACTTCAGATTTAGTTGAAACTTGTTTTACATCATGTAAGTTTCTTCGTGAAATGATTAAAGGGGAGATATTCTGCTTTTCACACGTTTTCAACCCAACAATGTTGTTGCGGTGTTCAATCGACGTGTTAGACGATGTCAGGGTGTCAAAATACGTGACACTATGTGTTGAATAAAGAGGTTGGAGCATCTTTAAATTCTGCCTCTGGGCCACAATAGTGTGTCACAACATGCTGGTGTATATGGTACGTGGACCTTCTGGTCTTCACTCACTCCCACCCGTGGATGGTGGTATCTCTGCCCATCCCAGTCTACATCCCAGCACACCGAGTGTGGAGCATTCGGTTGTCAAAAGGAGACCAATCAACCCAGAGATGGCAAGTTCGAACCCTGGTTAATGCCACAGTCAGCTGTGGCCTCGAGTCCATGGGAATTGATTGGCCGAGCTCTCACCGGAGGGAGGGAAGACATATGCTCACTACCCTGTCACTCACAGAGCTCGCCAGCCAATCATGGGTGTCCATGACCTCATCTGTACGAGGGGGCGGACAGTGCTTTCCGTCTGAGTGTGTTAGATCCATCCCCAAATATGCATGTGCAGCAGACAAAAAGAAGGTAGGTGGCTAGCATTGCATGTCATGGAGGGGGCGTGAACATGCTTTCGCCCTCCCTGATTAGTGGTGGTCATGTGATAGGGGAGGTAATACCTGATGGGTGGGAATTGTTTACGACTAAATTAGGGAGAAATATGGGGATTTTTTTTTTTTTTAATGATAGGAAGAAACCAAACAGGCCATCCCATCCAAATCAATGTTTCAGTCGGTTGGTGAGAGTGCAAACCCCTGCCAAGCAAAAAAAGAGAAAGGAAATAAAGAAGGAAAAAGAGAAAGAACATAGCGCCCCTTGCTGTGTAATTTTCAAAAAAAAAAAAAAAAATCATCAAGAATTCTTGAAAAATTCCCAGATCCAAAATTAGATCCTGATCATCTCCACGGTTTAGAAGCGTTCCTCGTCCCAAGCTCCGCCTCTGGGAGAAATGCCAAGAAAATCTGTTCTTAACTTTATGTACAATCCTGCAAACAAACACAAATAAAATGGAGGTAAAAGTCACCCTTCTATAAAAAGGTAAAGGATGTGGACGGACGGGAACATCGACCCGCCAACAGGAGCCAATGAAAGTTCAGAGCCTTTAGTATGAGGGGAGATTTTATCACCTAAAATGTCGCTCGCTGCTTGTTTACTTGCGCTGTACGACCCAAACAAGGAGTTCGGGTCACCTTCAGGAAAAAAGGTTGTTCCGCATTGGTTCTGTTTACGCCATGACTCGTGCTCTCGTACCTGTAGCTGTATGGCATGAGGAATTATGGAGCGGTGATTTCCCCGGTAATAGCAAAATGACCTCACATGACCTCATCATGGCACCTCAGGGACGAACCTGAGACCGCGTACTTGCTGTTAGCACGTCCCTCGATGTTAGCACAGAGCAACACGAATGCTTCACATCAGTATGCGAGAGCAGACGTCCCTGAGGAAAAGTGCACGCCAAGACAAACCCATGTCTGCAAGGCAGATGTCTGCACTCTGTGTAACAATCACATGATGAGGAGAAGCGCTCTCGAGGGGGTGTACCTTCCACACGCTGCATGTTCGATAGATTCTGATATATCACAGCGAGAGAAAGCACCAAGGAATTGGGGGAAACGGCAGTGTAAGAGTGGTGATGGAGAGACGCAAGTGTGAGTGTGTGTTGTGTGTTCTTGTGTGTGTGTGTGTGTGTGTGTGTGTGTGTGTGGTGTACGTGTTGTGTGTTCTTTTGTATGTATGTGTGTGCGGGTGTGTGTGTGTGTGTGTGTGTGTGGTGTATGTGTTGTGTGTTCCTGTGTGTGTGTGTGTGTGTGTGTGTGTGTGTGGTATATGTGTTGTGTGTTCTTGTGTGTGTGTGTGTGTGTGTGTGTGTGCGTGTGTGTGGTATATGTGTTGTGTGTTCTTGTGTGTGTGTGTGTGTGTGTGTGTGTGTGTGTGTGTGGTGTATGTGTGGTGTGTTCTTGTGTGTGTGGAGTATGTGTTGTGTGTTCTTGTGTGTGTGTGTGTGTGTGTGGTATATGTGTTGTGTGTTCTTGTGTGTGTGTGTGTGTGTGTGTGTGTGTGGTATATGTGTTGTGTGTTCTTGTGTGTGTGTGTGTGTGTGTGTGTGTGGTGTATGTGTGGTGTGTTCTTGTGTGTGTGTGTGTGTGTGGAGTATGTGTTGTGTGTTCTTGTGTGTGTGTGTGTGTGTGTGTGTGTGTGTGTGTGTGTGTGTGTGTGTGTGTGTGTGTGTGTGTGTGTTGGAATATACTAATGCAGGCAGTGTGCTCCCGCAGGCTGAAATGAATTCACTTGACCGAGAAGCACACTTTTTATTTCTGCGCCTTCAGTAAAAAAGTTTTTTATTTAATAGGGTCACGGGGAGGCTGACTCCCATCTCAGCTGACTCTGGGTGAAGGTGGGGTCCACCCTGAACAACTCATCAGGCCAGCGCAGGGCCAACATGTACAACACACACCTGGGGCACAAAACCATTTAATTAGAAATATATATATATATATATATACACACACACACACACACACACACACACACACACACACACATACACATTCTGTTTAATATCACCAGCTTCCTTTATGGCACGATGTTACGTTATGAGTGTGAAGACGGCTGCACACACGCCGGGGATTTCTCTTGTTTTTCCGACCGTATTCGATCTGAGACATGGCATTTAGAGAGCGCATGTTTTATTTAAAGGCACAGGAATCACACGCTGCAGCGCAGAGCTCCAGTCCTAATTTAAATATCTTGCGGTTTTCCGCAGTGGTTTTCTATGTTAAGTATCCGCATACAGACGAAGCTCAGAGCACATTAGCAATATAATATGCAGCAATAATTAGCGCTCACGTTCGGTTCGGCTGCTCCGCATCCGGGCGCCAGTGCTGACGGCTTACTTCGGGTTCTATACATAGTCATGAGCTGAAAGGGGTGGAGTGCTGTTTCTATTTCTGTATGTAGGTTACTGGGTGATGCACACGGGCTTCGTCATGGCCCTTTCGGTGGGAAATTTGCATTTACTCCTCATTGTTACCTGGGTTTCCTCTGGGTACTCCGGTTTCCTCCAACGCTCCAAGCACATGCACGTGAGGTCATCCGGACACTAAATCGCCCCGAGTCTAAATTGTGAATGCGAGTATGAATGCTTGTATGTCTCTATCTATCTGTCTTAGTCCTGTTTAGGGTGTAGCGCCGCCTCTCTACTGAAGTCAGCTGGGATTGGCTCCAGCCTCCTGATGGACAGGCGGTACAGATAATGAATGGAAGGTGGAGGGAATCTCCAGTGTCACTGTATTGTAGCAATCGGGACATTTTTTCATATCTAAAAAAATGAGGGGGCCCGGTTTCCTGAACCCTTTACAGCTAGCTTGGCGTCCATCTCAACCGTTCCTTTGGGACGGCAGAGTACACCCTGAACAGCTTGCCTGACTGCTTGACCATTGCAGGGCTAAAACATATACAACCATTCACAATTAGGGGAGATTTGGAACAGCTAATTAACATACTGTGAATGTTTTTGGACTGTAGGAGGAAACCCACACAAGCCCAGGAAGAACATGCAAACACAACGCAGAACCACCTCGAGCCCGGGAATCGAACCCGGGACCTTCTTGCTGTGAGGCGGACGTGCTCACCACTGCACATAGTTCTAATCGTCCCTGGTGCAAATACATTAACTGACTGTCGAAACTGTTTGTGGAAGATTTTCATTCATTCATTCATTTTATAAACTGCTTAATCCGAATTGAGGCCACGGCGAGGCTAGCACCCATCTCAGCCGACTCTGCATGAGGGTGGGATCCACCCTGGACAGCTCGTCAGGCCATCGCAGGGCTGACACTCACACAACCATTCATACTCATACTCACACCTCGGAGTGATTTAGAACAGCCAAGTATCCTGCTGTGCATGTTTTTTTTTGGACCGAAACCAGAGTACCAGGAGGAAACCCACGCAAACACGAGGAGAACATGCAGACTCCACACAGAGACGTCTGAGCTGGGAATCGAGCCCAGGACCTTCATTTCGTGAGGTGGGCATGCTAACCACTAAACCACTCCACCAACAGAAAAACATTTGGCCAATCATTTGGAGATCCTGAGCTCAAACCCTGATGATGCCTTCACCATCCGTGGCCAGGAGACCAGGAGAGCATGACCGCATGACCAGCTGAGATCTCATCGAGAAAGCTTATGCTGACATATGATCTCTTTCATGTTAATTACAGCAGTGTCATCACCAGTCATGGGTGTTTGTGAGTGGATCCATATATAGACGCGAGGGTGGAGAGTTTCTTGGAGATGAAGTCAACTGTAGGAGGAAACCCACTCAACCATGAGGAGAACAAACTCCATACAAAAACGCCCTGAGCGCGGGAATCGAACCCGAGATCTTCTCGCTATGATGTGGACATTCTAAGCATTGCTCCACTGCACCGAGTGCATCATCCATCTGATCTTATGTTCACGTCGATATACTGTACAATATTGTATAACAGAACTGAGTCTGTAAACATTCAAGCTGTACCGCATTCAATTTAACTCTTCATTCATTCACTTTCTAAACCACTTGATCCTAAATAGGGTCGCGGAGAGGCTGGTGCCCATCTCAGCCGACTCCGGGTGAGGGTGGGGTACGCCCTGGACAGCTTGCCATGCCATTACAGGACCAACACTCAAACAACCATTCACACTGACACCTAGGGGCGATTTGGAACAGCCAATTAACCTAATATGCATGGTTTCAGGATGTGGGAGGAAACCCGAGTACCAGGAGGAAACCTATTCAAGTACGGGGGGGGGGACATGCAAACTCCACACTGAAACGCCCGGCTGGGAATCGAACCTGGGACTCAATTTAATTCTGATTCTTTGCTATTAAAAACAGATCTTAGTTCCTGTGGAATATGTATGAACTAACCCAATCTGGCAACCCTGCTATTTAGTCTCCTGTCCACTATTGCTCCTGCACCCACTTTCATGGTTGACGTTCCCTTGAGCAAGGCACCTAAGTCCCAACTGCTCTCCGGGCGCCCCACTGTGTGTGGCAGCCCACCGCTCCGAGTGTGTGTGTGTGTGTGTGTGTGTGTGTGTGTGTGTGTGTGTGTGTGTTCACTTTGGATGGGGAGATGCAAATGCAATAATTTTCTATTAATACAACATGAAAAATGTAAAATTTGAAGTAAAGAGTGGTTATATTATTCACTCAGCCCTCACAAACTGGTTTTTATCATTTAGTTTTTCACTTGTTGGTTCATATAGAATGAGAAAAGTTTATTTTATGTGACCTCGATATCCATTATAAGTATCTGATAGGTCATCCACCTCCCCTGCTTTGCGTCCTGTCACGGCAGCTCAGGGTGGGAGCGTTGGTGTCCGTTGAAGTGAAGCGCAGTCCATGCTGCGAGTCCCGAGGCCCTCGTTGTTTTGACACGACTAAAGCGGTGATGTGTGGCATTATGTCACAATACTTTGTGTATTTTATGGGAAGCGTGGTGACGTTAAGCCGCTCTAATGGCCGTCGTCAGGGCTCGCATGACTCAGAGACGATGTGAGCATCACCGCCTGCACGCTTTTTAAGATCTTTATATGCCTGTTGAAGGATTTTATCATAATAAAGAGGCATGTCTGTGTCCTACAAGCGTCGGGGGATTACTGTCAATTTATTTTCTGGCAGGAACAGGAAACCGGGAGATTGCGTCATACGTTAAATTATTAAAAAATCACACAGACGCTCATCATTTCCAGAGAGAAGCACGAGAAGTGTTTTACTCCTTTTATTCATTCACTCATTTTCCATCCAGCCATTCGGTTTCTTCGGCTTATCCGAGGTCGGATTGCGGAGGCAGCGGGTCTAGGAGGGAAACCCAGGCACACCTCTTCCCACCTACGGTCACCACTCTCCCCAGCGACACTCTTCGGCTCCCCCTGGGGGTCCCAATGTGCAACCAGGAGGCATCCCAATCAGATACCCGAACCACCTCAAGTGACTTCTTTTTATGCAGAGGTGTGGCGCCCCTGTTGGATGTCTGAGCTCCTCACCCTTTCATCTAAGGTTGAGCCCAGACACTCTCTTGACGATAGACGAGGATCGGAATCCAGCCTCTCTCTCTATTCCTGTTTTACCTCATGATTTGCCAACGGTTACATTTTTCATTTATTGAATCATGTTTTTTTTTTACATTTTTTCAGATGACAAATCTGGGATTTGTGGTTGATGTTTCCCGTGGATATTTCAGTGTACAGTCGTAACGAGTGTAGGAGGGAGTATAAAGTTGTAATTCTCAGTTTAGTTGTTGTGAGCTCTGTGTGTATTTATTCTTCATCATGTTTCTGTTTGTGTTTGAAAAAATATTAAATTCTATGATCTGGCACTTGCAGCTGCAGTAATGTTAGAAAATTTAAAAAAAACTTTTTCTCTTTATCTTTCTGTCTCTATCTCTCTCTGTCTCTTTCTTTCTTTATTTAAATTCTTCTCTGTCTCTCAATCTCTTTTTCTCTATCCATTTTTGTCCCTCTGTCTCTTTCTCTCTTCCTTTCTGTCTTATTCTTTCTCTATCTCTATCTCGGCATCTCTCTCTCTCTCTCTCTCGCTTCTCTGTCTCTCTCTCTCTCTGTCTGTAGGAGCTGCTGTTTAGTGTATGTGCATTAAATGTCATCTCCACCATCGTGTGCGCTCTTGCTACAGCCATGTGCTGCATGCAGATGGTCTCTACAGATATACTGCAGATGGTAAGTGTGTATGTGTGTGTGTGTGTGTGTGTGTGTGTGTGTGTGTGTGTGTGAGTGTATGTATGTGTCTACATGTGTGTGTGTCTATGTGTGTATGTGTGAACCCATGTGTGTGTGTGTGTGTGTGTGCGCATGTGTGTGTGTCTGTGTGCATATGTGCATTGAACGTGTGTGTGTGTGTGTGTGTGTGTGTATGTGTGTATTTTTGTGTATATGTGTGTACATGTGTGTATGTGTGTGTGTGTGTGTGTGTGTTTGTGTGCATATATGTATGTGTGTGTGTGTGTGCGTGTGTGTGTGTGCGCGCACATGTGTGTGCTTGTGTGTCTGCGTGGAAGTGTGTGTAAATGTGTACGTGTATGTGTGTGTGTGTGTGTGTGTACGTATGTGTCTACATGTGTGTGTGTCTGTGTGTGTATGTGTGAACACGTGTGTGTGTGTGTGTGTGTGTGTGTGTGTGTGCATGTGTGTGTGTCTGTGTGCATGTGTGCAGTGAACGCGTGTGAGTGGGTGTATGTGTGTATTTTTGGGTATATGTGTGTACATGTGTGTTTGTGTGTGTGTGTGTGTGTGTGTGTGTGTGTGTGTGTGTGTGTTTGTGTGCATATATGTATGTGTGTGTGTGTGTGTGTGTGTGTATGTGTGTGTGTGTGTGTGTGTGTGTGTGTGTGTGTGTGCTTGTCACAGTGCCACGGTTAAGCTCTTCCCATTGTATTATGAAGAACAGCTAGGCTGCAGTTCAGAGAGATAAATTGTGCCAGCGATAATAAGTTTGAGAATGAATCATATCCACGAGCGTCTCATTTACCACCCGTGACATTTTCAAGTGTTCAGAGGGATCCGCCACTGCTTTCTCTCACACGGCCCTGCGCATTTGCAGACTGCTGCTTGGTTTATAACTCAGTTTGTTTTATAACTGAGGAGTTCATCGATCGAACAGCGACTGTTGTGTTTCCTCCAACCATTGTTATGTTTCAGTGGAACCATCCGTCACCCTCGAATCATAAACGTTTCAGAGTGGTGGGTTGAACTGATGGAAGGATTAAGAGGTGAAGGTACAGCTCAGTTCTTATTTCGCGATACTTTGGCTCAAAGAATTTGAAAATTGTTTTATTTCCTCTGTAAATGTGGCATCACGTTTTAATCAAATTTTTCTGATATTCGCCTGTTGCTAAATAGCCACACAAACTTTATCTATTAATGTATTTGTAGCATAATTAAGCATCATATTACAATGAAATATTTATTGATTTTACATGTTTATCTTTAATACAGTGGTACCTCACCTTACGAAATTAATCCGTTCCAGAAGTGGTTTCGTAACTTGATTTTTTCGTAAGTTGAGTCGCATTTTACATGTAAAAGGCCTGATTCTTTCCAAGGCCCCCAATACTACCCTCTAAACCCTTTAAAAAATTATAAAAGTATACCTTTTAAGGCCTCCTTCTGCCTCAATATCGTGCCGATGGTAGACGGGTTTCAGCCATATTCCTTTGCAATATCACTCAACCGCATGCCACGAGCCCGCTTCCTCTTTTCACTTGCCCCGGGAATCGGAGGATTTTCTTGGGGCCCATGATGAATGACGAAACATAAAGTTGCAATGAGCACACTTGAAAAACTCACGAAACAATAGTAACTCTGTCCTTTACGCGTGTTAGAACTCCGTGACGAACAATGGGTCGAAGGCACACAAAAAGCATGATTGGTATTATGGAGATGCAGCTCCCTCCTAGCCAATGGGAGGCCAGTGGGGCGGGGTGTTGGGAGATCGCCAATGGGAGAGCAACTCGTGCATTGTTTGAATTTTTGAGATAGTGCGTTTCGTAACGTGAATTTGTTTCGTATCCAGAGACGGACATTTTAGGTAAATGTGTTTTGTGTTTGTGTCAGGTTATATGAGTTTGGGAGAGGGTGGGAACGGATTAATTGGTTTTCTGTTATTTCCGAAGGAAAATTTGTGTTATATATAACGAACATTTTGACTTATGAGCTCGCCCTTAGAACGGCTTAATTTCGTAAGTCAAGGTACCACTGTATATATAAATTTGTTTAAAACACACAACCAGACACACAAACAAACAAACACACAAAATTCCTCATACCACTTTATTAGCTTAAATAATGTGGGCTGTTTAATACTACAAATAAATGTTTATTTTTTATTTTTATATATGCTTATATATTTTTTCATTATTTATTTATTCTTTTCTAAAGAACATCAATTTCTTAGGTTTAAAAATATGTAAAAGGGATTTTATCTCACATTTTCAGAAACCAACCTGATTGGCTGTTGTGTATCATGATTGGATTGGCTTTCTGCATTGTGATGCTCATGGGCTGTTATGTATTGCGGTACTAATTTGCTATTGTGCACGGTGACGGTAAATAAATGTTCATTCATTAATTTTCTGAACCGCTTAATCCTAATTAGGGTCGGAGGGAGGCTGGTGCCCATCTCAGCTGACTCTGGGCGAGGACAGAGTACACCCTGGACAGTTCTCCAGGCCATCGCAGGGCAGAAACATGCTGACGGCTTACATTCAGGACTGAGAATCGCACATCAGTTTACGTTTCCGCACGTACCCAGTGGTGTCCACACCGGTACATACAGAACCGACCCATGTTTTCCACAGAGACGGACTGAGAGTGGACTGGTGTTACTGTAATCTTGTCTAAATCGGGCTGATGTCATTCATTCATTTTCTGAACCACTTAATCTCGATTAAGGTCACAAGGAGGCCGTCGCCCATCTCAGCCGATTCTGGGCGAATGCAGGATGCACCCAGGACAGCTCGCCAGGCCATCGCATGGCCGACACACAACCATTCATCTTTACACTGTCACCTAGGGGTGGTTTGGAACAGCCAGTTAACCTACTGTGCATGTTTTTGGACTGTGGGAGGAAACCCGAGAAGCCAGAGGAAATCCATACAAACACGGGGAGAACATGCAAACTCCACACAGAAACACCTGAGCTGGGAATCGAACCCAGGACCTTATTGCTGTGAGGTGGGACATGCTATCCAATATGCCACTGGGTTATTTGTTGGAGAAAGTCCTACTGTACGTAATTGAAAAACAAACAGAAAGGAGGGTTTCAGTGAACGTTCGATAGTCTGTGTGTGGGATGTTGTGCTATTCTTATTCCCTCTGACTCCGACACTTAAACAGACCGGGTGTCAGCTAGTTTGTTTGCGAAGTAATTATTGCGCTAAATCGCTAACATCATGAAACCAGTAGCAATGTCATGACGTTTTCATTTGAGAATATGGAAATGCAACCAAACCTCGATTTGATCTAAAGGAATGGGATGGAAATGACACCTGCTGGAGGGAAAACGGGAATAAAAAATGGTCGAGGACCACGGAGCGCGAGTGACCCCAATTTTAAGAGGTCTTTATGTCGTATTTTTATGTGTGCAGAAATAAAGTGATGAGGGACATAAACTTTTAATATTGCATATAAATAAGGTGTGTGGGTTTATGGCTCGGGGTGTAAATCATGAGAATGAGATGAATGACTGTGTGTGTGTGTGTGTGTGTGTGTGTGTGTGTGTGTGAGAGAGAGAGAGAGAGAGAGAGAGAGAGAGAGATTAGCATGCTGGTGCTTCATGGATCACTAGCGCAGCAGGGGGATTAGTCTCGTTTCATGGTGCAGGTTGGCAAACACCACACCCACTGCACAAAAAACAACACGTTAAACCATGAAGAAACAGATGCAACTCAGGGCACTGGACCTGATTTCACTCCTTTATACCCACATGACCCCTTTATGGCGACTTTAATAAACATACAATGAAACCTCTTCGGGTTTTTGAGGTTTGTATTCGAGAGAACAAAAATGGATGATGCAGACCTGTCATGCTACATTAGGAGCGTGACGAGTTCACAATATCACCAAAATGTTACGTTTCGTTAGTTTTACAGAATTTGAATTATAAATTCAACCAAAACATGAGACTTTATAGCTTCAGTCCACTTCCTGCTATTGCATATAAACATCAAGTACAAGGAAATCTATTGATTTTCACATTAAAGGTACAGTGTGTGACATTTTGCAGGATCTGTTAGAAGCAATTAAGAAAATCGTCAAAAAATAAATATGTTTTCTTTCATCTATAATCCTTAGAAAAAAGTGATTGAGGTTTGGAATAAGTTGCTGTATTTATATCAACATGCTTAGCGGGTTCCCTCACATGGAGGCCGCCATGTTTCTACACTGTCCCATAACCATGCATACTTCGAACGGGAGGTGATGGGTGGATAATAAACTTTTACTTGGCTACTTTCTTACATTTCATCACTAGATGCTGCCAGATAACCATTAAATCTTACATACTGTATCTTTGATAAATCAGCAGCTAATCTTACATATTGTACCTTTCATATATCAACAGCTAAATCTTACATATTGTACCTTTAATATATTTACCTTTAAATCTTACATACTGTACTTTTAATATATCAGTAGCTAATCTTACATATTGTACCTTTAATATACACAAGCAGCTAATCTTACATACTGTATCTTTGATAAATCAGCAGCTAATCTTACATACTGTACCTTTCATATATCAACAGCTAAATCTTACATATTGTACCTTTAATATATTTACCTTTAAATCTTACATACTGTACTTTTAATATATCAGTAGCTAATCTTACATATTGTACCTTTAATATACACAAGCAGCTAATCTTACATATTGTACCTTTAATATACACAAGCAGCTAATCTTACATGCTGTATCTTTGATAAATCAGCAGCTAATCTTACATATTGTACCTTTAATATATGAATGGCTAAATCTTACATACTGTACCTTCAATATTTCAGCAGCTAGCTCTTTCATACTGTACCTTTGATAAATTAGCAGGTCATTCTTACATGCTGTACCTTTTGTATATCAGTGGCTAAATATTACATACTGTACCTTTACTATATCAGCGTCTAAATCCTACATACTGTACCTTAATATTTCAGCAGCTAGAGCTTTCATACTGTACCTTTGATGAATTAGCAGCTAATTTTTACATACTGTACCTTTAATATATCGGTGGCTAAATCCTACATACTGTACCTTTAATATTTCAGCAGCTAGATCTTTTATAATGTACCTTTGATAAATTAGCAGCTAATTCTTACATTCTGTACCTTTACGATATCAATGGCTAAACCTTACATACTGTACCTTTAGTATATCAGCAGCTAAATTTTACATACTGTACCTTTAATATATCAGTGGCTAAATCTTACATACTGTATCTTTAATATTTCAGCAGCTAGATCTTTCATACTGTACCTTTGATAAATTATCAGCTAAATCTTATATGCTGTACTTTTAATATATCAGTGGCGAAATCTTACATACTGTACCTTTAATATATCAGCGGCTAAATCTTACATACTGTACCTTTAATATATCAGCAGCTAAACCTTACATACTGTACCTTTAATATATCAGCAGCTAAATCTTACATACTGTACCTTTAATATATCAGTGGCTAAATCTTACATACTGTACCTTTAATATATAAGCAGCTAAATCTTATATACTATACCTTTAATATATCAGCATCTAAATCTTTCATACTGTACCTTTAATATATCAGCAGCTTTTTTAATAAATTTAATATACAACAGCTATAATATAATATAATATAATATTAATATTTAGGCTTAAAAATGTAAAATTGTCTACATTTATATAAATACCATGGCATCTGACATCACAGAAAAATACACTCTGGTTGTGTAGCTAAACTTATGAGCTTAGCTATGATCTTGGCTTTATATTTGCAGCGAATGTCATGCAGGATTTTTTTCCCATGTGGTTGCAGTTCATGCCTCACAGGGCGCGAGCTCTAAGTGCCGACTGTATGACCCCGCACGGCACCATCCTCCACCAGACGCTTGACTTCGACGAATTCATCCCGCCCATCCCCCCTCCACCGTACTACCCTCCAGAGTACACCTGCACTCCTGTGCTGGAGGGCCAGAGGTATAGTTGCATCAATTCTTTTTATGTAAGGAGTCTCCAGTATCAGTGTGGAGTTTTTCAGGAGAATGAAGTATGGCGTTAGGACTCTGTGGTTTTTTAAGGTTTTCTGTTCGAAGATTAAACTGAAATGACTTTTCTTTCCTCTATCAGAGGTCTGCATCTCGACTTCCCTCACTCCCCCTTCAGTGCCATATACGGTGTTCCCATTAACAGCCCCGGGATCGTGTATCCATCTGAGTTACCTCCTCCGTACGAGTCTGTGGTGGGTCAGACCCCCGCCTGCCAGGTAACACACACCTTAACTTACAAACGGTCTCCATGCATTGTTTATTTGTTGCATCACTTCATTACATTGCATTACATAAAGTGGACACCAGGGTGCAATATCTCTAGATGAAGCAAACTTGCAGAAAGAAGGTTCTAGGTTCAAGTCCCTGTTCGAGTCCCTGTGAGGAGGTGCTCCGGTTTTCTCCAGTGGTCCAAAAATCCCCAATTAAATTTTTTTATTTTATATTAGGCCCCTGTATTAGGACCTTGGATGCCTGAAATATTTTTTCTTTAAAGGTCATTTATTTCACACAAACAGATTCAAGCGCTACCAGAGGGTAAAGTTTTCACCTGGGATTCATATAGAGAGGAATCAGGAGCCTACATTGGTCTGATCTGTGATCTTCTTCACACCTGACAACGTGTTCTACTTCCATTTTAGGCTCACGCGACCGGTTTTTTTTTTTATGCTTTTGCGAATAAATATTTTCACATGCTAACATGCT
>CM045748.1:30230359-30307859 GCA_024760905.1 Plotosus lineatus
AGGCGAAGCGATCACCAGCCATTCATGGGTGTCCGTGAGCTCATTCGTACGATGGGCGCTTTCCCTCAGAGTGTGTTAGACCCGCCCCCAAATATGCATGCGCCGCACACTGTATGCACTTTACACATTCGCTTTTGTTTTCACAAGCCTATTTTTGTCCAAATTACTCATTCATTCA
The DNA here is from genome assembly GCA_024760905.1 of Plotosus lineatus. Classification (NCBI taxonomy): domain Eukaryota; kingdom Metazoa; phylum Chordata; class Actinopteri; order Siluriformes; family Plotosidae; genus Plotosus; species Plotosus lineatus. The sequence continues at coordinate 30,230,538 of CM045748.1, forward strand.
TTTTCTAAGCAGAAAAAAGTGAACTTTTCCCAAACTATGCCTCCATTCATCACATAACAGAACATCTGTAACTAAACAGCTGTATTATCTATTTCTTTAGAGCGAATTCTGTTAACACTGGCACCTGTTTTCTCCCAGCGTCAGTTGATAGCGCATCCCTGATGGTGTCCGTATCAGCAGACGTCCCTGAGCAGAGCTGCTCGTCGGATGACTTGTGCTCTCTGGAGATCCAAGGCTCTGATTTATCCCCATACACCACTCTGTGTACAAGCTGCACCAGCCCAGAGCACAGCACCCACTCTCAGGCTCGCTCTCACACTAACCTGGATCACAGTGACTCCCTGATCACCCGCTCCCTCGAGAACGTCGGTGCACCCGAGACGAAGGACGAGAGCTCTATAACCATCCAGCCGTCTAACGAGTCGAGGGAGCAAGTCAGTACGAAGCTAACGCTTCCTGTTCCTCCAGTACCCGAAGTCCAGCCTTGTGCCTCCGACTCTGGTGCCGTACCGTCTCCCTCGGGGCGAGTGAGGGGCACTCGGTTATGTTTCAGCGTCTGGTCACCTTCTTCCACCTCGGTGCCGCATCCCTCCTCTACCTCAGCGCGCACAATCCGAGCTAGGCGCTGCCGCAAGCTGGCGAGGATAGTGCGCTCCACCAGCGACCCGATTACCTGTAACTCTCTGCACAGACGTATGTCAGTTGTTTATCTCTGTTCAGACAATGTTTACATATTTTTCTTTATTAATACGTGATTTTTGTTGTTGTTGTTGTTTGTAGCTGAGAGCTGTGGCTGTTCTTCTGCAGGTAAGGACTCATTCACCAAAGGCCTGGGAGCATGTGGGCGTAAATTTGTCATCACATTCTGGAAATAATGCGTAGATATCTTTAGCGTACTCGCTCCTGTTTGTTTTCCTAATGAAACATTCAACGACATTTCACACCTCTGTATGTACAGTAAATTGTAGTTCTTGGTATTTTGCCGCACTGTTGGATGCCGACTTTTCATCCGCAGCATTCATGGAGCTTTCAAGCGGTACAGCATGCCGGTGCACCAAACATAACGTGCATGAAGCAAAAAAGCAGAAGGATTGTGGAAAAGCGGAACTCCGAACTCTGAAAGGCCACATGCTGCACCCCGCCTCTAATGAGCGCCCTCACTCGTTAGCTGACCTCCAGACCTACAAAGACACTAAGATCCTGGTGGCGCGATTTCTGGAGCAATCCAGCTGCAGCCTGCCTCCTGAAGTGCAGCAGGTCGTCAACAGCATCAAGTGCGTCATCAAGTCGGATGAGAAGCACATGGAGGAGGCCATGTTCAGCGCCAGTATTCTCGATCAGGTGAGGAATAAAAGGAGAAACAAATCACTCAAGTGTGTGTTGTGATATAAAGATGATCAACAGGGGGTTGAGGGGTATTTAATTATTATTATTATTATTATTATTATTATTATTGATTTTTATTGAAGTCTGACTGTTTAAAGTATACAGTTTATCCATTTATATGGCAGTTATGTTGGAGGATGTTTACAAAAACAAGTAACAGTTATCATAAATAGTCCCTGGGAGTGTCGCGACAGAAAATCGTTCACCCCGTGATCCGGGAAGGGTGGTTGTGAGAGCTCATTGGTCGAGCTCTCAAGAAGTAAGGGATGGCGTATACATACAAAGGGGCGGAGTATCACATTTCTCTGAACATGTTACGCTGCTCCCGGAGTTTGAAAAAATGCATCCGGCTGGTATCACTGGAGGCACGGTGAACTTTGCCCTCCCTGATGTATCTCCCTGGTAGTCGGGTGGGAATTGGATGTTGAAAATTTTAGGAAACCCCCACAGAAATAAAGGAAATGAATTACTGCTTTCTGGCCAATCACACTATTTATTGCACAAGACATTCGAATACTTTATTCTGATTGGCTGATTTTGGTACTCAACATTGTCCGAAGTTATTTGTGACACACTGTTGATAAATATACGTAGCTATGGAATGAGTCATAAGCGGAAGCAAGCTTTTATTCATTCATTCATTATTTCATCATTTCTAAGACGCTTAACGCTAATTACGGTCGCGGTGAGGCTGCGTTGGTGCTTAGAAAATGAATGAATGAATGAATGAATGATGTGTTCGTCATCATTGTGAAACAAACTCCTACATGGTGATTCAAGACCCTTTCACATTGTGTCCAAGGTCCTGATCTGTCTGTCAAGGTTTATCTTATGCGAATAACCGTATCGCAGAACATTATCCCTTTACTTTAACATTTAGAAGTTAGAACGTTAGATAGCGATGAACTTGCAATGTTTTTACGCAAACATTTGCCAAACTGATTAATTCTAGGATAGGGAATGCTGGTGCCAATCCCACCCAACATTGGGCAAAGGCAGGGTACACCCTGAACACCTCAACAAACCATATGAGGGCCAACACACATACGAAACCATTCACGCTTACACCAAGGGTCAGTTTGGAACAGCCAGTTAGGGGTAAAGTGCATATGTGTCTGGGCTGTGGGAGGAAACCGGAGTGCTCGGAGGAAACCCACGCAAGTACAGGGATGGCATGCAAACTCCACACAGAAACACACAGAACCGTCTCGCTGTGAGGCGGATGCGCTGACCACTAGGGCACCACCGATCGCCACAGTTTTCATGTTTTTGTGTCAAGACCATTGTGTCTGTCCGTCTGTCAGTCCGTTTGTGTACCCGGAGGAACCCTGTGGAGATATTCCACATGCTGGTATAATACCATCTGATTGATGGTAACTTCTACTCCATCTTCCACTACAAACTTTTACTTTTTTTCAAGTCATAAAATAAAAATGACTTTTTAATTAAAATAAACAGAATTTTGTGCTATATGCAGGAACTATCTTTGTTTTGGGTTGTTTTTAGCTGGAAAAATAAACTGTTACTGCCACGCAGTGCATTACTCATTTGAATAGACAGACTTTTAACCCATTCACATCGAGGAAGCAAACCTATCCAGTGGAATGGCGTCTCGTGACCCTGTGGTGATCTTGGGCTTCCATTTAAGAAATCTTATCTCGATAGCGCAACAATTTCAGATGATATCAAAGCTTTCGAGACGGGAGGGTCATAACCTGATGGTTACTTGACATTGCATCACCGATGGCGACATCAAAACGAATTCATGTTGCAACCTTTTTTCAGAAGTACATTTCTCCAGAGCTCCACTTTTATGCCGAAATCTTTATATTATATAAATAACCACTAACAGGAATAAAGAATTTACTCATTCATCACACGTTCCTTTCCGTACACAGATGTACAGTTTTTTTTTTTTTTGTGAAGCTGCCTCTGATGAAAATACAGATTCTATTCTCATTTTCCTTTGACAAGCTCTGAGAAATGTGTATTTTGTTTGAATAGAAGCAAAGCAAGTGATCGAGACCCTCAGCTCGAACCTTTGACCATCAACTAGAAGGATTTTGTTCTAATTTGCTAACACAAGTTACCTAAATTCCATAATCCAGACAGGAACTGCAAAGTGGTCCAAGTGAAGATCTTGTGCTTTGACTCATTATGTTAAACTCACCTTGTTGATGTCACAGGTGATGTCACACTCACAGCCAATCACAAGCAGCCTCAGAAAACACACTCACGATGACCTGCATCTACAGAGCTGCGGGGCGCTGAGTTCTCCGTCCCTGCGCCGGTGTAATAAACCTCGGCTATCGGGCCGGTCGGATGCTAATGGTGACCCGGGTCACGACCTCCCTCAACGACCCAAAAGCCTCATCAGCGTGTGCAGGGAAACCATCCTCTGACCTCCATAAGACTCGCCCGACTCATAAACTATCATGCCAAGACTCATCAGCGGGAACAGTAGCACTCAGAATGCATCAGATCATTAAATCAAACATAAACACAACATAAACGAATGTTCATTTTCAGGTTTGTTTTTTTTTTTTGTTTTTATTTTTCATTTTATTTTTGTCAGAAAGTTAAAATATTTGCAAGTTTAAAGTGTTGGGTCTGTGATGGAGTAAAATGGATTCTACGATTCGGAAGGAACGGAGGCGATGTGACGGTAAAACTGTGATTCTGATGAGGACACGAATTTGCTGTTTGGTGTGAAGCTGCATTAACGGAAAACCTTCTGCAGTGTTGGATTACTAAACTTACCTCAGTGTGAAATTCTCTTCTGTGTTATGAATAAAACAAATTCGTTTGTAATGCTATGCGTGTCCTTGCATCATTGCTTTGATGTTCAGGGATCAGGTGTGGTCGACTCTTCTCCGGTGTGTTCAACCCGACGGGGCTTCCCCGTACCAATCACTGATTACAGTTATCCAAACTCCCAATCACCGATCAATTATTACTCCAACTACCAATCACTGTTTACGGTTATCCAAACTCCCAATCCCCGATCAATCATTACTCCAACTACCAATCACTGATTACGGTTATCCAAACTCTCGATCACTGATCAATGATTACTCCAAAACCAATCACTGATTACAGTTATCCAAACTACCAATCCCCGATCAATCATTACTCCAACTACCAATGACTGATTAAAGTTATCCAAACTACCAATCACCGATCAATCCTTACTCCAACTACCAATCACTGATTACGGTTATCCAAACTCTCGATCACTGATCAATCTTTACTCCAACTACCAATCACTGATTACAGTTATCCAAACTCCCAATCACCGATCAATTATTACTCCAACTACCAATCACTGATTACAGTTATCCAAACTCCCAATCACCGATCAATTATTACTCCAACTACCAATCACTGTTTACGGTTATCCAAACTCCCGATCACTGATCAATCTTTACTCCAACTACCAATCACTGATTACAGTTATCCAAACTCTCGTTCACTGATCAATCATTACTCCAACTACCAATGACTGATTAAAGTTATCCAAACTACCAATCACCGATCAATCCTTACTCCAACTACCAATCACTGATTACGGTTATCCAAACTCTCGATCACTGATCAATGATTACTCCAACTACCAATCACTGATTACAGTTATCCAAACTACCAATCCCCGATCAATCATTACTCCAACTACCAATCACTGATTACAGTTATCCAAACTCCCAATCACCGATCAATGATTACTCCAACTACCAATCACTGTTTACAGTTATCCAAACTACCAATCACTAACCATCTTTTAACCCAACTACAAGTCACTGTTCATCATTTAACCCAACTACCAATCACTGATCACTCCATACCCCAACTAATAATCACAGTTACCTTCCCCCCAACTAACAATCATCAATTATTATCATGGATCAATACTTACCCCAACTACCAATCACAAATCATCATTAACCCCAATTATTACAGATAACTGCTTACCCCAACTACCAATCACAAATTACCATTAACTCCAACTATCAATCATAGATAATTACTTAGCCCAACTACCAATCACAAAGTTCCATCCACACTAACTATCAATCACAGAGAACTACTTAACCCAACTATCAATCACAAATCACCATTTACTCCAACTGCGAGACACGATTTTCCACAAACCCCAACTGTCAATCACTGATCACTACATATCCCAATTACCAATAACAAATCACCATTAAAATCAACTATCATTCAGAGATCCCTACTTACCCCAGTTCCCAATCACCGTTTAATTCAATTGACAACCACTGATCACTAAGTACTGGAAATACCAATCACCCTTTATATCAACTACCAATCACAGATCCTTGTCCTCCCACTGTTAATTACCATTCACCCCAACTACCAATCACTAATCACTATAGTTTGTACAACTGGCCGTACTTCTTTTTTTTTTTGGTAATTGAGTAATACTGTAAAAGGAAGTTAATGTTCTTATCCTGCACATGTTCTTCCTATTTTCTGACTGCTCACGGCCACTGCATATTTTCAATAGAAGTTTTTTATAGCACAGTATTTTGTGAAATGGTGATTCATTTGTTGTGTTGAAAACAAAAATGGTCAACGATATTTTTATTTAATTTTATTATTATTATTATTATTATTATTATTATTATTACTTCTTCATGTAAAACATTATATGCAAATAATGAAGAACATGCGATGAATATTTAAATTAGTTTATGACTCCATTGGGTGACATTGGGGGTACCTTCCAGGGAAACATTTATTCCTTTATGCTGGATTGTGTTGGCAACACTTGCAACTGACGTCAAAAATTAAATGTGTAAACATGGAAATTCTGTCCTCAGTGCCTGGACTTCATCATCTTTAGCAACTACAATATCATTCATTTACTGTTATTGTTCGTACTTGTATGAAAATGACTAAGTATTGTGGTTTATCCGGCTTTATTTCAAAATTCTTCTTAAAAATGGTTTTACCTCAAAATTTTTTAAGTTCAAGAATAATGTGGGCTTAAAAAAAACTGAATTCTCTGCTCACTAACTTACAGAACATCGGTGATTAAGTAAAGTTCATCAAAATTTATCCGCTAAAATAATTCGAGCTTGTTAACGGTTAACTATCTGGATAACTGAAATAAAATAAAATAAAAATAAAACACTATTGTTACGATAATGTTATACTCGGACATGTTTCACTGCAGGTCTATAAATTAAAACGAATGCATATTAAAACAAAGGCACATCCCCGTGACACGTTAGCTACTTTGCTAGCTCTTAATTAGCTGCAGAGCGAACTTAGCTACAGTATTATAGAGAATAATTACATAGATATGGCTGGATTGAAAAAATAATAATAATAAAAATCACGGTTTCTCATCAGCACCTGAAAATTGGTTCAGCTTCCCACAACCCGAAAAACCACGCCAAAAAGATTCGGAAAACACCTCAGACAAGGTAAAAACCACAAAGAAGGCAATGGGATGCTGTGATTGTGATCGTGTGATTGGTTTAGTTCTGTTTGAGTTTTATTTTCAAAATCTTTTTGGAAATACTGTATGAGGCTGCTGTTCTTTGGACAGTTGTTGAGATGTTTCGAGTTTGCTGCACGTTGGATGTTCATGTAAAACTCTGCTCAGCCCGGGTGTGTTGTCAAGCAGAACACTGAAATAAACAAATACTGCAAAAGTTTCTTGATATTTATTTTTGTTTATTTATTCAAAAATCTCTCCAGCAAATTGCTGAAAGTCACCTTAAATTCCCAGCTTCAGACACTTCACCAACATTTAGCTTTAAAAGCTTTTGTGCTTTAACAGTCACTTCATTTCTGTAAAAAAAACAAACAAACAAACAAAAAAACAGCCTTCTATATTTATGTTTTTAAAAAGTTCTTATGAGAAACTGGAAACTTTTTTTAATCTGCCTTAAAGTTACAGTGCTACCTTGACTTGCAAATTTAATCCGTTCCGAGGGCGAGCTCGTAAACTGAAATGTTATGTAAAACAATTATTCCCATAAGAAATAACAGAAAACCAATTAATCTGTTCCAAAGCCCTCCCAAACAATAAATATTTATTATTATTAATAATAATAATAATAATAATACATGTACATTAACATTAATTCAAGTTTCAAGTTTATTTGCATTTGGGGCCTGGTGACCCATATCGCTAATACACAAAATACATACAGTGCGCTTTTAATACAAGTTTTCATATCATACTGGCAGATTTCTTTTCAAGTATAATAATACACAGCTGATAAGTTTTACATTTGTAGATGACAATAGCTGATTCATTTTAGAAATGGAAGGTTCATTATAATAATATTCTGGTCAAAACTTCTGTCTGTTGGCCTTAAAATCAGGACAAACAAGTAAGAAATGATTCTGATCTTCCTTACAGTCGAAACTACACTTTGTGCACATCGGGATTTTCATTACATTTAAATCGAGATCACTGAATTTTTGAATTTTCAACTTGTGTGAAAATTTCTTGTGTCCACTCGAACTTGTGTGGTGGTCTCGTGGTATAAGGCGCCGGATTGCTGATCCAAAGGTTGGGGGTTCGAGTCCCATTCTCCACAAGGTTGTCACTGTCCCCCCCCCCCCCAGTGCAGCTAACTGGGTTATCAAAGGCCGGCCATGACTCCCACTGTCTATGGTGTGAGGCATGTAAAAGAACCATTGCTGACTTTCGTAAAAAGAGTCGGCTGCGAAGCCGTCAGCGTGTTTCCGCCCTGCGATGGCCTGGCGAGCTGCCCAGGGTGTACTCTGCCCTCGCCCTGAGTTGGTTGGGATGGGCACCAGCCTCCCCGTGACCCTAATTAGGATGAAGCGGTTACAGAAAATGAACTGAACTTGTGTGAAGCACAACGGAATTTACAATATAATCTTAGTAAATCCTTTTCTGAAAACAATTCCAGTCCATACTTCTCTACACTGAAATTGGGTTTGAAACCACTCGAATATTTTAGAAAAGATGATTCGAAAATTTCAGAGTGCCAATTTTGAATTTGAATATCTTTACATCTTTGTGAAAATACTTCCATAAATAAGTTTGTCCGACCACAATCTTGATCAATCCACACATGTGCAAACCCAGTTTCAAACAATAATACCCGAATACGAGAAACCCAACACATTTTATTTTGCTCATCAAAACGCTGCAACATTTCGTAACAAGCCGTTGGGTAACGCGAACTATCCATATGAATACGTCTACACCAGTAACTAATACAACCACTGTAATATCTAACACACGTATAACTCCTCCCCGTATCACCAAGGATCATGTTACTACACGTATGTTTAGAAACCCTGAGACACCTTTTGAAGAAATCAGATTGGACTTTTTCAATTGGTTCTCTGAAACTACAATCCCAAATTTCTGCACCATACAATAATATTGGAGAAATCGTACAATCAAAAATGTTAGCAATAGTTTGAAATGGCATTGAATGAGAAGAATTGATTAATCTATATACTGGAACAACTGCCTTTCTTGCCTGGATAGAAATAGTATCACATGCCCAAAGTAATCTTGAAGACAATGTAAGTCCTAAATACTTATAATAGGAAACGCACTTGAGTTCTCTACCAGCATAACCAACACTCCTTCCGTTTTAATGGACCCCCATTTCTGAAAACGACAACATTAGACTTGTCAAGATTTACATCAAAACTCCATTTAATGCAGACCTTTTCAAGAAAATCTGTTTTTTTTTTGTAAGCCTATCGCTGTGTCATCAACCAAAACAAGGTCATCTACAAATAAAAGTCATAGTATTTCCTTAATATTTCTCTCAAACAAATATGCCTCTAAGATCACTTTTTTAAATTCATACACAATTTTTTTAAATAATTTTTTTATTGTCTGAATCTATTAACATTAATAGCAATTAATAATAAATAATAATAAAACAAGAATAAACAATGTCAACTAAGCCTTCCGACCATCAAATGCTGCGAAGATGTCACGTGGGCAGGCACGACATGGTGCGTAAAAGAGGACGAGGTGGAAAAGTCTTTGTGTGTGCATGCTACGAATGCCAGTGAGAAAAGGCTTGTGGTGAGCTCCCACAAGGCCAGTGCTTTTGATATAATGTGTGTGTGATACTGGGGAGGGGGGGGGGGGTGTATGACCCTGGGGAACATGCGTTTTTGCCATACTGTACTAGAATTAAGTGTAATTGTGCATCCACTACAGTAGGTGGCAGTGGCGCTATCATTGTCTCTCTATAGTTTAAGGAAAAAGCACTGAGCAAACACTGCAGTAAACACTATTTGTAGTCACACGTGGGGCATTGGGGGGATTGAAATGTTTTTTTGTCTTCCTATAGGAGGCATCACAGAAATTAATTGAGAAGCATTGCATAAAGCGTTCTCGGAATGCGGAAGAATACATGCGAGAGAATACATGGGTAATTGGCTCGGGAAAGCCAGCAGAGCTCGTAAATCAAAATTTTGCTGATTGGATGGGGTAGATTTTTGGTGGATTGAAGGTCGTATCATGGAAAATTTGTTATAAAAGACACTCGTAAGTCAAGGTAGCACTGTATTTGGAAAGTTTAAATCACCTTAATGTTGTGCACAATGTGTCAAGTGTGTTGACTTTTTAAAGATATACAATATGTACATACAGAATTACGATCCAAACATTTTTATTTATATCTGTGATTTCTTCCATATGTTTTATGTTTTATTTTACTTTAAAATGTGGTACAGTAATATTTGTTAATACTGTATTATGATTTTTAAATGCAGTACATTTGTTTAACATTGTTTATATTTTAATTGTCTGTCCAAGAGATGGCAGCAGAGAGTTTTTAATATATGACCTGAAAATGGTCCTAGATTTTTAGTACAGTATTTTAAAATGAATAATTAAAAAAAGGTTTTATTTAGATATATATTTCTGTTTAGATTCCTAATACATAAACCAGATGTGACCGTTGGAAAGGAGAAAGTTTCTAAGACGATATGGATAAAGGCTTTTGAAAGGAACTAGTCTTCTACAGGACGAGACAAAGATGATCAAAGAGTAATTATACAATACATACAGTATTTACAGACATAAAGCCATAAAAAGTGAGTGTGTTGAGTAGATGTTCAGGATGAACACAGCACGAATAAGAATCCAATGAGCAACAGGATAGGTCTTTGTGGTTACATCAGGTTCAGGGTTTTTTTTTGTTTGTTTGGTTTTTTGTTAGAAAAGTGCACAGCTGTTTGGTATTCATGTGGAATCATCCTCTGTAGAAATATTTTTCTTTACAGCTTATCCAGTGTGGGCTGCAGATGAACTGGAACCAATCCCAACTGATACTGGGTGAAAGGCTGCACAGAACAATCGTAGAGACAAACACGTATATTCATAGAATAGAATAAAGTCCTAGGGCAGTGGCATTTCCTGTGGAGTTTGCGCAGGCGTGGTGGTGTCGTGGTTAAGGCGATGGGTTACTGATCCGACGTCAGTGGTGCAATTCCCAGTGTCAGGACTTTGAGCTCTTGAGCAAGGCCCTTAACCCTCAGTCGCTCATTTGTATAAAAGAAATGATAATTCTAAGTCACTCTGGATACAAGTGTCTGCCGAATGCTGTAAATGTTCTCCCCATGCCGGGGTGGGTTTCCTCTGGGTACTTGGGTTTCATACTACAGTGCACAGACATGCAGGTTCGATTAATGGGCTGTTTCAAAAAAAAAAAAAATGCCCTGAGCTATGATAGCAAAATAAATTTGTAATATTACTTAGCTGTATTTAAAGGTTATATTCAAGGAACAAGTCAAATCTGAAACAACTACAACAACAATAATTATTATAACAACTTAGAAGACAAAGATAAAGATATTTATTGTCGACTGTTGCATGAACAATGAAAACCAGTAGAGCAGCAGTTATTAAAAAGTGCACAAAAGACACCAATGGAACCACACTAAGCTATACATGTGCTTATGCCTACACACACACACACACACACACACACACACACATGTCCTACATACACATATATAACACAATACCTATATATACACACATATACCTATATATACACATATAAATACATAGTCTACATACATATATACACACACACACAATACCTATGTATACATACATACATACAGTATATCCTACTTACCCATATATGCACATACTGTATACATATATGCCTGTCCACATATTCACACATTTACATACTTCTACATATTTTCACATGTTTACACATACACAGAAGGGTGAATGACATGTCGATGGTGCCTGACACACACTGGGTGAGAGGTAGAACTTTAATTATAAAGTGCTAAAATGTTAAATGATGTTCGAGACCAGCTTTAAATAGAGTATGGCACTTAATTATTATTATTATTATTATTATTATTGTTGTTGTTGTTGTTATTGTTATTAATAATAATAATAATAATAATAATAATAATAATAATAATAACAACATGTCTGTATACTGTATAGTTATAGTTACTGCTGTAGTACTATAATCAAGGTACCTTCAGGTACCTCTTAAACATAAAAAGCTAAGTTTTTCAAAAAGTGAATAATACATACTAATAAAAGTCATATTAATTTCACCATTCCAGAAATAAATCAAAATACAACTCGGCCCATTTGTTTCATTTTAATAAGAATATTCTCTCATTCTCCATCCACTCGAACAATTATATTTGTAAATTCTAATAGCAATTCCACCTCCATTACTACACGTCCAATCATATATCAAAATTTGACAATCACCAGTCAGAACCGTTCAGACTCCTGTGTTGTGATTTCCGATTGGATGAAACACTTGTCAGTCTGTTTGTTATTCTTGATTGGGGCGGCCCTTTTCGTTGCTTTCTGAAGCTGACGGTTTTTATGAAGGCGACTGTCTGAGGGAATTGGCTGTGGGGGATTAAAACGAAATAGGTTTGTTGTTGGTGGACAAAGACGTGTCTAACGTGTGTAAATAATATCTTAAGTGTGTGTAATCCTGTTGGTCGGGTCAGGAACCAGGGTTCTGTTTTGTTTTATTGAGCTAGTCGTTAGCTCGTGAGGGAATTAGCTTGCGGTTTTGACGTTGGCTAGCAACGCAAATTACCTCAGTACGCGCTGTTGTTTTACTTTTTATTCAATACATGTATTTTTTTTAATATAATACGATTTGTATACGTGTGAGGCACACATTAGCTCAGACTGAACATAAACATACCGCGAAAGCTAACACGGATGATCGGTGCCCCGTTGGCAAGGAATGGGACCGAGCTAGCCATTTTGGTGCGTGCACAATGCCAGGGTAATCAGAGATTCATCATTTTACATTCGAGAACAGGACGGATGTTTATGAAACAGCTTCAAGGCAAGACCAGTGCATGGTTTGTGTGAAGGCTGTAAATAGCAAGACAGTTAAAAATCTGAGAATAAAGTCGCAGAAGATCTCTAAACAAATTTGGGTTGCCAGGTCGTGGAAACTTGGCACAATTTTTTTTTTAATAATCCGTTTTGTATTATTAATGTATGTGTGTGGTGAGGAAGGACACTCCACATCAGCAAGGAGGATGGTGATGATGATGATGATGATGGCGTTGCACGCGCGCATGCAAACAAGGAAATGAAATAAGCGAGACGGGCCAAGGAGGAAAACGCCAACTGTGCGGAAGAGAGAGAGAGAGAGAGAGAGGTGTAGGAGGGGACCTGAAGTGTCCGTAGGTGCCTCTCCAGATCGTCCTGGAGGATTTAAATTAAAAAAAAAAATCATCCGTTGTTTGTAAAATATGCGCCATTTTAGACAAATGAGTTAATACATTGGCTGCAGAGCAATAAAACCGTCGTGCGCGCGCCCCATTTCTTTTTGTTCGTGTTCCGTTTCGTGTTTCTCTCTCCGCCATGGTGGTCGGGTTCGGGGCGAACCGTCGCGGAGGTCGGCTCCCGTCTCTCATCCTGATCGGTATGATGGTGCTGCTGGTGCTGCTGAGCTACAATTACTGGAGCGTGTCGCAGCAGCACGGGCGCGTGCTGGACGAGCTGGCCGAGGTGCACGCGCAGATGAAGCGCACGGACGCCGCGCGCAGCCGCCTGGAGAAGCGCAACTCCGAGCTCATGCTGCAGGTCAGTCTCATGAAGCACAATTCGGATATGTGAACATTTATACTTTAGTAACCTTATTTTACTCCTGTTTATGCGTCATGAAGCTTTATGAAACGTCATATGACGTGAAAATGCTTTATGAAGCCTGATAGCACTGTGTTAAGGCTTATGACCCAAAGCTTTGTGACGTCATATGTGATACTATGGAGTTTTTGTCTTCTAATAGATTATTAAGTGTTGTGAATTGTGAGAACCTTATTTGAACATTGTGATGTAATTACACCTTATAACACATTGTGAAACATTTAAGTGTTATAACAATCATATTTCAAGCGTGTTATGCATCCTAATAATTTATATTTTATATAATATATTATATGATGTGATGACACTTTTTGAAGACTTGTGATCCTTCTGCAGTCATTATATAAACCCGTAATGTAACATGAAGCTTTATGGATCTTTAGGAAACTTTTGTTAACAATCACAAAGTTTTCATAGAGGTTTATGAAGCCTTAAAGTATCAGGGATTATTCTAGAACATTTTAATTCTGATGATGAAGCTTTACAAAACATCCTGTAATGTGAAAAAGCAGAATAAAGTTTTATAAAACTGTATTAAGGCTTCAATCATTCATTTCCCAACCACTTAATCCTAATTAGGGTCACGAGGAGGCTGGCGCCCATCTCAGCTGATTCTGGGCAAAGGTAGAGTACACCCTGGACAGTATTAAGGCTTCTTGGCACATAAGAGCATGTAATGTTTTATGAAGTCTTGTAGTAATTTATCAAGCATCATTATAAATCCTTATAACGAATTATAAAACCTTGTTTTAAGATTGTATGATGTAATTAATCTTGAATATTTATAACATGTCATGAAGTTTTGTGAATTATTATATTATGTGCCATGAAGTTTTGTTACGTCTTTTTACAATCAGATATTTTCAAGCCTGTTATGAATCCTTTCATTCAATTTCTGAACCGCTTCATCCTGATTAGGGCCGCAGGGAAGCTGGCGCCCATCCCGGCCGACTCAGGGCGAGAGCGGGGTACAACCTGGTAGGGATGTCATTGACAATCGGAATACCGATATATTGCCGATATAATTATGTCGATTGACAATCGATACCTAAAAAAGGGATATCGATACTTCTAACGTTATAGCTTTCCTGTGTTCATGACAGCGTCTGTAGTAAATTCCATTTTCAATGGTACGTCCTGCCTCTCTGTATGGTAAATGGTACGTCCCTGCTTCTAGTGTGCTGTCAGAGCGCGTGTTCTCAATAGTGCAGAACATTTTGAACAAGAAGAGACAGTTATCACCGAATAATGCAGATATGTGCATCTTCTGAATCTATACATCTATTTTCGATTCACGTCACTGTGACACGCAACGGCGAGCCAATCCTTTCTGTACTCCACTGTGTGGGCGGGTCCGATAGCTTCAAACTCCAATTTTTTGGGGTTATAACAACAGCCACAGAGCGCGTGTGTTGTTTGAGTAAAGAGAAATTTCCCTCGTTTTGATCGGCTCATTTCCACGAAGCCAAGCACAGCTGGCAAGCAAACACAAATGGACAGACATGGAAAAACTTCAACCCGCAGAGCAGCTGATTGCCAAAACTTGGGACGCACTTCCTGTCACAAACACTGCAGCGTGTGAGTCCAATAAAATTAGAGTTTCAAGGTATCGGACCCGCCCACACAGAAAGGATTGGCTCTCGGCTTCGCGCCACAGTGACGTGGCATTGAAAGTAGATGAATAAGTTTGCTCTGAGCAGTTAGAAAGTGAAGCTGCACCATCTCCTGCTTGGCCTTTTAAGATGCTGGCGCTGCCGGAAGCGCAAACAAATGTCGTACGCAACCATCGCACTGCACCGCCATGAATCATGCTTCACCACTTTTGCGGTCGTAGTCGATCAGACAAAACTCACATAGGTCGTAAGTCGACGACTCGCTGTATTCAATGCATTATACAAACTACTGTAATATATCTTAGTCTGTTCTATTTAATGCATTTATGGAACAGTACAGCGATATTCCAATGTATCGGAATTTTTTTTTATCAATATATCGATACCAATAATAAGTTTTCAATGACACCCCTACAACCTGGACAGCTTGCCAGACCATCGCAGGGCCAACACTCGCACAACCATTCACACTCGCATCTAAGGGTGATATGAGACAGTCAATTTAATCTACTGTGCATGTTTTTGGACTGTGGGAGGAAACTGGAGAATCTGAAGGAAACCTCCGCAAGCACGGGGAGAACACGCAAACTCCACACAGAAACACCCGAGCTGGGGATCGAACCCAGGACCTTCTTGCTGTGAGGCTGACGTGCGAACCACTACACCGTAGTGCCGCCCTGTTATGAATCCTTGTAATAAATTATAAAGTGTTGAGGCAAGATGTGTTGTTAAGCTTTATGAAGCCTTCTGATGGATCCTATGATCTTGTGACGTATCACAGCGCTTTATAAAACTTAATCAAGTGTCATGAAACTTTATGAATGCTGTTGAAACCTTATTAAGCTCATCAAGGTTTATTAAGTTGAAAAGCATTGCTGAGTGTTTTATGAAACTTTTAAATACATCATGACGGTGAAGCTTAATAAAACATGAAATGTTGATGTAATGACGTGTTATGAAGGCTTGTGATGCCTTAACGCTTCATAACAAGACTGTACAAGAGCTGGAGGGTTGAATGGATGTTTTTGATGAATTGGTGGCTGAGGACGAGGTATCAGAGGTGTTATTTACTTGGGTATAAGTCACTATACGCTCTGAGAAGTACTCTTGAGTATAATGTTCCTCTCAGGGAAAGTTCCACTGACTGTTTATGTGAATAGACCCTACGCTGTTAACAGTATGACAGTAGGCCCCCGTTTTTCGCGGAGGTTCGGCTCCGGCCCTTCTTGCGGATTAAGAAATTCTACAAGTTATTTACCCAGAAGTTAAACTCTATCATATTACATGCGTGAATTATTAACGCGGAAAAGTAAAACCCTATGTATGATATTACATACGCTAAAATATGCTTGTTAAACACATTCTATAGCCAGTCTTACTCATGAAAACAGAGTATAGTATTATATAGTAATAGAGTAAAATGTAGTAATGATGAAGTAAAAACTTTTTAATTTTGCACTGTGATATTTATTGTTAATAAAATATATAAACAGTATACAGTGTGTGTCTATATACATACACATGGGGATCCCTCGGTACTTTGCGCTTCAATTCATGTGGCTTCAGTGCATTTTTTTTTTGTTTGTTTGTTTGTTTGTTTTTTTTATATAAATATTCATCGAATTAAACAATACGGAAATTAAGGAAAAATAGGTAAAAAGGTTAAGGAAAATGCCACAAAAACAAGGCCGATTATGCACAAAAAACCCCTAAAGAAACAAAAAAACAACCCCAAATCTCCTATCAAAACTAGTTACATTGTTATGAGGTGCGCATCTGAGTCCGTGCACACACTTGTCTGTATTTGTGTTTTCTTTTCATGGAATACCATCTGTATGTGTGTATTTATATTTTATTTACATCGTATGTGTTATTTTTGAATATTTAATTATTATAAGCATTTATAGCACTGAATATGTATTTATTGATATTATATACACATACGTGTACGTATACATCAGTCAGGGGTGGCTGGGGTAGTTGATCCTACCTCGCAGAAGATGGTGGTCGCGGGGGTCTTGCTCCCAATTAACTGTGGAAATTGAGGGGTGTGTGTATAAATAAATATATATATATATATATATATTATACAATATATAATATATTTATTTCACCGCATAATGGCGCCATCCTGTATCATATCAAGCAGTTCAACTTTTTCCGTGCAGCGTCATGACCTTTTTCTGGTGCTTAGACTCCTTACCAGAAGCTTGAGAAGATACACGGTCTTTGGGTGGCATCATAGAGCTTAACTGGTAATTAAAAACACACAAAAAATGAACAACGACAACTTGTGTGCGAATGAGGGGGAAAAGAGGGCGTATGCATCATCTCAACCAATCAGCAGGAGGGAGAAACAAACGCTCTCAGCCATTGACTAAATTTGAGTCACTTGCCAGTTACTTCCGGGTTTGTCGGCAATCCGCGAGTATGCGGTGGTGCGAATGCAAAACCGTGAATGGTCAAGGGCCTACTGTATTATACATTGCGCTCCCTACCTGCGTGCTGATCAGTTGAAAGCATATGATGGACTTGGAGAACCAGACACGGCTGCAGGTTGTTGTTATGGAATCTGTTGGTACAGTAGTGTGTTGTGGTGCACAAAGGAAATGCGCTTCTATTCCATTCAACAGTGCTTTTGCTGCTCGGTTTTGTATTGAACAGAGAAAACAATTCTTAAATTCCGGTTTTGTGATATCCACAATAATGAAGGTCTCGGCCTTGTGGTCTCGCATCACCGCCGCTGCACCCCAAGGCCTTGGTTATTCTAGATATCATAAAAATCTCATACAACATATTTTTAAAATCTCGCTCTGTCTCCCTCCCTCTCTCTCTCTCTCCCCCTCCCTCTATCTCTGACTCCCTCTTGCTCTCTGTCTCCCTCTCTCTCTCTTGCTGACTCACTTCCCCTCTTTCTCTCATGCACTCACTTTCTTCCTCCCTTTCTCTCACACTGTCTATCCTTCTTGCTGTCTCACTCTCCCTTTCTCGCTTTCTTTCAATATCTGTCTCTCCCTCCCTCATGCACTTTATCTAATTCAGTCTCTCTTCCTGTCCCCACTCTCTCCTTCCCTTCCTCTCACTCTTTCTTTAACTCACTTTCTTCCTCCATTTCTCTCTCGCACACTCTTATGCTATCCTCTTTTCTTACCCTCTCTCTCCCTCTCTCCTTTTCTCTCTTTCGCTCCCTCACTCTTTCTCTTTCACACTTGCTCTCTTCCTCTCTCTCTTATTCTCACTTTACCCTGCTTGCTCTCTCTCTTTCTGTCTGCTTTGCTCACTTGTGTAAGACTTGATTTCGGGAATATCGTGTATAATTTCAATTGTGATAAACACAAAACATTTCCCGTTGTGATTGTCGTCTCCCAGATAATTGGCTATTCCAAATTGCCCCAGGTGTGTGTGTGTGTGTGTGTGTGTGTGTGTTGGCTCTGTAACGGTCTGGCAAGCTCTTCAGGACATACTGCTTTCCAAAGAGTCAGCTGAGATAGGCTCCGGCTTTTCCGTAAGATTAATAGGATTGTCGTTCTGCTCTATGGGTTTTTTCTTGCATTGTTTTCAGTATTCCGGAGTTAGCTCGTATCTGCCGATGGATGGATGGTTGGACGGAAAGAAAGATGGGCTCCATCAAATGGGCTGTCTCGCCACCCATCAAATACGAACACACAAGTCACAAGTCCCAGTGAAGAACTTTGTCTTCAAACATGGCAGCGTCTTTGCAGTAATTTTTAAGTGATTTGGTTATGCAAAGTGTGACAACACAGGCCACTGTCCGCTGCGAGGTTGCATTCAAATCTGTGTCAACTGATGGTATTAGCATAAACGTATTGCAGCGTCTCAGATGGAGGCACGTAGCCAAGTTTGTAGCGCCGTCTCAAAATGCCTGTGGGAAAAACAGAACATTTGCTGTGTCTTTACTTTAGTACCTTTTTGTAATATGTAGATATTATAACACTCATTATGATGTAATTATAAATCGTCTGATATTTCAAACTCGCCGGCCACTTTAATAGGAATACCTGTAGTTATCTGATCCTTGTTTCAGTGTGTTCCGAGATGCTTACCTCATGGCTGTAAGAAGTGGTTATCTCCGCCACCGTATCCTCGCAGTCCTCTGAATGTTCTCGCTCGGTGTCCCTTAACAATTTGCCATGTGACCGACTGATGAGAGGACCAGAGATTGTATCAGTGTACTTATCTGTCTACTTCCATCCCGCAGGTGGACACACACCGGCGTCAGATCGACCAGAAGGATGGTGACTACAGCGTGCTGGAGAGCAAACTGCAGGCACGTGACGCACTCGCGAAGAAGTGTACGGATGAAAAGGTGGGTGCGCCAATGGGCACGCTCGTGGCTTTTCCTCTAAATCACAGGTGTCAAACTCGTGCCACAAAGGGCCATGTGGCTGCAGGTTTTTGTTTCAACCAAACGGCAGCACACCTGACTCGGCAGATTTAAACAACTGATCAGAATCTTCATGTAGTTGAATGGTCAGTCTCTGTACAGAGCACACAGACCGACCAATCAACTGCCCGAAGACTCAAATGTCTGTTTAAATGAGCAAAGTCAGGTGTGCTGCTCCTTGGTTGAAACAAAAACCTTCAGCCGTATGGCCCTTTTGTGGCACGTGTTTGATACTCCTGGATTAAGTGGTCCAGAAAATAAATGAATAAATAAACGAAATCCTTCCCAGCTTGTCCATGATGTTCTTGAACTTTGAACTGATGCTGAGAAGAAGCGCTGATGTGTGCAATGCTGTTCCTGGTCTCCGTGGTAATGTGACCCATTTATTGAAGGGGTGTGTCCTTACCAGTCGTACCATTTCTTGTTACTGTATAAACTGCACCATCACGGATGTTTGCACTAGAGCTTGTATGTTTTATGTGTTTAGCAAAGTCCATCTGGATATCAGGGTGTGAGTTCTCTGGAGAACTTTTTTCATAAATATATTTCTATAGCAGTTTAATTTTTTAGAACAGGAAATGTCTACATGGTTTTATTTGATTTATGTACAAAGTTCCTGCTGGAGGGTGTTGCTGTGGTGAGCATGTCCGCCTCACAACAATAAGGTTCCGGGTTTGGTGCGTTTCTGTGTGGGGTTTGGACAGTTCTATCTGTGTTCGCGTGGATTTCTTCCAGGTTCTCTGATTTTCTCCAACAATCCAAAGACATGCGCTGTAGGCTCGTTGGCTGTTCTGAACTAACCCTAGGTATAAGTGCGGGTAGTTTATGGTTGTATGTGTGTCGCTCCTGGCAAGCTGTTCAGGGTGTACCTCACCCAGAGTCAGCTGAAATTGGTGCCAGCCTTCTCGTGACCCATTTTGAGAGGAACCGTTTCCTTTGTCGCGCTCCACAACATTTAAAAACCACAAAGAGATGTTTTTAATTTGATTGTATTTGCACTGCCAGTCGGAACACAGAAGTGATGCGAGCCAACCTATGGCCACTGTCTGTCTGTTTGTCCGTCCCTTTTCTTACCACTAGGATCTAAGACTGAACGTAAGAACTGTTTTTAGTCGTTTGGGATTTAAAACAGAGTGGTTGCTGGGGCTCCACTGCACCAGCGACCATACACTGTACCATAAATGGGTCCAGTTGCTTTGGGAGACAGTCGGCGCAATAAATGATGTTATAAGAACTAAACTAGTTCAGTTCCTGCAGTGCATAAGCACAGAACAGGGGGTAGTTCTTCCCAGAGTTATAGCAACTACCATATGACTAGTTCCTCCAGTCAGGAAGGGTCTTGTATGTCGTTTGAACACCAAGAGCTGCCTTTTTTTTTTTTTTTTTTTTTAATTTAAACATGGCTTGGGATGTTAAACATGGTTACAAGTGCAGCATTGGACCAAACCCCATACACTTGCATCACTCATAGTTCCTGTTGTGCTGGAAGAGTATCTGAAAGTAGGTGTTTTTTGGGGGGTTTTTTCTTAAAAGATGTGCCTACAAACAACATTATAACAACTAAATTGTTTTCAGTTTCTGCAGTGCGATGCAAACACAAACTATTTCTCCAACAGTTCTACAAACTACTGTTTAAGAAAATATTGTAACCTAATGCTCCAATAGGTGTGTCAAGCTGAACCAATAAAACATCCGCCTCCCAATTTCTCCCCTTTTACAGTCAGTCCAAGCTACACTGGCCTTCATAGAAGTTCTCAAATTGTTGCTCATAGAAAGATAGATTATTTTGCAACCGCTGTCATGATCATATCTGATGGAAGAAACTGAGGTGCCTTTTATCATTTTTTCCCAAACAGTGACAAAAGTGCAACATTGTGGGTGTCACGATTGGAGTCCCATCAGGTTCCATTCAGAACCACTGTAGTAAACAAACACAGCTACAGGCCTCAGACTGCATAGTCTATACTTAATTACTTACTCATCCATATGGACCTGGAGTGAGCATCTGGTCCCACCCTGTACCTGGTCGTGGTGATCGGGCTCGTGCGTTTGTTTCGGATTATTTTGCCGTTTCACTCTGTGTTATTTCAATGTAAAGCATGAAGGATCTTCGTTATCATTTACGGCTCTTGAAAAGCATTTCTCGTTTGGAAACGACATTCCACTGCCTCGAGTATTTTTTGGGCACAGTTGCGCCGTGCTGGGCGCGTGTCGGGAATTCTTGGAATTTCGCATTGTTGAACTCGTTACATTCAAAACTTGACCTGCTTGTGATCTTCACGGAGTGACCACCAAATCACATGTTTAAAGATTTATCTTTATTTTCTCAAGGAAATATACAGGGGTCCCTCGGGGGGGGGTTGGAATATTTTTGAAGAAGTCGCAGAAACTGAAGCTCGAAGTAGCAAGGGATTGCTGTAGATGAAATAATATAAACTTGATGGATTATTGATTACATTGTCAGAGTTTGTGGTTGCTCTGTCCAGAAACTGCAGGATTTATTCATGAGATTGTGATGTTTTAGAGCTTCACACCGTCCTGTTGTTGTGTGTTTTGCAGATGAAGCTACAGAGCGAACTCACACAGAAGACCACTGACATTTATAGACTTAAAGGTAAGACGAGGTCCAAAGGGAATTATTAAACGGGAAGCTCTTCCTATTCTGCTGATGGTGTGATGCGTAAACCTCAGCTGCACCCACACAGAAAATACAGTGCAATGAACAACACCACCAACTCAATGAAAGCCAGAGAGGTTAAATTTTTACTCAGCAGATTTGATTGACAAATGCCACCAAACGCTGATTGTGTGTGTGTGTGTGAGTGAGTTTAAACATTCATAATTTTCTGAACCGCTTAATCCTAATTAGGGTCACAGGGAGGCTGGCACCCATCTCAACTGACTCTGAGAAAGGGTGGGGTACAACTTGTAAAACTCTCAGGCCATTGCAGGGCTAACACTCACACAACCATTCTCAGTCCCACCTATGAGTGATTTGGAAAAGTCAACTAACCTACTGTGCATGCTGTGTGTGGGTGGCGTAGTGGTTAGGATGCTACACTCATGATCGGGAGGTTATGTGTTGAAATCCCAGTTAGACCCCCACTGTGCAAAGATCTCTGGGCAAGGTTCTTACCACAAGTGTGCCCCTGTCTACCCAGCAGTATAAATGGGTACCAGTAAAAAATATACTGGGAAGGTAACTTGCGATGAACTCGCATCCCATCCAGGAGGAGTTGAACTCCTGGTCATTTCATGCTACAGAAGCATATAAGGAAGGGATAAGCACTGGTCTGATGACCCACTGGGCTCGGATGTAAAAAGCCCCAAGCATGTTGTGTGAGGAAACTGGAGTACCCCGAGGAAACTCGCGCAAGCACGGGGGAGCACATGCAAACTTCACACAAACACCCCGAGCTGGGAATCAAACTAAGGACCTTCTTTCTGTGAGGCGAACGTGCGAACCACGATGCCACCGTGCCGCCAAGAGATGGACGAGCGAATTCTAATTATTCATTTTATAAAAGTAAATAAAAGCAAGAAAATGAAAGAAAAGTCTTCTAAATTTAAAAGAAAAATAGTTTAGATATATTTTCATCATCAGGTGGTTTTTACTTACATTTTTGAAGTTGAATTCTGCAAAAATGTTTTCGAGAGTTTGTATTCACCTGTTAGAAACAGCTGCTGTTTATAGTCCGTGAGTGCAGAATGTGGATAACGGTACAAATCACGGATAATATACAGACAATAAACTAACAAATCAGATATAAACTATAGAACTTCTGAATAAAATAAAATTCAGCACGTAATACTACATCCCATGTAGATTCACCATACGGGCATTTGCTTGTGTATGTGATCACATGGTAAAAACCTCGGTGCACTTAATGCACAACACTTCAGCGTTTACTGTTAGTTAGGATTATAACCCTACGTTTTTTTGCGTACAATGTGCACAGACACAATAAAAGCAAACATGCATGGAATAATAAACTGTGCACATTGTGTGCATGGCCTTACAGAGCAGCAGAAGGAGATGAGCGACGAGATTATTAGGCAGGAGGAGCAGCTGAGGGAGGTGAAGAAGAACAACACTCACCTCGAAAGGAAGATGGAGTACGAGAGGTGAGTGGAGTGGTGGAGTATTTACATAACTTGATGGAGAGGGCTGGAAAATGGTGAGATTGAGGTTAAAGGAAGATTCGGGGGGGAAAATGTATATAATATTGTGAAAAGCGAAGGACGAAAAGACGAGCGAGGGTCAGCGTTAACTTGATGTACATGTTGGAAGAGTTGAGCACCATGAGGTGCCAAAGTCTGATGGCTCTCTAATGAAGCGTTACAGAACAGAAAGACTTTAGTGCTCTAATTCTACACATCCTTATAAACCCGATTAAACACAAAATAACGAGCTGTTTCCATGGTCACCATTAAATACCCGTCACACCGCGCTAATGTGAGCGGCGCATTTAAACCAGGTCTGTTTTGTGATGTAAAAGCTAATAACGTACCTTGGTGTGTCCTGGATGACAACAACAGGAAATGAGACAGAGGCGGGAATGAAATCTGAGCACAAGTGAACGGTGGGACACCTCCGAGACGTTTGATGGATACAGACATATTCGGGGATGTGACTCAGCTACTCACTTTCGGATCCTCCTGAGACAAAAACTGTGCTGTGATGAATTAATAAAAATAATTATGTCCTCTAGGCATGGCTGTGAGACGTTCCGGTTTTACACCGTCCAGCACACTGAGAGCATTTCTTAAGGAGAGTAAATTCCTGCAAGGCTTAAACGCACGGGAACCTCAAAAGTGGACCAGGCGTGTATTTTATAGTAAAGTTACTTCCAATACACATCACATCGTGTGTGATGGGAACACACAGCTGAGCCTGGTGCCAACCCGGCGTAATAAGTGCGATTCCGTACTAGGTCCTCGCCCTTGGTACACGGCTCAGAGCCGAGAGCTAATGCCCTCTTTCACATGCCCATACATGATCTTATGGACACCTGGGATTGCTTGGTATCACGCACATACACCGGTTAACCGTATGCGAGATGTTATCACTTTAAGATATTTGTAAGACTTGCTGGAAGTCTTCTTCTTGTCCTTTCGGCTTTTCCCTTCAGGGGTCGCCACAGCGACTCATCTGTCTCCATCTCACCCTATCCTCTGCATCTTTTTCTCTTATACCAACTGCCTTCATGTCCTCCATCACATCCATGAATCGTCTCTTTGGTCTTCCTCTAGGCCTTCTGCCTGGTAGTTCCAACCTCAACATCCTACTACCAATATACTCACTATCCCCCCTCTGTACATGTCCAAACCATCTCAATCTAGCCTCTCTGACTTTGTCTCCAAAACGTCTTACATGTGCTGTCCCTCTGATGTGCTCATTCCTGATCCTATCCATCCTCGTTACTCCCAAAGAGAACCTCAACATTTTCATCTCTGCTACCTCCAGCTCTGCCGCCTGTCTTTTCCCCAGAGCCACTGTTTCTAAACCATACAACATCGCTGGCCTCAACACCGTCTTGTACACTTTTCCTTTCATTTTTGCTGATACCTTCCTATCACACATCACACCGGACACTTTTCTTCAACCATTCTAACCAGCCTGCACACGCTTCTTCACCTCTTTTCCACACTCTCCATTGCTCTGGATTGTTGAGCCTAAGTACTTAAAATCCTCCACCTTCCTTATCTCTGCTCCTTGTAACCTCACCGTTCCTGTTGGGTCCTTGGCATTCATACACATGTATTCTGTCTTACCGAGGCTAACCTTCATTCCCCTCCTTTCCAGGGCATACCGCCACCTCTCTAGATTTTCCTGCACTTGTTCTCTGCTCTCACTACAGATCACAATGTCATCTGCTAACATCATAGTCCATGGAGATTCTTGCCTAACCTCGTCTGTCAGCCTGTCCATCACCATAGCGAACAAGAAGGGGCTGAGAGCTGACCCTTGATGCAGTCCCACCTCCACCTTGAACTCCTCTGTCACACCGACAGCACACCTCACCACTGTCTTACATCTCTTATACATGTCCTGCACCACTCTAACATACTTATCTGCCACTCCAGACTTCCTCATGCAAAACCACAGTTCTTCTCTCGGCACCCTGTCATATGCTTTCTCCAGATCCACAAAGGCACAATGCAGCTCCTTCTGACCTTCTCTGTACTTCTCTATTAACATCCTCAAGGCAAGCACTGCATCTGTGGTGCTCTTTCTTGACATGAAACCAAACTGTTGTTCACAAATGCTGACCTCTGCCCTTAGTCTAGCTTCCACTATTCTTTCCCATAACTTCATCATATGGCTCATCAATTTTATCCCTCTGTAGTTGCCACAACTCTGCACATCTCCCTTGTTCTTAAAAATGGGCACCAGCACACTTCTCCTCCATTCCTCCGGCATCCTCTCACTCTCTAAGACCTTGTTGAATGTTCTTGTCAGAAAATCTACTGCTTCCTCTCCTAGACACTTCCATACCTCCACCGGTATGTCATCAGGGCCAACTGCCTTTCCATTCTTCATCCTCTTCAATGCCCTCCTCACTTCACCCTTATCGATCTTTGCTACTTCATGGTCCTCAACAGTCACTACTCTTTTCTCTCTCTCATTTTCCTCATTCATCAGCTTTTCAAAGTACTCTTTCCATCTTCCCAGCACACTTCTTTCATCAGTCAATACATTTCCCTCTGTCCTTAATCACTCTAACTTGCTGCACATCTTTCCCATCTCTATTTCTCTGCTGTGCCAACCTGTATAAATAATTTTCTCCCTCTTTACTTTCCAACCGAGCATACAAGTCATCATACGCCCTCTGTTTGGCCTTTGACACCGCTACCTTCGCCTTACGCTGTGTCTCCCTGTACTCCTGTTTACTCTCTTCGGTCCTCTCTATGTCCCACTTCTTCTTAGCTAACCTCTTCTTTCGTACACACTCCTGCACTTCTCATTCCACCACCAAGTCTCCTTATCTACTTTCCTTCCAGAGGACACACCAAGAACTCTCCTACCTGTCTCCGTGATCACATTAGCTGTAGTTGTCCAGTCATCTGGAAGCACTTCCTGACCACCCAAAGCCTGTTTCAACTCCTCCTTGAAGACAACACAACACTCCTCCTTTTTCAGCTTCCACCATGTTGTCTTCTGCTCTGCCTTTGCCTTCTTCACCTTCCTCACCATCAGCGTTATCCTGTACACCACCATCCTATGCTGTTTGGCAACACTCTCACCTGCTACTACTTTGCAGTCACTGACTTGCTTCAAATTACATCGCCTACATAAGATGTAGTCTACCTGTGTGCTCCTACCTCCGCTTTCATAAGTCACTCTATGCTCCTCTCTCTTCTGGAAGAAAGTATTTACCACAGCCATTTCCATCCTTTTTGCAAAATCTACCAACATCTGTCCTTCTGCGTTCCTGTCCTGGATACCGAACTTGCCCATCACTTCCTCGTCCCCTCTGTTTCCTGCACCAACATGTCCATTGAAATCTGCCCCAATGACTACTCTTTCATCTTTGGGGGTATTCTGCATCACTTCATCTAACTCACTCCAGAATCTCTCCTTCTTTTCTAGCTCACATCCTGCCTGTGGGGCATAAGCACAACAACATTACTTGCTGGAAGTCATTAGACGGATTTAATGATTTAAATGAATGAATTAAAATCTTTTTTTAATTGTCAGGTGTATAATAGTTGTTGGGTATGTAGTTTCAATATGCAGTTGGTTTCGTTTTTTTTAATGAATGAGCTTCTGGGGTGTCTGTGAGTCAGTCTGTCATTCATGATTCGTCTGGGGATGGAATCCCTTGAAAAGTAGTTGAAAAAAGAAACTCTTTTCAAGGGCCCTGGAATTGCCGGGCCACCCCTTTAAAACCAATGGTTTCCTTACTCTGTCCTTGAGTCAGAGTCAATTTCGGTCAATCTGCGCAATGAATGATAATTGTAAGTCGCACTGAATGCTGTAAATGTCAATACATTTTGCGAGAAATCTGATTTTTTTTTTTTTTTTTTTTTTTTTTTTTTTTTATATCTTTTGTTCAAAAAAAGTCACAGAAAATTGATGGTTGTAAAACGTCGTCTGTCAACACATCTTCCCAGTTCTGCTTTACGACACAAAATTATTGAAGCTTCTAGATCTGATTCACGACATACAGATCACATTTTTGGCAGTTTGGTAACAGCGTCGCATGCGACCTTTGTGATCGTCACGAGTGACTTAGTATTTATGAAAAAGCTTAGGAGGACTGTATTGTACCAGCAGACACAAGGCCAGGCACCCGGTGAATATTAAAGCAGATATGTACGGAAGCAGGAGAACAAAGACTACAATGATTGGATAGACGACTGCATCATGTGTTTGGCACAGGCTTGTGACAAAAAAAAAAAAACATTGGAGTTTGTGCAGTGGGGGAGGAGCCTTAAAGTCACACACAAAATCAAATCTCACCCAAAACATGCAAAGGCTTTTAAGAACCAAGGAGCATGAGGGCCGTCTGATAACGGATTATTGCAAAGGAAATGCAGGCAGAACAACCGTCACAAGCTCTAATGTTGGCGTTACCGTGACTACGTCTAGTGCATTCGCAACCTATGCAGGTTGTTGACCCGAAGCCTAAGGTGAATAAAGTGTTTGTTTACATCTACATTTATATTTACATTTATATTTAAGAATGTGTGGTCTTCTTCTTACATTTTATTAAAATTATTGCATATTTTCCAGCAAAATAATTAATGATTTCATTTAGTTATTACATTGAAAATGTAGCAGTTGACATTTTAAGAATGTTTGTATTGTTGCATATATTAATTTACAGTATATTAAAATGATTGTTTTTCCCTCATTGAACGTCAAACACTGTATTTTACTCTTTTAAACACGACTTGAAACTGAAAATTTGTTCCTTGAATTGTGTGTGTGTGTGTGTGTGTGTGTGTGTGTGTGTGTGTGTGTACGCACCATAGTCTGCAATGTGGACGCCAGATTGCGCAGCTTAAAGACGAGTACGAGGAGAGCAAGAAACTTCTCGAAGCCAAAGCTTCCCTATTAAAGAAGGTAAAACCCACACTCATGCTGGTGTAACTTTTAACAGGTGTGATTTATTATTGTATTGAAATCACACCCCTTTTCCCAATTAATCACGATGCCCATTAATAAACACACCATCACGAATCTACTCCATGTGCAAAAATTTCCTGCATTCCATTTCTAATCAAATTCAATCAATTCCATAAACTTTATTTCATGATTTAAGGACCACAGACTGCAGAGATCATTATGTAATGTGATTCTCACTCAAATAAGGGCATGTGCTTTAAGCCTACATAGCAATTATCTATTATAAAACACGCCCGTACAATGTTTTCCCTTGTATAACTAATTGCATGGCAGGAATGCCTCACGTGTCACTCTAGTGATCCACCCCCAACTGGTTTGAGGTGTTAGCCGAGTTTTTAGACTCCCCCATCAAGAACTCCCAGGATGATTTAGTGCCATAGTTACACAAAATCTTAAAATCATAGCTTTCTGAGAGTTCCTAGTATTAAAGTACTGTGTGTTCCTGGAACTAAAATCCTTCTGAAAAGGTTCCTGAATGTTTTAGGCGTAGGTGTTCGTATGATGTCTCAAGACTTTTCCTGAAATACAGTAGGCCCTTGACTATTCACGGTTTTGCGTTCACGGTTTGCATATTCGTGGACTGCAGGGTGACTTTCACGTGATTCAAATTCAGCCAATGGCTGTTCTCCTTCCTGCTGATTGGTTGAGATGATGTAACTCCCCTTTTTTCTCATTCGCGCACAAGTTGTCAATGAGCCTTTTTTTAGTGTGTTTTAATTACCAGTTAAGTTCTATGATGTCACTCAAACGCCTCCTAAAGACTAGAAAAAAGTAATGACGGATGTCTTTTGTGAATTTGATTTTTATCAATTTCTATGTATTAGATTTTATGTGTATGCTGTATAATGTTTATATTTTATCAATAAATTAAAAAAATTGAAAAGTTTTTCTTAATCATTACTATATTTTACTACATTAATACTGTATTCATGAGTAAGACTGTCTATAGGATGTGTTTAAGAAGCATATTTTAGCGCATATACCAGTCCTTCTCAAAAAATTAGCATATTGTGATAAAGTTCATTATTTTCTGTAATGTACTGATAAAAATTCAACTTTCATATATTTTAGATTCATTGCACACCAACTGAAATATTTCAGGGCTTTTATTGTTTTAATACTGATGATGATTTTGGCATACAGCTCATGAAAACCCAAAATCCCTATCTCAAAAAATTTGCATATTTCATCCGACCAATAAAAAAAAGATTTTTAATACAAAAAAGTCAACCTGCAAATAATGATGTTCAGTTCTGCACTCAATACTTGGTCGGGAATCCTTTTGCAGAAATGACTGCTTCAATGCGGCGTGGCATGGAGGCAATCAGCCTGTGGCACTGCTGAGGTGTTACGGAGGCCCAGGATGCTTCGATAGCGGCCTTAAGCTCATCCACAGTGTTGGGTCTGGTGACTCTCAACTTTCTCTTCACAATATCCCACAGATTCTCTATGGGCTTCAGGTCAGGAGAGTTGGCAGGCCAATTGAGCACAGTAATACCATGGTCAGTAAACCATTTAGCGGTGGTTTTGGCACTGTGAGCAGGTGCCAGGTCGTGCTGGAAAATGAAATCTTCATCTCCATAAAGCTTTTCAGCAGATGGAAGCATGAAGTGCTCCAAAATCTCCTGATAGCGAGCTGCATTGACCCCGCCCTTGATAAAACACAGTGGACCAACACCAGCTGCTGACATGGCACCCCAGACCATCACTGACTGTGGGGACTTGACAGTGGATTTCAGGCATTTTGGCATTTCCTTCTCCCCAGTCTTCCTCCAGACTCTGGCACCTTGATTTCCGAATGACGTGCAAAATTTGCTTTCATCCGAAAAAAGTACTTTGGACCACTGAGCAACAGTCCAGTGCTGCTTCTCTGTAGCCCAGGTCAGCCGCTTCTGCCGCTGTTTCTGGTTCAAAAGTGGCTTGACCTGGGGAATGCTGCACCTGTAGCCCAGTCCACTGCTTCCACAGGTCCCCCAAGGTCTGGAATCGGCCCTTCTCCACAATCTTCCTCAGGGTCCGGTCACCTCTTCTGGTTGTGCAGCGTTTTCTGCCACACTTTTTCCTTCCCACAGACGTCCCACTGAGATGCCTTGATACAGCACTCTGGGAACAGCCGATTCGCTCAGAGATTTCTTTCTGTGTCTTACCCTCTTGCTTGAGGGTGTCAATGATGTCCTTCTGGACAGCAGTCAGGTCGGCAGTCTTACCCATGATTGCGGTTTTGAGTAATGAACCAGGCTGGGAGTTTTTAAAAGCCTCAGGAATCTTTTGCAGGTGTTTAGAGTTAATTGGTTGATTCAGATGATTAGGTTAATAGCTCGTTTACACTACCTGAACATGATATGCTAATTTTTTGAGATAGGAATTTTGGGATTTTCATGAGCTGTATGCCAAAATCATCAGAATTAAAACAATAAAAGACCTGAAATATTTCAGTTGGTGTGCAATGAATCTAAAATATATGAAAGTTTAATTTTTATCAGTACATTACAGAAAATAATGAACTTTATCACAATATGCTAATTTTTTGAGAAGGACTAGTAATAGATACATAGTGTTTTACTTCCGGTTGCTGATTCGCATGTAATATGATACATGGGGATTTGCTTCCGGGTACAGAACTCGCGGATTATGTTCATTCGTGGGTAGGGGCCGGAACCGAACCCCCGCGAATATCGAGGGCCTACTGTACTTCCGCTCCTTTCATCAATCTTACATCATCCTAGGGTGGAGTGATATGATGTAATATTAGTATTTCAGTAAATATTGTTACATTTTAAATGAAATATCTGTGGTAGAGATGAGAAATAAATGTTTGTTTTTATTGGAAGCTTATTAACAAACTGTTATACTGTGATGTGGATAGTTGATGTCGGGATTTATATTAATTTCAGGTCCTGTAACGTTAAATTGATACAATTGGTCTGCTTTGGTCTCTTGCTGTTTCTGACCGTCGCACTTTCCTTTGTTTTGTTTCTCAAGGACGCGATGGACACACACAAAACTGGCACGGAGGTCACCCAGGCAGAACGTGGGAAAGGGAGTGAGGCGGAGCTCCATCCGGTGGCAGCGCAGCATCACGACAACCCTAATATTAAAGGTGGCACTGGCACCTGAACTCTGGTTGTGGCTCTGGTGCTGTAACCTCTCTCTCTCGTCTCCATTTTTCTCTGGTTTCGCTCTCTCACACTATCTCTCTTTTCTCTGTTTCTTTCTCTCAATGTCTGTTTCGTACCCCCCCCTCTCTCTCTCTGGTTTCTTTCTCTCATTCTGGTCTCTCCTGCCCCTCCTAAATCTTTTCTTCACATTTTTTTTCTTAATCATGTTCTCTCCTTCTCACCATTGTCCCACTTTCTGAATGTTTCTGATTTCTTTTTCTCTTTAAATCTGTCTGTCTGCATCTCTCTTTTTTTGATTAATTACACTGTCTTCCTCTCACCTGTCTTTCTGACCACCACCAATCCCCCCACCCCACCTCTCTCTCCCTGTGTGTGTGTGTGTGTGTGTGTGTGTGTGTGTGTGTGTGTGTGTGTGTGTGCGCATGTGCAGATGATTTGGGGAAACCAGGAAGTGATGCTGGAATGCCGGGTATTGAAGACAGCGAAGTAGGCAAGGTCGATGAAATGCAGTTTTGTGAGTATGAATCTTGCTGCTGATGTGTTTTTCTGATCCTGGGGTCCTCTGAGGAAAGAAAGTGAAACGAGTGAAATGTTCCTCCAGCTCTGAAAAAGCCGTCCGTGGCGCAGCACGTGGATCCGGCAGAGGAGTCCGTGGTGCGGCAGGACAGACAGGCCGGTGCCGGAGCAGGGGCCGGACCCGACGCCGGTCCTGACGTCGCTGGTGACACTGGAGCAAGAGAGGGTGCCGGGTTCGATGCCCCCCGCGGCCTCCCTCTGGACCGTCCCGACCTTCCCCAGGATGAAGGAGCAGGAAAAGGTCTCCCGATGATCCAGCAGCAGGTTCCCCAGCCGCTTGTGGAAAGACCAGGTGTACTCAACGAGAGAAACAGAGCAGCTGTCCAAGCGGATGAGTTCGGAGAGCAGCGGCGCCAGATGAGAGGTGAGTGGCGGTGATGCAGGAAGTGATTTTGTCCACATGTATTGCAGCGGTGCGTAATGATTATATCAGGCTGTCATGGTGTTGAGCCTGCAGACTGCTTCCACACCATTACTATAAAAACGAGGTCAGTGACATAAACCTCTTATTTGTAGATGGGCTGCCACCTGAGCTGCGGTTATAGAAAGTTGATCACCACCTTCAGACCAATCAGAAACCAGAACTGATCAGCATCAATTTATGGTGTCCGCTGGATATTCTCTTGTCGTTTAGCTCTCTTGCGGCGCTCTGTGTGTTCTGGTATATTTGAGTACGATATTGAAATGAAAAGAAGGTACATTGGTACGGAATACATTGGCTAAATGAAATGTATTTAAATATGTAAATACGTAGAGCCGGATTTTATCCGTCCTTTTCCCGACATACAGAACCTGATCATCCGAGAGCAGTGCTGCCTCCTCCCCAGAATCCCGCCCAGGTTCTTCCCAACCCCATCGACCCGCAGCGAAATTCTGCTCCCGCTGCACCGATTCGTCATCGACAGAGTGAGTATAAGACGCTTTGTGGGTGTGGTCATGAATAATAACACGGTGTTGAATGAGTTCGGACGTAGGTCTATAGTTGCACATGCGTGAGAGTTGCTGCCAACGTCCCGCCTTTCATCTCGCTGTCTCTTTTCCTCTTTCTTTTTTTCTCTTTTCATGAAATGGATGAATGAATTATTCGGTCACGCTGACTCCACCCTCTCCCAATCCTGATTGACGTCTTCCTTTTTTCCCCCCCATGTTGTTTCTCTTTCGTTCTTCTCTCTCTCTCTGTCTCTCTCTCTCTCTCTCTCTCTCTCTCTCTCTCTCTCTCTCTCGCCCTGTTATTTTTTTGTTTTCCGCCCCCGCTCAGGCCGCTTCTTTGACGAGAACGAGTCCCCCGTAGATCCGCAGCGCACCTCCAAGCTGGCGGACTATAATGGGGACGACGGCAACGTGGGCGAATATGAGGCCGACAAGCAGGCCGAGCTGGCCTACAACGAGGAGGAGGATGGTGACGGCGGCGAGGAAGACGCCCAAGGTGAGCCCGGGAGTTGGCCGGCTGTCCCCCGCGTCGCTCTTCCTCCTCCGCCCGTCATCTCTTGTCCCGTCCCCCTCCCTCATGTCCGCCATCACGCATCTACTTTGTGCACCTAGTGCTTTGTGTAGCGTGTGTGTGAGGAGAGAGAGCGCGAGTGAGAGAGAGAGAGAGAGAGAGAATGCATGTACCTTTTGGAGCTGATAAATGACCCTGTAATATTGCTGATTATATAATTTTGAACATTTGACTCCTTCAGGAACATATTATTTGACTGATAAATTTGTTTTAGTTTAAAAATTCTTTCTTTTCCATATAGCCACTAACGAGCACTCCGAGCGCAAACCTCCACCCAGCCCAACGATCCCACTTATCAACCATAATTTAAGAAAGTTCTCTAATTGATTAATTGGCTCCACGTTATTATATTGGGACCTTTT
The DNA here is from genome assembly GCA_024760905.1 of Plotosus lineatus. NCBI lineage: Eukaryota > Metazoa > Chordata > Actinopteri > Siluriformes > Plotosidae > Plotosus > Plotosus lineatus. Next base: position 30,264,787 of record CM045748.1, read on the forward strand.
GGTCCCAAACCTACTTTTCTAAACAATTATGCCAGGGACCAAAAGGTTGCTGGTTTGATTCCCGAACCAAGAGGAAAAATGTGTGTTGGTGGTGTGGGGGGGATGAGCTGCACCTTCCCTTCCTCTACCTTCATGGCTAAAATGCTCTTGAGCAAGACCTCAAACCCCCAACTGCTCTCCGGGCGCCTGTGTGTGTGTATGTGTGTGTGTGTGTGTTTTTCCCTAGGAACACCAAAATTAGTGAAAGAGTTTTCCCCCAGAAGGTCTCAGTTCAGATTGTATATGGGTCACCCTGACCTTGTTTCAAGGTCGCAGCAGTCAAGTTTGGGAATCTTTCTCCATTGGCCTATGATTAAATGCTCCGTTCAGCAGGAGTGTCTGGAGCCTTTTGTTAATAATTAATTGATTGAGATTAATAACAAGAAAATAATTAGGCATCGCCATGTTTAGAGTGAACTGTTTGTACACATGCTGATAGACTTGTTGTACAGTGATACTCATTGAAGCTAGAAAGAGCTGTTGTGGTTACTGTTCATGTCGCATCACTCACTGGACTCTTTACGATGCGTTCACACAGGAAGCAACACGCTCGCCGCTGAGTGACACGCCTTGTGAAAAAGGGCAAATCACCTCCCGTCTGGGCTCTCGTTACCTAGGTAACTCCCTCACACTGCAAGTGTAGAGCAGAGACTCTTCTGCACCGTTAACCGGGAACGGTTTGCTCTCCTCGCCATCGCCGCGCTATTTGAGTTCACCAACACTTACTTGTTCGGGAGGTCCGATCAGACAAAGTACACTTTCAGCAGTACTTTATTCTGAACTGTATCCACTTTGATTTATTTCTTTTAGAAAAGACTTGAGCAAACCCTGTTCTCAAGTTAACAGGCGAATCCACATAATGTACGTATTTGTGCAGCTCTAACTACATGTAACGAAATGTAAATTCACAGGAAATGCTGACTGTTTCAGAAACATAGACCGCAATTTTCAAGCATTATGGCAAACTCTGTGTATGGAAGCACCTGTCAATCAATACTCTCGAGTCGCAGGCTCATGTCGATTTAAAGTTAATTTCAGCCGATCTCCACACATGTCCATTTAATGTCGAGTGAGAAAATTGGGCTTCTTGTTGTGGGTAACACGTACCATCTTTGCAGCGGCAGCCCCGGAAATTACTGGCAACGTGATTTCAAATTTAGCCAATGGCTGAGAGCTTTAGTTTCTCCCTCCTGCTGATTGGTTGCAGATGATGTGTACACCTCTTCTTTTTTTTTTTTTTTTTTTTCTCCTTCGTGCACATATCATCAATGTGATTGCCTGAATTGCGAATTCATGTTTTTTTCATTTGTTTTTAATGATTATTTAAGCGCTATGTTGTCCCATAAACGCTCTGCATCTTCTCTCGCTTCTGGTAAGGAGCCGAAGCGCTTTATTTATTCATAAATATTATCACAGTACAAAATTAAAAAGTTTTTATTAATCATTACTACAGTTTACTCCATGATTACTGTATTAATGAGTACAACTGGCAAGAGAATGGGTTTAACAAACAGATTTTAGCACATGTAATATCATACATACGGTTTTAAAACCATGTCAATTATTGGCGGATTTTCAGGATCTGGTTGGAGTGGAACGCAATTCCCGCAAATAACGGCGTCTTTCCGTATTTGTTTCCCAGGCAGAAAATAGAAATATGACCTTGGTTAAATATTTAATTATTTATTTGTTTAGATCTTTTTCATGTATTAACTTAACCATTTGTTAAATGCCCACCTGTCTTTTTTTTTTTTTTTTTTTTTTCCCCCCAAAAAGGCGGCTAAAGATGCAGGCTGACAAATCATTTAATGTCTAGGAGTCAGCACGTCCAAAACAAATTTCCAGTTTAAGATGATCTCGCAGGAAACAGTCGGTTTGAACGTGTTTCAGAAGTGCAGACTTCAAGCTATATTCCAGTTTTTAAAGGGTGCTGATAGGCTGAGTAAAATCAGAGTCGTCATTAAATAAAAATGATTAAATTATTACATTTCTGTGATGTCAGATTACATGGTGTGATGTCAGCAAAAAGAAAAAAAGTGAGGCAGTCAATGCTGCCATTAAGTTGACAACAGAGTATTAAACGTCACCATCATGTGAATTCAATGTCACATTTGTATCAAGAGAGGCGTTCGTATAAGTGCACATGCACTTGTTTGCTGATCTTGTCATGTGTATATATATCATGAATAAATGTTTAAACCACAACGGAGTATCACACCCTGGAAATGGCAGTTCAAAATTTGTACTTTTTTTTTTTTTTAATTTACAATTTATATTTGCATTTTAATTTACAAATATGGTTCATTAAACATGTTTGTGTTTTTCACATAACCCCCTCCCACACACACACTCTTTTTTACTTTGTATTTTTTGTTTTTGTTTTTTTGCATCATTTCAGGTCCAATGTTGTGAGGTTGTACTGAAAATAAATGACACCCAAAAAAGGCAAGAAAAACTATTTATTCATGGTGAAATATAAAGAAAACCAAACGCAGTCAAAAATGGCCAATTATAACCCCGAAGGGTTAATCCGGTGTTAGACGTTCAACTTGCAAACTGCACAAAATCGAAATCGTCTTTGCAAGTTGAGCGGGTAACGCGGTCTGAATTATTCATCGTCCTGCACTGCGAGTTATTGAGTTAGAAGCCGCAGAGCCTGAAGGTGGAAATTTGCGGTTAGACATCTCTGTGCACGGGTTACAGTTCAGGTAAGTGATGAAGGAATGCAATGTATCAGTGAATGTACTGACACAGATAGGGGTGTGTGTGTGTGTGTGTGTATGTACAGGGTGACATATGGTGCTCTCTCTTCTTGTCTTGTGTGCCTTTTTTCTCCCTTTTGTCATTTCTCTCTCTTCTGTGAGGGTTTTTTTTTTTTTTTGGTAATGTGTGAAACACTGCAGCACTGTCTGTGTTTCAGTACCGTTTATATACACACACACACACACGCACACACACACACACGTATGTGTGTGTGTGTGCACATGTGTGTCTCAACTTCCCCCTGGTTCTGAGTTGATAAATGATTGGATATGGAGCCAGAGGTTGAGTTAAATCCAGTCTGTGCGTGTGTATACTATATATTTCTCAGTGACATGTGAGAGGTGAGTGTGGGTGGGTGAGCAGGTGTGTGTGTTTATTTCATCACTATCTTTCGTCCCTAAACTTTTCTCCCTCCCTCTTCATTCCAGATGACGAAGACCGGGAGGTTCCTGGAGATCACGGTGTAGACTACGGCAAGCGACACCAAGCCATCGACATCCTGTAGCATCAATCTGGAGACTCGGATCGAAAAGCCTCGATATTCAAGACTGGATTAGCAAAATTTTTAAAAAACAAAATTATAATAATATTAATAATACTAATGGTAAAATATAAAGGAGAATTACTTGAACCTGCGTCTTGGGTCTGGTTCCATATTTCATCGCAATGTGGATACAGATCGTTCCCTTCAGAAGGATTGGACTCTTTGTGTTTCATCACAGACTTGAGAATGAAGTGAAAGAGACATGAAGGATGTTTAAAATGACTTAATGCACATGTGTATGTATTTAATATGTACATTCGAACCTTGTTCTGTTTTCCTGTTTAAAGACTGTGAGGATTTCATTGAGATTTTGTTCTGAAGTCTGAAACGGACTTTTCGAACAGACACACGCCTGCTGATGAGCTTTTTATTTACGTTTTATTTTATTTTAGTGTTTTATGATGAAGTTTGGTCGTAGGTTCTCAGCCCACTGTGTTGGCAGGCGGCCTCGTGAAAGAACTGAACCACACGGCTGAGTGAGACTATTTTCTGTTTTTCAATATTCTTCAGAAACACTGCATGGAAGTTTCCTTTTTTTTTTCTTCTTTTTTCCACTTTCCTTATTTGAGACACTTTTTGGAAAATAAACTGTACAGGACTCAAGGCATTTTAAATATTTTAAAATGTTCCTGTTCTGTTATGAACTCTACAGAAACTCAACATGAACTAAAGAATTTTTTGTTTGTTTTTGTGCATGCACATAACTGGATTTTAGCCTCCAGAACTACAAAAAAAGCAATACACAGCAGAGCAAAAGCTACACAACTTCCTGTTTGCCTGCCTGGTATCAGTGATTTGATTGGTTGTTGGTTGGTTGAACAGTTGAATGTACATATTAGTGCCACTGATCCCACTGAATTGTGTAGAATGGATGTGCCAGTGCCCTGTAGCCTTCAGACTTAACTTTTCCTAACGGAGCAGACCGTACAACGTTAGCATACTGAATGTACTTTAATTACTCTGATTGTTCAAAAATTTCCAACTGGATCCAGATCTCAAAACAGACTTAAAACATCTTTACAGTTCTGTATGATACTAACCCCCCCCCCCCCCCCAACCTTCCCAAAGATCAGAGTTGTATTAAATCAGAACTTTTTTGCGATCACTGTGACGCGACTCTGTAGTACTGTACATGTTGATTTTAGTATATTCTAGACGATCTGCAATCTGACTGGTCTGATATCTTGGGATATTCAACATTATCCACCCTCACACTTGGGATAATGCTTGAATTAATTAAAATAAACCATACAAATCTTGTTTTAGTTTGCTTTTTTCCCCATTTTCATTCTCTTACAGTTTTTGTGTATTGTTACTGAAATGATTATTCTCCTCTCGGTCAGTGAATATCCCCCCCATCATTCAGCTTTATTCCCCCTGCTTCTGCCAATGATTGTGTGTGTGTGTGTGTGTGTATATATATATATATATATATATATATATATATATATATATCTCACATCTCATATGGTATATACAGGTCCTTCTAAAAAAATTAGCATATTGTGATAAAGTTCATTATTTTCTGTAATGTTCTGATAAAAATTAAACTTTCATATATTTTAGATTCATTGCACACCAACTGAAATATTTCAGGTCTTTTATTGTTTTAATTCTGATGATTTTGGCATACAGCTCATGAAAACCCAAAATTCCTATCTCAAAAAATTAGCATATCATGTTCAGGTAGTCTAAACGAGCTATTAACCTAATCATCTGAATCAACCAATTAACTCTAAACACCTGCAAAAGATTCCTGAGGCTTTTAAAAACTCCCAGCCTGGTTCATTACTCAAAACCACAATCATGGGTAAGACTGCCGACCTGACTGCTGTCCAGAAGGACATCATTGACACCCTCAAGCAAGAGGGTAAGACACAGAAAGAAATCTCTGAGCGAATAGGCTGTTCCCAGAGTGCTCTATCAAGCCACCTCAGTGGGACGTCTGCGGGAAGGAAAAAGTGAAAGAAGGGCCGATTCCAGACCTCGGGGGACCTGTGGAAGCAGTGGACTGGGCTACAGGTGCCGCATTCCCCAGGTCAAGCCACTTTTGAACCAGAAACAGCGGCAGAAGCGGCTGACCTGGGCTACAGAGAAGCAGCACTGGACTGTTGCTCAGTGGTCCAAAGTACTTTTTTCGGATGAAAGCAAATTTTGCATGTCATTCGGAAATCGCGGTGCCAGAGTCTGGAGGAAGACTGGGGACAAGGAAATGCCTGAAGTCCAGTGTCAAGTCCCCACAGTCAGTGATGGTCTGGGGTGCCATGTCAGCTGCTGGTGTTGGTCCACTGTGTTTTATCAAGGGCGGGGTCAATGCAGCTAGCTATCAGGAGATTTTGGAGAACTTCATGCTTCCATCTGCTGAAAAGCTTTATGGAGATGAAGATTTCATTTTTCAGCACGACCTGGCACCTGCTCACAGTGCCAAAACCACTGCTAAATGGTTTACTGACCATGGGATTACTGTGCTCAATTGGCCTGCCAACTCTCCTGACCTGAAGCCCATAGAGAATCTGTGGGATATTGTGAAGAGAAAGTTGAGAGACACCAGACCCAACACTGTGGATGAGCTTAAGGCCGCTATCGAAGCATCCTGGGCCTCCGTAACACCTCAGCAGTGCCACAGGCTGATTGGCTCCATGCCACGCCGCATTGAAGCAGTCATTTCTGCAAAAGGATTCCCGACCAAGTATTGAGTGCAGAACTGAACATCATTATTTGAAGGTTGACTTTTCTTGTATTAAAAGCACTTTTTTTTTTTTTTTTAGTCGGCTGAAATATGGTAATTTTTTGAGATGGGGATTTTTTTTTTTTTTTTTGGTTTTTCTTTTTTTTTTTTTTGCCAAAATTATCAATATTAAAACGATAAAAGGCTTGAACTACTTCAGTTGTGTGTAATGAATCTAAAATATATGAAAGTCTAATGTTTATCAGTACATTACAGAAAATAATTAACTATCACAATATACTAATTTTTTTAGAAGGACTAGTGTGTGTGGTTTTATTTTTATTTTTTATTTTTTTTTTTTTTATATATATATACACACACACACCGAAAACGGTATAGTTGATTGAGGGAGGGTTGGATGGATGGATGCAATACTGTTGGAGGAAGGGATGGATGGACGGACGTAGTTCGAGCGAGGGATATGATCTCAAAACAAGAGGAGTCCAAACTAGTTTTTAAGAAACATAAACTGAACTCGGGTGGAAATAATCGTGTATGCAGTATTGAAACGTCTGATACTGTCAGCGGTGGGTTCCAATGGTGAAACGCGTCAGTGAGATGTTGACATCTTGCGCATGCGCAGACACAGTCTTCCTTCATCCGGGCACTTTACAGTCCCCTGTGTGGCTGAGGAGGCGGGAAAATGGCGACGAATGGTGCAGAGAAGTAAATCCGAATTCGGTAACAAAACATAGGAAAACCGGCTTTAAATTCGAGACGCCGGGGACTCGGATTGTTTGTTGGGCGGCTGTCAGGACTCAGAACTCACCAGGGGACTGTCACAGTAAGTTTATTGTGGTTTTTCAAGGTAATTTCCTAATGTCTGAGTGACTGAAGAGAAACCAGCTAGTGGCTGTTTTGAGTAAACATTTTATTTAAAGATTTATTTTAATAATAGAAGTTTTGCCCGTTATGTTTGTGCACTATAACTTATCTAATATCTTAATTACGCAGTAAATTACCTGTGAACATTTATATTACACTTAAAGTTTGTTTGCAAATGTTTTAATTGTTGGCCTTTTTATAAAAAAAAAACTAATTTTAATGTTGTTTACTTGTTTTCTTATTTATTATTGCCATGATTACAAATACAAATAGAAAGTTTTACAGGTGTTTTACCTCAAACTGCTTATTTTATACAGAAATCTGTTCAAGATTTTCTGGGTTTTGTTCATAAACTTCATCACTAATCCAGTGAGGTTGAAGGTGTGATTTAAAAAAATATTTTCTTTATTTATACCAACCCAGTCGTGTTTAAGTAGAACATCCATTTAAAAAAAAATCAAACAAAAACAATATATGGAGCTGTTTTGGTAGAAATGCATAAAGTGTCTGGAAAAAAAACCCCCGAATGGAAATCAGATTTTTGGTCAGAAATGTACCAAGGTTTGTTTTAGACACGCCTCCTGTCAATCAACCTCCAGAAATACTAGACAGTACAGTACTTTATTTTGGGGGCGGGGCATGGACTCATGAATTACAATAATAATTTTAATATTGTACCAGTTAAGTATGAGCTGACTAATCTAATTTTTTCAACATATGGAGCAATAGGGTCCTCTGAATGATTGACAACATCATCTATATGTTGTTGGAAGTGATTTCCGAAGGTTGTCATCACTCAGTGTTTCATGATGATCTCCTGCTGAATAGGAACCTTAAGCGTTTCGAGAGTTGGTACACTCCTGATTTAATGTTTAACATTATTATTTAATATTTAACAAGGGGTGGGTTCAGGGGAAATGGGCCTACACCACAACATCGCCATGCTTTTTTACAATTATTTATGAACTGCAAAAATGTGGGAGTTTTTTTTTTTTTTTTTGGTGGGTTTTTTTGGTCACCAAGCATTATCGGTAAATCTAAGTGAAGCCTTTTAAATGATCAGTCCCACAGATCACGTGCCTCCAGCTGCCACCCGGCTCACTTTGCACCTGACCCCTATAGCCCATTCCACATGTGGAGGGTCCATAGGAAGGTGGACAATGTCCAGGCTTCATAGACAGAAGCCTGACCACCAGGCATTTGCCTTCAAGCCCCTCCCCAGGCCTCGCACCAGGAGGGGACCCCAGTAACCCACGTCCGGGCAATGGAAACCGTGTCCACGCAATAATTCTGCTCATAGTAGTAGTAGTAGTAGTAGTGTTGTTATAATTTTGTTGAAAGAAATGTGTTCGGGGTGTTTCCTGAGGCCTTTTTGATTGGAAAAAACTAGTGATACTTTTTTTTTTTGTTTTTTTGAACTGCAAAAATAATTTGTGCATTAAAGGGTTAACGATGGTGGGGTCTGTCCGTCCCCCGTTATGTTTTAAGCCAGAAGTGCCCAACCCTGTGGAGATCGACCCTCCAGAAGACGTTCACTCCAACCCTGATCATGTCCACCTGACCATCCAACATTAAAGAAATAATCAAGTCCAGTCAATTTACTGACCACACCCCCATTCCTGACTCCCTCTCCACTCCAGTTTTATTATACTTTTTTATTTTCAGGGGGGCGGCATTCACTTCACTTCATTTGATCTAATTTTGCAGGATACAGGACAGGATCCTATAAATCTCACCGCATTTACCTTTCTTCCTCTTATTCTTCTCTTCAGTCCTCCATGTGACTCTAAAGCATCATGAAGCTGAGAATGCGTGAAGCGTCTCGGCCTCCGCACCCATCTCGCATCTGCCGACGAACCCAAAAACCTAAACGCATCCGTCTGCAGTGCTCCCTCAGAGCAAAGGGTCTCCTGAAGACCGTCACCCATCATGATCCACTGAAGGTGAGAGTCAGGCCACGTTTTCTTTTCTGCAGTCCCGACACGACGCCGATGCTCAGTTTTTAACGAGTTGATGATATTGACATGGCGTCCTCAATGCTGTTCAGCGAATCGAATCACTCTCCTTTTGATTACAGGTGAAGAAACAAGGAAGGGTCCAGAGGCGCCCTCCGACCTCCGACCTCATCAGCTCTTCCCCTCAAACTGCTGACACCTGCAGGAACCGCGCTGGACGCGGGAGCCGCTCGGACGACCAGGCTGATGCTGGTAAACAGACGAAGTGCAGTGTGAGGCTGGATTCTGGAGAGGCTTTGGACGGTCCTGCTAGAACCGCTGGAATGGGAACAGTCTTTTCTCCGATCTTCAACTACTTCTTCCCGGCGAACAGAACCGGTGAGATGTTGACCTGCAGCACCGCAAACATACAAGTCCGTAACTTATTGTTTGACAGTAACGGCGTAACTGTGTGTATGGTGATGTCAGTACCGCAGACGTGGTGATGTTTTATTCTCCCGAGATGTCCTGTTCGTTTGATAGGGTTGGACCTGCCGGGTCAGGCCACGGAGGCGGAGGAGATCATTAAGCAGCTGGACATGGAGCACGTGGAGGAGAGGCCGCGAGGGACTGCCGTGTCATCACCGGGGCCGTGTGCCCCGTCTTACACCGGCATCATGCCCCTGTACCACGGCTACACTGAAAGAGGAGAGGATGAGGAGGGAGAAGGTGTGGTGACTCATCTTTCTCCTCTCACCGGTACAGAACCTTGTGTTGGGGGTGGGGTGTTTGTAAGGGGTGACTGTTAATCTATCTTCCTGTCTTTATCTATCACTATCTGTCCATCTTACTATCCCTTTGTCTCTGTCTGTTTATGTTTATTTGCCCATCTCTCTATCTCTTTGTCGGTCTATCTGTCTCTGTCTCTGTGTGTGTGTGTGTGTGTGTGTGTGTGTGTGTGTGTGTGTCTCAGACGGGTGGGTACGTGCAGTGGTTGGGGAGGACTCACTCACTCACACTCTCTCTCTCTCTCTCTCTCGCTCTCATTCTGTTTTCAGCTGTCAGTTATCCTTCAGTCAGTGGTTACATGGAGGTTCCGGCCTGCGTCCCTGACCCCTCATACGAGGCGGACTGGGAAATGTTTGACCCGTGAGTACTGCCGTGCACATATGGTGATGTCACTCAGTACACACCACGCCTTTTACGGCAAATAACGTCCAGGGATCTGCTGTAGATCGTATCGAAATGTGTTTTGATGTTTTTAGGTTTTTCTTCATTAAGCACGTGCCTCCGTTAACCGAGGAGCAGCTCACCCGTAAACCCGCCCTGCCCTTAAAGACGCGCAGCACGCCCGAGTTTTCTCTCGTCGTAGACCTGGTGGGTGTTTATTCCAACGGCGTGGGATGATAACTGTAACGTCATCATGCAACTCTCTATACTTATGTAATTACACCACGCCCACTTTGTCCATCTGTTTCTCTTCTGGTTCCGGGGGTGATTTTTGTTGTTTAAAGGATGAAACTTTAGTCCACTGCAGTCTGAACGAGCTGGAAGATGCAGCGCTGACCTTTCCTGTTCTTTTCCAAGATGTAATTTATCAGGTAATGAAACGCATAATGTCTCTCTGAGCTCAGGGAATATCGCGTCTGTTAAAAATAACAAATTATGATCCGAGACACAATAACGCGGGATCGAGTATCACATCACTGTAGTCAAATAAAAGTCTTTTACAGCTGCAGTTCTGCGGTTTGTATATTTATTATTCTTTATTTACCTCTATGGTGCATGTCTCTTTCTGGGGTGGGTCTAACACACTTGGAGGGAAAGTGCTATCTGCCCCTTGGTACGCATGAGCTCACAGATGCCCATGGTTGCCTGGTGATCGCTGTGAGTGACAGGGAAGTGAGCGTGTGCCCTCCCTCCCTCACATGAGAGCTTGGCTAATCAGCTCTTATGGACTCCCAGCCACGGACAGAATATGGTATTAATCTGGATTTGAACTTGCTATCTTCGGGTTAACAGTCGCGTACCTTGTTGATCGCCTTGTTGATTGTGAGGGAGGTAGGGCACACGCTCACTTCCCTGTCACTCACAGCGATCACCAGGCAACCATGGGCATCTGTGAGCTCATGCGTACCAGGGGGCAGCTAGCACTTTCCCTCCAAGCGTGTTAGACCCACCCCAGAAAGCATATGACAGGGTGCCGAGAGAAGAACTATGGTATTGCATGAGGAAGTCTGGAGTGGCAGAGAAGTATGTTAGAGTGGTACAGGGCAAGTATAAGAGATGTAAGACAGTGGTGAGGTGTGCTGTCGGTGTGACCGACGAATTCAAGGTGGAGGTGGGACTGCATCAAGGGTCAGCTCTGAGCCCCTTCTTGTTTGCTATGGTGATGGACAGGCTGACAGAAGAGGTGAGACAAGAATCTCCATGGACTATGATGTTTGAAGATGACATCGTGATCTGTAGTGAGAGCAGAGAACAAGTGCAGGAAAATCTCGAGAGGTGGAGGTATGCCCTGGAAAGGAGCGGAATGAAGGTTAGCCTCAGAAAATCAGAATACATGTGTGTGAATGAGAAGGACCCAGGAGGAACGGTGATGTTACAGGGAGCAGAGATAACGAAGGTGGAGGATTTTAAGTACTTAGGCTCAACAATCCAGAGCAATGGAGAGTGTGGAAAAGAGGTGAAGAAGCGTGTGCAGGCTGGTTGGAATGGTTGGAGAAAAGTATCCGGTGTGATGTGTGATAGGAAGGTATCGGTAAGAATGAAGGGAAAAGTGTACAAGACGGTGGTGAGGCCAGCGATGTTGTATGGCTTAGAAACAGTGGCGCTGAGGAAAAGGCAGGAGGCAGAGCTGGAGGTAGCGGAGATGAAAATGTTGAGGTTCTCTTTGGGAGTAACGAGGATGGATAGGATCAGAAATGAGTATATCAGAGGGACAGCCCACGTAAGATGTTTTGGAGACAAAGTCAGAGAGGCTAGATTGAGATGGTTTGGACATGTACAGAGGAGGGATAGTGAGTATATTGGCAGTAGGATGCTGAAGTTGGAACTACCAGGCAGAAGGCCTCGAGGAAGACCAAAGAAGAGATTTATGGATGTGGTGAAGGAAGACATGAAGGTCGTTGGAGTCAGAAAAGAAGATGCGGTGGACAGGGTGAGGTTGAGGCGGATGATTTGCTGTGGTGACCCCTGAAGGGAGCAGTCGAAAGTAAAAGAAGACCTTGTTGATCGCCACTCGGGATCAACAGTTTATTTCTTAATACCGAACCATTTCTGTGAGTAACGGGTTACCGGTTCCAACCAAATAAAATGCTTAGTAGGATTTATTTTAATTTTTAATGTTTAAAGATTATTATTATTATTATTATTAATATTATTATTATTAGGTAATTCATGAATGGCTGCGGTGGCCTGGAAAACTGTCCAGGGTGTAGTCTGCCCTTGCCCAGAGTCGGCTGAGATGGGCGCCAGCCTCCCCAGGATCCTAATTAGGATCAACCTGTTCAGGAAATGAATGACATCATGAATGGGGCAGCATGGCAGCATCATAGTTCAGCACATCCTCCTCACAACCAGAAGGTCCTAGGTTCGATTCCCAAACTTAGCAGGTTATGTGTGGAGTTCATATGGTCTGTTCTGCTTGTGTTGGTTTTCTCTTGGTAATCTGGTCTCCTTCCATAGTTCAAAGACATGCACGTTCGGCTAATTAGCTGTTCCAGATTGTTCCAAGGTGTGTGTGAGAGTGTGTGTGTGTGTTGCCCTGCGATACTTGCTGATTTTTGCTGAGCTGTTGTACACCGCATTCGCTCACTGTCGGCTGAGATAGGCTTCAGTACGATTAAACAGTTCTGTGCATGAGCAGTGAGTGAGAATTTCAAGCCTCAGCTGGTGTTCGTCTTTCAGGATTTTAAAAAGACTTCGAGCTGAAGTTCCACAAGAGGGCGCCAGTGCACCGCTCCTACAGAATAGGTGAAGGGACTAAAGACGTACACGATGAGTATCTGAACACACATCCAGAAGGTAACTGACTGGAAACAGTTGTAGAATACTTTGGGGGCAGGGGCAATTAAGAGGGGTGGGACAGTAATTAAGCCTTATTAACAGAACCGAGAAGCTGCAAGCCATCTCTTAAGCATGTGGTAACCATGGAGATGCCCCAGTCCTGGCTCAACGTCTGCGTTGAAGGGTGAAGGCTGGGTACATCTTGAACAGCCTACCAGGCCATCACAGGGTAACACACACAACTAGGGGCAATTTAATAGGTAGATAGATACTTTAATCTCAGAGGGAAATTCGGAACAGTCAGTTAGTCCAGTGTGCATGTCTCTGGACTGTGGGAGGAAACCGGAGTACTCGGGAGACTCATGCAACTGCATGAATCAACGCCAGGACCTTGTTGCTGAGAGGCAGATGTGCTGAACTCTGGCACCATGCCAGGGTATAACATTGACATGCGGTACGACTGGGGGTGATGGTGTTGGTCTTGTTGGTACAGTAGGCTCCAGTTTTTTGCGATGGTTTGGTTCCGGCCTTTCCCGCAGATCATGAAATCGCTATCATGATGGATCGCGAGTTATTAATGTTTTAAAACCCTATGTATGATATTACATGCGATAAAATCTGCTTGTTAAACGCATTCTATAGTCAGCCTTACTGATTAATACAGTAATAATGCAAAGTGTTGAGGCACCAGAAGCTAGAGAAGATGCAGGGTGTTTGAGTGGCATCATAGGGCTTAAATAATCATTAAAAACACTCGCAAAAACATTAATTCGCAATTCAAGCAATGATGTTAATAACATGTGCACGAAGGAGAGAAAAAAGAGACGTATACATCATCTGCAACCAATCAGCAAGGAGGGAGAAAAAGGTCTCAGCCATTAGTTTAATATAAATCATGTGCCAGTTACTTCCTGGTTTGTCGACAACCCGTGAGTATGTGGGGGCGTGAGCGCTGAACCGCGAATGGTCAAGGGCCTACTGTACTTCTGTTTTGTCGAGTGTGTATGTTGGAGCGAATCACTTTTCTTCTTTATCCACAGGTATATGTACGGTTAAGGCCATTCTTTCGAGAGTTTCTCCAGCGGATGTCTCAGATTTACGAGGTATTTCTGGTTTCCCCTAATTATATATATATAAATAAATACCATATTTTTCCGGAGTACAAGTCGCATTGGGCAAAAATTGCGTAATAAAGAAGAAAAACAAATATATAATTTGCACTGGACTATAAGTCGCAAACTCATGGAAACTGTCTACCCTGGCTTGGAAATCTGCTGGCAATTTTTGTGATGTTGTGGTCCTCGCTCTGATAGAGGGGTGGTTGCGTTGCATGAAGCGGTAACACCAAGAAAGTCCTCACGCAAAGTCATTTATATTCATCTCCCAGACAACGACATGGACGTAGAGACACAACGGCACTGTTGATAAGCCCCTTCCCCTGAGGCACGTTGCTCAAGCACTCATGTGTGAGCTCGTTCCATGAGCTTGGCCATCTAGCTTCCAGCTCGCGATTAGCTTTTTTTTTTGTTTTCTTCATTGCAGTAATAATAATCTCCGCTTTTCTCCAGTTCCTCACAAGTTTCTCGTTCACTCCAAACTAACTTTCTGCTGCCTGATTACCATTTTCTGCTGCATATTTCACGACTTGCAGCTTGTAATCCACAGAACAGGATTTTCTTTTTGGAGACATTTCTTCAGTGGTACAGGATGAGCAGGTACTGGTACCCAAAGCCTAGAGTGCCCTCTTGTGGTTGTGAGTGTAAAAATAACAAACGTGAAATTATGTTTGTTATTATAATGAACAGAATTACAGTGATACCTCAGCTCACGAACATAATTGGTTCCCAGAAAGTGTGTGTAAGGCGAAAAGTTTGTCTTCCGAACATTTATTTCCCATAAGAAACCATTAAAATGAGAATAATCCGTTCCCAGGTCCCCATAAAACATAATTTTCTACTAAATAAGCCTTAAAACTACACAAAAATATACCTTATTTTATGTATAATAAATATGCTATTGTATTGTAATTAAAGAAATAAACTGTACTGTATAATAAAGTCGTTTTATTTACCTTTGTGATGGTAGTTGATGGCTTGATGGAATGGAGTGGGAGGAGGAGGGAAGGAGGGACTTACTGTTTGGAAGGAGTGTTTGGAAACGCCTACTGTTTGGAAACACCCTTAGCCACACACACACCCTTAATAGCTTCCTTGTTCCTTGTACTGGTACTGGGACGCTGAGTCACACAAACGCACACCTCGTTCGTGTTTTTCAATGATCTCCGCCTGTGGTGGGGTCTTTTTCGGTCCCATAATAGCAAAAGTACACTCAATATGGTCCAAAATGTCTATCAAACACAAACCACTTCCGCACTCAAAGAAAGGGGGTGACGAACTGGGACGCTGTGAGCGTGCGTCAACTTCTCGTGGCCGCCACCGTGGCGCTGTTCGACCGCGTGGTTTGGTTCGTCCGCCGAAAACTAGTTCGTCAGCAGAGACTATATGCTCGCAAATTTAATGTTCTTGAGGCGAAAAGTTCGTGATCTTAAGCGTTCGTCAGCGGAGGTTTTACTGTATATGTAATAACTTCACCTATAAGTCACTCTGGAGTATAAGTTGCACCTTCAGCCAAAGTATGAACAAAGTGTGACTTGTAGTCCGGAAAATATGGTAATCCTTAGATATTAAAATACTGTCAATGTCATCAGAGCTTAAAACTCAATGAAATTGGATCTTTTTTCACTTTTCTCAGATAATTCTCTTCACCGCCTCCAAAAAAGTTTATGCTGATAAACTGCTGAATATTCTCGATCCGAAGAAGCAGTTGGTTCGGTTGGTGGATTTCCATCTGGGTTTTCTTATAGAACCTTCTTGTTCCTGTTTTGTTTTACCAAAACAATTACATTTTTTTTTCTCCTGGAGATCACAATCTTCAATCCAGGTGTCAAACAAGCAGGTGTGTGTGTGTGTGTGTGTGTGTGTGTGTGTGTGTGTGATTTCAGGCATCGGTTATTTCGAGAGCACTGTGTGTGTGTCCAGGGAAACTACATTAAGGATCTGAATATTCTCGGCCGAGATCTCTCGAAGACCATCATTATCGACAACTCGCCACAAGCGTTCGCATATCAGGTGACCAGATGTTCAGAGTGAAAGAAAACATTGTTTGTATATAAAGTATGGTAGGTAGGTAAGGTAAAGTCTGTTGGGTTTTTACACCCGAGCCTCGTGGCTCATCAGGCCGGTGCTTATCCCCGGTTTCCATAGCATGAAGTGACCAGGAGTTCAACTCCCCCTAGATGGGACGCTAGTCCATCGCAGGTTACCTTCCAAGTATATTTTTAGGAGCTTGGAGTAGAACCGCTGAACCTCTGCGTTGAGAGGAGTCAGTTGAGGTGTCTCGTACGTCTGGGTAGAATGGCCCCGAACGCCTCCCTGGTGTGGTGTTTTGGGCATCTTCGACTGGGAAGATATCCTGGGGTTGACCTAGAACATGCCGGAGGGATTATGTCTCTCAGCTGGTCTGGTAACCTCCCGGTTTCCCCCTGGAAGTGCTGAAGGAAGTGGCTGGGGAGATGGACGTCTGAACCTCATTGCTTAGGCTGCAACCCTCGTGACCCAACCCCGGATTAAGCGGAGGAAGATGATGGTGATGGACTATTTTGATGGGAGGGACATTTATTCTTGATCACAGCTTGATTGTAATCTCCATGGTGTTGTTGCTCCAGTTGTTGCAGTCAAGGCTCTGCTCTGAACCTTTTTTTAAAGTGTTGGAGATGTGCTGGAGACATTATGAAGGGTTCAGTTTTTCCATCGTTGATTGAATACGTCGGTGACAAAAACCAAAATCACTGGGAGAGTATCAACACTGAAACTGGTCGAGAACGGAGCTCCTCTTTTATAGCGTGCTGATGGCTGAGTGAATTCAGGTGTGCTGTCTGAATTTCACCTGCGGGTAACAGCCATGCCCCTCGCAAGCACATGCAGTGTATGGGAAGAGAGAGAGAGAAATGAAGTGAATGTACACGTAGTGCTGTAGTGCCCGTGAATTTTGAATAAGCTTTAATTTTTTTTAATTTCCTGATGGGAAATCGTGCGATATTGCAGGGACGTGAAGTAGGAAACACGAAGTGGCGGGGGATTACTGTACGTGTGTGTGTGTGTGTATGTGTACACACACACAAGAGAGGGAGAAAATGTAACAGTTGTACTATATTTATCTATTTTATTATTTTGAAACAAACTTTAATAATCACTCGTCTTTATGCAGAAGAGACAATGAATGATTTTTTTTTTTTTTTTTTTTTTTTTAATTCCAGCTTTCCAACGGGATCCCGATCGAAAGCTGGTTTATGGATAAGAACGACAGCGAACTTCTGAAGCTGGTGCCTTTCCTGGAGAAGTTGGTTGAGTTGGTACGTCTCCTGGTATTTCCGGTTTCCTCTGACAGTCTAAAGATATGCACATTTAGGCTAATTGGCTGTTCCAAATTGCCACTGGGTATTGCCCCCTGTTGTATGTCTCTTGCCCTATGATGGTCTGGTATGCTGTTTGGAGTGGAGCTAGCCTGTGCTCAGTCTTGGCTGAGTAGGCTCCAGTGTTCCCATGGGGATAATGGTAGGATTGAGTGGGTCCGCAAGCGAGCAGGTTGCGATGAGCTTCTTCATTGTAACTACGGTATTTTCTGGGCCATCAGCGCACCGGACTATCAGGCGCCTTATCAATGAACGGCCTCCATCCATACACGAGGCGCACCGGATTATAAAGCGCATCAAGTGAAACAAAAGTCAGATAAGTCAAACTTGATTGAACGCTCACAAATAACTCAACACTGTTCATCTGTAACGATATAAAACAATAAACTTGCTTTTTCAGGTCATTCCTCTTCCACAAATCCATCAAATTCTTCATCTTCAGTGTCGGAGTTTAACAGTTGCGCGAGTTCCACATAAAGCGCGGATCCCTCTATTATTTTGTTGTTATAATATTATATTATTATATCTTATTATCTATTATTCCCTCGCGCACATGGAGTAGAGAAAAAGATTAGGTGGAAAAAGTCTTACAGCTTGTGACCTAAACTTCTGTCACACCCCCTTAAAGCAACGGCGTCATTGTGGTAACAAACATGGCGGCACCCATTTGCAGCGTGAGTATTGTGTTCATTACAGAACGGAGATCGTTACTCTGAAGGAGCTCTATCAGTGTAACTGTAATTTCAAGAAGATTAATCCGAGGTCTCAGGAGGACACCTGTAGCAGTGCTTTATCCTGGTGATGAACGTGAGACCCTCATTAAGCCAGCTGAGCGTCCTGAGACGCAGAAGCATCCTCGTAACAAGACAGATAGTCCATTGAGACTGAGATTAGGTGGAAAGGGTCTTCCTGTCTTGTGACATAAACTTCTCTCAGCCACTCACGTATTACTCAGCGTCACCTGATTACGATATCAGTAATGCTGGTATTTGGACATAAAGCCCAGATCCCTCTAACTTATGACCTGTTGACACCAATATCTAGTGGTTGGAGTTCTTTGGTTAATCCACCGGAACGATGGTAAGCTCTGAATTACTTTGCTTCACTTGGGTTTTGACAGAGTCAGTGAGATGGAGCCGCATGTCCCCATGCACACAAGGCACACTGGGTTATAAGGCGCACCCGCATCTTAAACAAAACAATTAAAGGCTTTTAAGTGCGCCTTATGGTCCGAAAAATATGGTGACTGAAATCTCATTTCCGGCCCATTCGCTTAGAAGCCTGGAGGGGTCGGCAGCTACGCTCAAAACATGGTGGTGCAAGATGGCCACCGCTATGATCACGATTCAGAAATCTTCACAACTTATTATTATCATTATTTTTATAGATGAATTTAAATTTAATTGTTGACGTCCTCCAAAATGTTCCACACTGTGCCTTTAACACTGAATATTTAACGGAATGTTACAGTTTGATCTGATTTCAAGTCCCCAGGTTGTCTGATGTTTAATAATGTTTGTGATTCCCCCCCCCCGTTCTTCTGTTTCTGGTGTCTAGAACGAGGACGTGCGACCACACGTACGCGATTGCTTTCGTCTGCACGACCTGCTGCCTCCCGACTGATGTCTGCATCCGAACAACATGAGTAATAAAAACCCCCGAGGACGACGGAAGTCCGGCCTTGCGGTTTAAAATCAGGCTGCCCTTTTATTTCCTTCCTGTTTTTACAGTCCTGACAGGAAGGAAAGGGTGAAAAAAGAAACTACTCGGATTTATAAACTGGCGTATGGATGTGGAAACAGAGTCCCAGCAATCGGAGCATTATTGTATATATATATTTTTTTTATCCGTCACACACACCCTGTCTGTCTCTTTCTTTCTTTTTTCCCGTCTCTTCGTCCTCTGAAACAAACTCGCACAATGTTTATAAGAGGACTGGCGATCCTATTTCCTCCGGCGGAACTGATTATGCTTCCGATTTTAAGGGAAAATGTGACTTTTTTTTTTCTCTTCCCCCACCTGACGGCGTGTAAGTCCGTCACTGTTTCATATTCATTCATTATAAAGAATCAGGAAAGTGGCACCATTGTGTGACGCTCAGCACGTCCGCCTCGCAGCGGGGAAAGCTCATGAGCGCGAGGCCTGGGATTGGCAAGGGGGCGTTTCTGTTTGGAGTTTGTATGTTCGCTCTGTGCTTATGTGGGTTTCATCCAGGAACTAGAGTTTCCTCCCACAATCCAAAGACAGGCAGGTGAGCCGAATTTAGTTTTTCCAATTTAATCCTGGGTAAGTGTGAATGGATGGCTGTTTGTGTGTCTGTTGGTCCTGCAGTGGTATGGCAAACCGTTCAGGGTGTACCCGAGTCCGATCCAGCAAAAGGTTTAAACGGTTGAATATTCTCACCGGCCAGTTTAATAGGAACACCTGGTCGATTTGGGATAATGAGTTGAAGCAGGTGATTCTCCAGGAGGATCCATGTCACCTCAAGGTCGGATGTGTTTTTTCCGAGATCGGGTTTCTGCTGACTTGGGTAGTAAAGAGTGGTTGCTGTAGTGCGTTACTTTATTCTACGGCTTCCGTTTCGGTGCAGCAAGGGCTCCATAAACAGCGTCTGCGCCGCTGTCCACAGCCTCAACATCACAGACGTCTTCAGTCTCTCGTTTCTCTGACCAGATCAAACATTTATCAGTGGCTGTCCCTAATAAAACGGCCTGAGGTAATGCGATGCCGTTCTGTGTTTTAGAGGAGGTTGTGGAATGTTTTATATCATATTTGGATGTCCGCGCCATCATTTATGATCAGGTCACAATGAATGAATGCCAGCTGTGGTCCTGTCTTTGGAATTTTTTTTTTTAACTTGTAATAATAATATTATTATTATTATTATTATTATTATTGATCTTGTTTTGTATGAGATATATTTTTTGAAGTCCATGCTTATGGTCTGTGATCGTTTATTATTAATTTGTAAATAAGTGTTTAGGAGATTAGCGCCAACATTTGCATGATGTGTTCACCACTCACGCTGCAGGAGCGTCGGCGTAACAGCAGCGAAGCAGAATGATTTTACTGATAAAATAAAAGACACCTTTAGGTCACGCACGCACGCACGCACGTGAAGTTCCATAAAGAAAGTGATCAAGATATTTTTGCTGGTTTTATTTAAAAGCTCTTTTTGCTTTGACGTTTGGGGTTAAAGTCGGTTTTGTGGATCCAAGCAGGCTGTAATCGTCACAGCTTTAATCGGTGTTTTTCACAGCGAGGGAAAACTACACGCCACTATTATAAAGGGTTTTATTATGATATCAGATATCAATATTATTTTTACAATTATTAAATATCACTTGTTGAATATCTATTATTTTTGCTGAAAAATAATGTTTCCTGGAATGTGATCACACACATATGTATGTATGAGGTATTTTTATGTCCACACCCACTGGATATGAGCAGTTGTGTGCTCTGATTGGTTCCTTTAATGGTAGGATATCAGCTCATATTCCATGGATAAAGAATAAAGTGAATAGCACCTGAACATGCCCAGCCAACAGGAAAAGGAAATAAATTCACTTATTGAAATCAAAAACTGAAAAAAATAAATAAAATAAACATATAAAATTATAATTAAAAAAAAAAATGTTCTTGTTCAATCTCTGAGCAAAGATAGTGTTGCTGTGACTTTACTGGTTGGATTGGACTTGTTTCTGTTTTACGTTGTAGAAATGACCTTGTATGATTTTTAATAATGAATGAAATATCATATATTTTTGCGAGTCCATTGGCTGTGGATATAAAACGCCGAATATATACACTGGCTGGTTAGGAAAAAAAAAAAAAAAAAAAATCGAACACTACTATTCTCTCACTGAGTCTTTATTTTTGCTGACAGTGTGTGATCTTTACGCCGTCGTTTCAACAAACAAGCAACACAATGTTTATTTCCATCCGGTGTCGGGTTTATTTCTCGCCGACGTGTGGCATTGATGAGGGACAAACTGAACCCCGCCATAAAGTCTTCTCCAGCACATCCTGTACACGTAAAGTGGCGTACAGGTCAGGACTCTGGGGGGGGCCAATATATATGTGAAAATCTTTCCTGGTGCTCCCTGAACCACTCACTCATTCTTCGAGTCCTCATTTTATATTTGAGCCATCAAGGGAGAAAAAGGGCATTGATGTGATAACCTGCGTATTCAGAATATTCAGATCATCAGCGGCTTCATTTTATTCCCGCATTGATATTGCTGAACCTCGACTGGACCAACCGGAGCAACGGCGCCATGGAGATTGGAGATTACATGCTGTGGTCAGGGATAAATGCTCTCCAGGAAAATATTAGTGTTCGGCTTCTATTGGCCGGCTACGTGTGTGATTAATTGCAATAAAGTGTAATAGAAATCTGAGCTTATTGAAGTGTAAATTGAACGCAATAATAAAGTTTTGAGTTTTAAAGAGCTGCGGTGCCATCATAATTCATTTCTGTTGAATTTTAAATAATGAAGTTGAAGTTGGAGAGGTTTTAGTTTATCAGATTGAACCGAGTTTAATTTCAATTCCAACATTTTATCGAAAACTTTTCTTGATGAAGTGTGTTGGGATGTGTATCTGTATTTTAATATGCAAATTAAATTTCCTGTCAATTAAAATAGATTAATATTCCCTTAAAAAATTAATTTGTACTAAATAATTGCAAAGTGATGAGGGGAGAGGAAAACATCCCAAGGATCTTGCACAAGGTAAAAATAAACACACACACACACACAGTGATGTTCTTTACTAGACTGTAAATAATACAAAAGCTTTTTATTGCAGTTCACATTTTATTACTTCAGTTAGAGAAATTATTATTATTATTATTATTGTTTATTCAATTTACAGGCTGAACAGCTCACCAGTCCATCACAGGGCAACACACAGACGGCCACTCACAGTCAGGGCAATCTGGATCACACAGCTAACCAGGCATGTGTGTTTGGACTGTGTGTGTTTGTGATGGTGGTGATGGGTGGGGGTGGGGTTTGAACCCCTCCCCGTTTCTATTTCCCTTGCTCTCTCTCTCTCTCTCTCTCTCTCTCTCTCTCTCCCCTCCCCCTCCCAGGGTATTAATTCCTCAGAAAGCACCTCTCTGATGCTCAGGTGTGCTCTACCTGAACGCAGGTGCTGATTAATTCATGTCTGTGATGAATGATTCAGAGGCGTGATCTGATGCTCCAATCCGTTCGCACCCGGTTCTTCCTCTTCTTGGGTTTAATTGGGTTTCTGCAGTGGGCTGGGTTTGATGGGAACGACACCGGGCGGTTCGCAGAACTTCGGTTGAGCTACAGCACTGGGTTTAGTGATCCGGGTGTTTGTATCAGTATCTGGAGGAAGTGCAGCGTCACTGCTGGGTTTTTATTTTATTTTATTTTAAACTCTTAAATGGTCCGACTGTCCCACAAACTTCAACTTCAGTTTCATCTCTTAAGCTTTCATTCCAGAACCTGATCACGTGGTACAAGATGCACTGCTGCGGATGTTTCATACTTTGTACCGCCGCCACTTTATTAGGTACGTGTGTCTCATCAAGTATTTTTCTGAAGTGTCTGTCTGTCTGTCTGTCTGTCTGTCGCCTGTCTGTAGCCTTGAGTGTTTGGGGTGTGGCTGTCGGGATTTGTCTTCAATCAGCCATAACTCACTCATTCATTTTCTGAACCGCGTAATCCTAATTAGGGTCGCGGGGAGGCTGGAACCCATCTCAGCTGAGATCTGGGCGAGGGTGGGGTACCGCCTGGACAGCTCACCAGTCCCTCGCAGGGCCAACACTCACATTCACACCTTAGTGTGATTTGGAACAGCCGGTTAGCCCCCTGTGCATGATTTTGGACCTTCGGAGGAAACCGGAGTACACGGAGGAAACCACGCAAACAGGAGGAAGCGCATAAAACGCCTGAACTGGGAATCGAACACAGCACCTTCTTGCAGTGAGGCAGACGTGTGAACCACGACGCCACCGTGCCGCCAATCAGCTATGGGAACCTTATTAAGATCAGGATGTGATGTAGAGGAGTTCCTGGGTGCACTCGGTGCTCTAGTCTATCTCAACAGGGCTACAGTGGGCTCAGCTCAGGACTCTGTGCAGAAGATGGCCAGAACCAACCTCGGTGTATGATGTCCTCACTGGGTTGTCACTGCTGTCCCCCCAGTGCACTAACTGGGTTAACAAAGGCCGGCCGTGTCACTGTCTGTGGTGGGAGGTTCATGTAAAAGGACAATTGCTGACTTTCGTAAAGAGGAGCTGCACAGCTGTAAGCATATTTTTGCCCTGCAATGGCCTGGTGAGCTGTCCAGGGTATACTCTGCCCTCGCCCAGAGACGGCTGAGATGGGCACCAACCTCTGTGCAACCCTATTATAATTAAGTGGTTCAGAAAATGGATGGATGGGATAATAATAGTAATTATTTATACTTATAGTAGTATTAATATTATAGTAATACAATTATATTAATTAAATTATTATAATTATTCACTGACTCAATAATAATTCTGTCATTATTATTATTATTATTGTTACTGTTATTTCTGTTGTTTTATTATTATTATTGTTATTATTTTAATGTTTTATTGTTATTTATATTATTATTTTGTTATTATAATTACCATCATTATTTATTTCTTTTAATTAATTAATGAATTATTTTAACACAGGGATTGTCCTCACTGATCCCGCAGCCCTGAAGACCTTCATCACTCGTCGAACCGAGTCCAACTCAAAATCCAGTGACTCTGCAGAGAACCCAGATGTTCCTACAGAGAACATTCACTTATTACAAACTGATGCGACACAGCAGATGAGGATCAAAACCGGGCTCGGGTCAAACCATCAATCCCAAAACACGAGGAGAAGCGGTCACAGCACAGAGTCGCCGGAGCTCACCTCTTACCTCAACATCCTCAGTAGGTTATACTACCCTCCATCCCGGCCCTTTCTGATGGACGGTGTCTTCCAGGCTCTGGTTTGTCTGTTAGCTAACAGAACGCAGTGTGGTTGGCAGGCGGATCTAACCGCAGCTCTGGTTCCGAAGCTAAGTGGCCCCCTGCTGTCTTTCTTGTCATCTGTTAAGTCTCAGACATGTCCGTCCAACATCTTTCAGAGGACTGGAGAACCAAGCGGGGTGGAGTCTCAGCTCGCCGTGATTTATGAGATGCTGAGTGCTGCATTGTCTCTCCGGCTCTCCGAGAACTTTTGGAGTGTGTGGAATGGATTCGTTGACTTGTCCTTGTCTCCTTTGATGTCGAACATCTCCTGTTTCCTGGTTGATCTTCTTCAGTTCTTCGTGGAGCTGATAAAGCTCGGATTGCAGATTGGTATCGATGCGCCGACACTGAACCAGGCTCAACGTTGCTCTCAGGGTTTGTTCTCACTTTTGGACTGACTGTAATTTTCTTTAAAACTTTGTTTATTGAACTTTACACTTACAAAAAAAAAAGAAAAAGAGGAAAAACAAAAACAACATGGAGGGGATTGCTGGGGATTAAAATTAATCACAATAATCCTCCAGGCTAAAAGAGAGAGAAATGTTAAAGCATCCTTTTTAATAAATGAGGGGGGACACACTGAGAGGGAGAACTGAGAGGGGACTGGTTTCAGAAAACCATCTCAAGATGCCTCAGGATGACTCGGAAATGAGGAGAACAAACTACGAACCTGGAGATATCTAAAAAAAAAAAACAAGACTTTTGGGAGGCGAATATTTATCAGAAAGTTGTTCAAATGAAGCAAATACATTATCAATATATAAATCTTTAAAGTATCGATACGTTTTGGCCACATACTAAATACACCATCTCGTAAAGAGAAGGAGAAACCATGGTTAGCGGTTAAAGGGACGAGGGTAGAAAATGACTGAGAAGTAGCAAACGCTGCAGGAACAAAGACCAGCAAATATATAAAACATATAAAAGATCATCTGCATAATGAAACCTTAAACTCAAACATATTTCTCATAAACCCAGCCTTAAAAATATCAAGGGTGTTGGTCACTCGGCCAGTTTGGCTGAAATTTACATAAAAACCCCGCCTGAACATTCACAGACGCAAAAAAATAAAAAAATATACCGGCTGGTTGTGTTGAAAAACCGTGTGTGTCTCCCAGTATACAGCGTACTAAAAAGTGACCAAAGCGAAATCAGTATCAACCGTGCCTTGTGATTGGTCAATTTCACCAGTTCAGTGAAATAGGCGATTTTCATTGGCCAGTACTGTCTTAACAACAAAGGCGGAATGCATGATGGAAGGGGACAATGATGAGGCAAAAAAAAAGACTGTTCTCTGTCACTATTAAAGGTCCCAAGGTGAAAATAATAAATTAATTAATGAGTTTCAGACTGAGCAACACGTTCGCTGACATTTTCGAACAAATACTAGTTAATTATAAACCGTCAGCAACAGCGTTGAGCGTGACGAAGGTATTTCTTGGTTGTTGACGGCAATATTAAAAGTTGATCCGTTGAAACCTTGATACTCCGTTGATTACAATATTAAAAGAATAAACTTTGATATTCAGTATGTTGATTTCAAATATAAGATATTTATTTAATTCTACAGTACTGTGTTTACAACATCACATACGTAATTATAGCATGATGTATGAAAAACATTTCCCCACGAATGCCGGGTGGTCTGCATAGGGGAAAAAAAAAAAAAATGTTCCTACCTCCCGGGTGAATCTTTTATTATCATGTTATTGCCAACAAAGAAATTTTTAAGTCTGGCCTAACGGCGTTAATCTGTGAATTAGTACAAAGTTTCATAGCCAAGGATTCAATTGCTAACACAAATAACAACGGGCTCAAGGGATGCCCCTGAGAAGTAGAATGAGAGAGGTGAAAACAATCAGACTGAACATTACTGGTCCTGACGGAGACTTGCGGGGAGGAATACAGGATTTAATCCGAGACGGAGAACCAATCCTGAACGAAAAATTCTATGAAGTCCTAAAAAGGGAATTTCCACATCCAATGAAATCAGAGCTTCATGGGTGTCAGAGACCAAAACATTATAAATGGTGTTAAACAGTTGCCTCAGGCTGGGCTGGAGAATAAATGTATGTTCCTAATGAATCCTGTTTGGTCTGGTGAGATAAAAGCTCGAGGACTAATAATGTCAGTACAGCTTCATGCTCAGCTAAAGGACCTCATTAGCATCAGCCTTTAGAATCGGCAAGTCAAGACTTACCGCAGCCTGCCCTCAAAGAGTCGGATTTACCTCGTGCTGCCGTCTAAAATTAATTCATCGGTTACGACCAAAATAAACAGAAGAACACAAATAAAAACAGAGGCCTCTACAGTTGGGTGAACAAAAAATAAATAAACAAAAGTCACAATTCCCGAGTAGCGGCTATAAAGCACGTCTCTCATCCTCACCACACAGCAGCGATTACGCCCTCGCCGGCCCCTCCCCTGATCTTCTGTAATCTAACACATCATGCTCTACATTAAAAATAACAATTTAGCTTTAAGATGGAGAGAAGTAATTTTTGATTCTCTGTTTGTTTGCTTTTTTCAGGAGACCTCAAACAGCTTCTGATATGGTGAGTCTCCATGTCCAAATTGGTCTCTCAGCAGGGGTTCGTGAAGTTCTACCTACCGACTCTAATCGTGCACACCTCTGATCCTTGATCAGCCAAAAGTATTGTGTTAGATCTTATTTGGGCCGGAAACCTACAGGCAGGTAGATCTCTCGGAATAAGGTTGGAAATGCTTTCACTACAGGCGCCATTTAAGGTTCTTGGGAAACTTTATGATGAACCAAACGTCATTATCCTTTGACCTTTTATTAATGAATTCCGTAGGAACAGCATCTGGTTTTAGACATAAAAGCTGAGGCTTCGTCTCGAGTAGTTCTGTTTGGAGGTCATGCCGATAGCAGGTCGGATTGAAGTGGTCTTCGCAGGATGCGGAATTGGGTTCCGAAAGAAAGTGTCTTCAGAGTATGGCCATGTCCCGATGTTATATTGTGTTTTCCGTGATTTCTGCGCTTGTCGTTTGTGCAGCCGTATGCTTTGCACTCCGCCATTTTTCCTGGCGACACACAGCTCAACACTGAACGACAGTGTGTCATCATGGACTGGTGTCTGCTGGAGGTAGACAGTGTCCAGTCCATTACAGCCCTGTCAATAGGACAATCAACAAATTCTATTGCTGGAACAGCCAATGAAGAAGGCAGCAGTTTGCCGGATATGCCTGGTAGTATTAATACTTAAGGGCAAGGACTGACAATACCTCAGGAAACTGCTGGTGTTATACGCAATCTTTCAAAGAGCCCGTAAGATAAATTTGTTACGATTACCCTTTAAGGGCCTCAGTTTGAACAGGTACAGCTTGGTGGTTTTTAACCTGAATTACTGAGCCATTGAGGTTATTATGTTTGTTTAAAAGCTGCCAGTAGGAAGTCGATTTGTAATCATATGGATACACTGCATTTATAGCTGCAGATATGAATAAAAACAAGCTGGAGAAATCAAGACAAAACACAATGGACGAGTGATCCTAATCAGCTCAGGCTCACCTTTTTTCATTTTTTGTTTACAATTTTAAAACGTTGAACTATGTAAATAAAAAAATGCTCAAACCTCACAAGACTCTGCGCTTCCTGCCAGTGCGTGAATAGTTTACAGTGCACCACCTGTAGGACTATACTGCCCTCCCAAGCCAGACCGCAGTATCTGCAAAATCATGAAACTGAGAAAATTGAGCCCAAAGTTTTTAAAATATCCCTCGACAGGCTTTTACTAACTAAATATGGTATTAACACATTTGGATATATTTTACCATCTTATTTTTTAAGAAATTAGCTATTAATATTTATATCACTAGGTGGAGCTGATTGCACTTAGTCAGAAAAACATAAAAGGCCAATTTGGCTAAAATTGCAGATACTGCGGTCTGGCTTGGGAGGGCAGTATAGAGGAACAGCAACGCTTCCCCACCTTGAATTCATTCTCATTTTCAGAACCGCTTAATCTTAATTAAGGTTGCAGAGAGGCTAGTGCCCATCTCAGCCGACTCTGGGCGAGGGCTGGGTACACCCTGGATAGCTTGCCAAGCCATCACAGGGCCAACACTCACACAACCATTCACATTCACACCTATGAACGATTTGGAACAGCTAATTAACTTACAGTGCATGTTTTTGGACTGTGGGATGAAACCTGAGCACCTGAAGGAAGCCCACGCAAGCACGGGGAGAACATAGAAACTCCACACAGAAACGCCCAGGCTGGGAATTGAATCCATGACCTTCTTGAGATGAGGCATACATGCGAACCACTGTGCCGCCACCACTGTGAATTCCAACATTGAAATTAAAACGGAAAAAATAATTGATTTTAGAGCCGAAGAGTCTCCACACAGCGAATCTCCAACAAAACAATCCTGATAAATAACTGAAGTTTTTTTTCCCCCTTCATCTCGAGTTTCAACTCAATTTTACTAATCATACCGATCGCAGACATGCAAAACATTCTAATGTTCTTTAATCATTTATCTCTTTTGAGAGGATTTTCACTGTGCAACCACCACCATAATCAACTGCCCTGGTATAGAACTCTTGAGATCATTTTATTGAGTGTCACCAGGAAACATATAGAAAGAAATTTAGCATCTGTTTGTAACATTCTTTGTATCATTTTATATACAGTGGTACCTTGACTTCAGAAATAAATCTGTTCTGATGGCGAGCTCGTATGTCAAAATGCACGTTAGATTAGATGAAACAATTATTCCCATAAGAGATGACAGAAAACCAATTAATCCATTCCAATCCCTTCCAAACACAAATAACCTGACACAAACATGTATATTTGACCTAATATTTTAAAGATAAACATGTAAAACAATAAATATTTCATCATAATACATGTACATTAACATTAATAATAATTAATAATAATAATAAAACAAGAATAAACAATGTCAACTAACCCTTCCGATCATTGACTGTGACGAAGATGTCACGAGGGCAGGCAGGAGGTGGTGCGTAACAGAGGAGGAGGAGAATTTTGTGCGTGTGCACGCTGCAAATGCCAGCAAGGAAAGCAAGGTGTGATGCCGGGGGGGGGGGGGCGTATGACCCTGGGAACATGATTTTTTTTCGCCACACTGTACTAGAATTAAGTGTAATTGCACATCCTCTACAGTAGGTGGCAGTGGCGCTCTCACTGTGTTCCCTGTGGTGTAGGGAAAAAGAACCGAGCAAATGATATGAAGTGCAGTAAACACTGTTTATATTTGCACACGGGGTGCTGGGGGCTGGGGATGGATTTTTATTTTCTTCCTATAGGGGGCTTCACTGCAAATAATTGAGAAGCATTGCTCAAGGCGTTCTCGGAGTGTGGGACAATACACGCGGAAGAATACGAGGCTGATCGGCCTGGAAAACCTTTTTCCTTAGCAAAGCTCATAAATCAAAATTTTGCTGGTTGGATGGGGCAGATTTTTGGTGGGATCGAAACTTGTATCATGGAAAATTCGTTCTAAAAGACACTCGTAAGTCAAGGTACCACTGTATAAAGAAATTTAGCATCTGTTTGTGTTAACATTCTTTGAATCACTATATATATATATATATATATATATATATATATATATATATATATATATATATGTTGTGAAATGTATTTAATTAATTTTTTCCAGGGGCATTGATCAGAATTTGAACTGGACTTTTGGCGATGCTCTCCTAAACATGTTTTTGACTTTCGACATCCCTCCATGCAGCTATACAGATGTGGCATGTCAAAGCGCATTTGATATCCAATCCATTCGCTCTGCCTCTTCTCCAGTGGACGACCCTATAACACGCCTGTCCTGCGATGAGCAGAACGTCCTGCACCTCAATCACACCCTGTGTGTTGAGATTATAGGTGGTAGATCTGATGTTCCTGATACTCTGTATTTTATCTGTGAATCTCTGAGTATTTTATCCCATTCTGAACTGACTCGGGTATGGCGAAACGTGTGTCACATGATCGAGTTTATCGTATCACCGCTATCAGAACCCTGCCCGGAGATACCCTTAGTATCAAGCCAGAGAGTTGCACGGTCCACCCTTAGCCTAAGCCAGCTTTTCTGTCATTATGAGAACTGGACGTCGGTGGACATCATTGATCCAGGCCTGGTCACGATGTGTAGCGATAACGACCCCGAGGCCTTTCTTGAAGGTGTGTGTAATAATGTTCCTGTGATGCAGGCGCTCATTGAGAACCCAAGCAATACCTGGGTGTGGGAGTACTGTACAAACGTGTCTGAGAGATATGTGGTGTTGCAGTTTTGTGTGTATGAGCAGTGGACTCCTCAGATTGTTGACCCTTCTATTGTGGCACTGTGCTGGTATAATGATCAAGTAAGAATGAGGAGGCTTCTATGTCAGAGTATAGATTTCTACATTATGATCTTCTCCAACGTTGAAAATAACTGGATAACCCTCAACTGTACTGAGGCAGCTCCGCCTCCAATGACCAGCATTAACACTCTCGTATCGGAGATGTGTCGGTACTCGGAATGGCGCAACGTGATGACCATCTCCACAGATCAGATAACCCTGTGCTTACAAAATGACGAGCTTCAATTTGTCAGCAACATCTGCGCCAACAACTCGTTCCTTACTGCTCTCGTTCTCAACAAGGACAATGATTGGGTGCACCTATACTGCAGGCACCAATTACAAAACCCTTCAACAACCTCCCCTATAGTCTCGAGCACCACCTATTCTCCAGCAACTCCACTCATCTCCATCACTTCATCATCAATCGAAACAAAGTCTTCAACAACCCTTTCTCCATCCCTCTTCCGAACAACCCCATCATCATCTACTACTCTTTCTCCCACAAGCCCTCTGAGCTTCACGTCAGCATTCCCTTCCAGTATTAACCTCTCTCCATCAGCAGTTCCACCCGTTTCCTCCACCATCACTTCCTATTCCTTATCATCCTCTGGTGCCATTCTTTCCAGCACATCAGCCTTTCCAGTCTTGCTGTCGCCATCACCTTCGACATTTACAGATATCCCAACAGTGTCCATCCTCTCACCATCTTCATCCCACTTGACAGTCTCCACCAATACTCCTCTTCCAACAATCAGCTCAACTCTCTCTGAAACCAATTTCCCAAGTGTTTCTCCTACAATCTCGTTTATTACAACCACACCAATTGCCCATCCTGAGATTCCTAGCATGTCTGAGTTGTGTAAATATTCTACCTGGGCTGATTTACCAGTGAATCCATCTGTAATTGGTCTGTGTTGGAAATTTGACAAAGTGTTTGATCGTCATGTTTGCTGCAACATCACACTGCTAGCACATCTAACCACCAATCCTCAGAACCAGTGGTTGACGTCTGTATGTTCTGACAACGACACATTGGACTTGCTTCCAAAAATTTGTCTCTACTCTGACTGGACCAAGCCCGTGGTTGTAGACATGACTGATCTTGCTCTTTGTGCTGATCTTGATACCACAAACTTCATCCACAAAGTATGCACCGATGCTACTGTCCTTCAGAACCTCCTGGCTAATTTAGACAATACATGGCTGCTGAAGCTGTGTTCCAACCTCACTGGGTCTGGCAAAGAGAACCTGATGTTCTTCAAGCCGTCTGAGCAGTGTCAGTACTCAAGCTGGATGATGACTCTTCCTGACCCTGCTGTTCTGGCACTCTGTTGGGATTACGACCAAGCAAACTTCATCTCGTCCATTTGTGTCAAACCTGCTATGGTGTCCAGTGTCGCTCAAGATCCTTCCAATCTCTGGGTGAGCGCTTTGTGTGCCACCAGTGCAAACTACGTCCAGTCCAACAACACCAACAGCAGCAGCTCGAGTCATATGAATACTACCGACCCTCCTTGTCTAGTGAAAGAGATCATCAACAGGATGAACTGGTCGTGTAATATAGATTTGAACTCCATTTGTCAACCAGATATCCCTCAGCTTCACGGGTTTCAAGCTTTCCTGCATTGTGCTGTGGAGGTTCTCCTGCCCCATATAAAGAGAAAGATGACCGCAGAAGTGGCTTCCATTGTGAGACAGGCTACAAGTTTATGGGTAATTCTGTTGGTTGTTCTAGAAGAAAATGGGATCATGACGTTCAGAGTGGCTGATTACATCAAACAGAGCGTCCTGGACTCTGTGTCCACCTTCTTAGAGAACGAAGCAAACTTCAGCAAGAAGCAAGTGCTCCTACAGTGCTTTGCGGTGAGTTTGCATGTTTCACGGTGAGATATGTATGTCCACATTTTGCATATTTTTGTTCTACTCAGAAGAAAGAATGAGCCACACCAGAGTAAAATGGCAATTCATTTCTCCTTCTTTTTGGTTCACTTCACTTCACTTATCCCTTAACATCTGAGGATGTCGTTGGGGCGCCTTCATGGCGAGACTTGGGCTGATTTGGCCTGGCGGAACCCATCCCTCTCCAGGTCGTAGAAACACGCTGATGGCTTTGCAGCCTACTCTTTTTACGAAAGTCAGCAATGGTTCTTTTACATGCCTCTCACCATAGACAGTGACAGACATGGCCCGCCTTTGATAACCCAGTTAGCTGCGCTGGGGGGGACAGTGACAACCTCGTGGGGACTCGAACCCCCAACCTTAAGATCAGCGATCCTGTGCCCTAACCACTAGACCACCACTGCCACTTCTTTTTGGTTATCAACCAAAAATAAATAAATAAAGCAAACTTAAAGTAGAAAAATATGATTCGAGGCCTGGTGAGAAGACGAGCGTCTTCTACAAGAATATCAAAAACTATAATCCACACAGAGCGCAGTGGGCGAATCGTCCGGTCCAAATCGGCCCGAGTGAGTGTGAATGGCTGGGTGTGTATTAGCCCTGCGATGACCTGGTGGGCTGTCCAGGATGTACTTTGCCCTCGCCCAGAGTCAACGGAGATGGGCGCCAGCCTCCTTGTGACAATAATTAGGATTATTTACTGTGATTGTTTTGGAATTATTTCTGGGAAATTCCTGAGATTTTATCCTGAACGTGGATTATTTTAGGCTTTAATTACTTGAGAGCATCTGTTCCCCGTGTCAGAGCCCTTGTCTGGTGTAATTGACTCGACGTGGAAAGGTTAGTACCTGGTGTCCAGTGTCTATCCAGCCACTGATCTCAGACATTTCACGTCTCGTTCGTGTAACGTGACCCAGCCGACATCTAATTTGTAGCTTCCACTGTCACTTAGCGCTAATATCCTGTAGTTATTGTATCTGAAGCTGTTTTTACACTGATATTACAGTGCTGGTGTAGATGCTATCAATCGCTGCTCTGATGACTTTTCCCAAGTCTACTTGAGGCGTATCACTCTCACGTGTGTGTGTGTGTGTGTGTGTGTGTGTGTGTGTGTGTGTGTGTGTGTGTGTGTGTTTCAGGAGGTTCTCAGCAGGCTGATGCAGACAGGAAGAGATGTCACTAGTGATGGCTCTTTTTTCATCAGGGTAAGAATTTGTTCTGGAGTTTCTGTAATCTGTCCATCCAGAGGTTTTCCTACTAGATTTATCATCTTTTTATTCATTTTTTTTTGTTGTTGTTCAGCAATATTTCCAGATTCCTCTGACACATCTGAAAGCAGTACTGACTTCACTGGATACAAACACCATGAGAATGATTTTGCAGTACTACAACCGGAACCAGAAGAGCCTGCAGGTGAAACCTACTCAGGAATTTTGCAAGAGAGGTGGTTGGCACATTTGCCTCATGGCAAGTCGGTCCTGGATTTGATTCCTGGGCTCAGCGAAGGCGTTTCGGGGCGGAGTATTACTGTGCTTACTGTGCGTGTGTGGGTTTCCCTCGGGGTACTTCAGGTTTCCATTCCCAGTGCAAGGACATGCCCTTCTAGGCTAACTGGCGGTTACAAATCATCCCTAAGTGTGAGTTTGAATGGTCGTGGGGGTTGCCCTGCAATGGTCTGGCGAGCTGTTGAGGGTGTATCCCCCTTTCACTCAGTGTCGGGTGAGATAGGCTTTCTCTGAAACAAAACCAGATAACATAATTTAAATCCCGTATGATTGTACAGTATATAATTTGTGTGTATGTGACACTTTACATAATACATAAATGGCTGAAGTGCACTTGTGTAAGGCACCGAACCCCCAGCTGCTCTCCGGGCGCCTCTATGTGTGTGTATGTGTGTTTGTGTTCGTGTGTATATTTGTATTTGTGTGTGCAGGCGCGAGTGTGCATATTTGTGTGTGTGTGTGTGTGTGCGTGCGTGTGTGTGTGTGTGTGTGTGCGTATTTGTATGTGTGTGTGTGTGTATGTTTACGTGTGTGTGTGCATATTTGTGTGTGTGTTTGTTTACGTGTGTGTGTGTGCATATTTGTGTGTGTGTGTGTGTGTGTGTGTGTGTGTGTGTGTGTGTATGTGTATATCAAAAGTTTTGTTGTGACATGGATGAACCAATCAGATTTCAGAGCTGTTTTGAGGTATTTTTCCTCCGAATGTGTGATGCTGATGTAACTTCCATGTTATTTCTTACCGGTAGTACACAGTTATGAGTGCGAGTTCATAAATCTACAGTGAACGAACAGGATTATTTATTCATTCTTTATCCTTCATTATCTTTTTTTACATCATATTTGTTATTATATAATGTTTCCTATTGGCTCTTTCATTCATGTATCTTTAGTTGTTCTGTGTCTGTATCCTTTCTCGTAGCTGAACGAAGGCTATTTGCGTTGCATCGTTTCGGTGCTGATACAGACCCACCTGAGACGTGACCAGACGCTGGTTTTTGACCTCATTCCTCTCTTAAGCCTCGCAGAACCCAAGGACATCAGCTCTCTCCCTCTGCCACAGACCAACAGGATCGTGTGAGTGTGTGTGTCTGTGTGTGTGTGTCTGTGTGTGCGTGTGCGTTTGTGTGTGTGTGTGTGTGTGTACATGTGTTTGTGTGTGTGTGTGTACGTGCATTTGTGTGTGTGTGCGCGCGCGCGTTTGTGTTTGTGTGCGTGCGTTTGTGTGTGCATGAGTGTGTGTGTGTGCGTGAGGGTGTCTGTGTGTGTGTGAGAGAGAGATTTGTATTTTTGTGTGTGTGTGTGTGTGTGTGTGTGTGCATGAGTGTTTGTGCATATGAGTGTTTGAGTGTGTGTGTGCGTGTGTGTGAGTGATTGTGTGTGTGTGTGTGAGTGTGCGTTTGTGTTTGTGTGCGCGTAAGTGTGTGTGTGTGCGTGAGTGTGTCTGTGTGTGTGAGTGAGATTTGTGTGTGTGTGTGTGTGCATGAGTGATTGTTTGTGCGTTTGAGTGTGTGTGTGTGTGTGAGTGTGTGAGGGAGCGTGTGTATGAGTGAGTATGTGTGTGTGTGTGTGTGTGTGCGTTTGTGTTTGTGGGCGTGCGTTTGTGTGCGTGTGTGTGTGAGTGAGATTTGTATTTGTGTGTGTGTGTGTGTGTGTGTGTGTGTGTGTGTGTGTGTGTGCATTAGTGATTGTTTGTGCGTGTGAGTGTTTGAGTGTGTGTGCGTGTGTGTGTGAGTTTGTGTGTGTTTGTGTGCGTGAGTGTGTGAGGGAACGTGTGTATGAGTGTGTGTGTGTGTGGGTGTGTGTGGGTGTGTTTGAGTGGCTGTGAGTGTGTGTGCATGTGCATGGATTCATAAACAACTAATGAGACATTTGGCACGGTGGCGTGGCGCATCTGCCTCACAGCTAGAAGGTTCTGGGTTTGATTCCCAGCTCGGGATGTTTCTGTGTGGACTTTTCATGTTCTCCCTGTGCTTGCGAGGGTTCCATCCGCTTCCTTCAGTTTCCTCTTACAGTCCAAATACTTCACAGTTGGCTGATTGGTGGTTTCAAATCCTGAGACCGAGTGTCAATGGTTGTGTGTTTGTTGGCCATGCGATGGCCTGGCGAGCGGTCATGGATGTTCCCTGCCTTCGCCCAGAGTCGGCTGAGATTGGCATCAGCCTCCCCCGCGACTATAATTACGTTCAGCACAGTAAAATATTATCAAATTCGGAAACTTTCCCTTCCAGGGTTTTTCCATTTGTTGTTGAGCGACAGGAGCCATGCAGATTAGCTGCATGTTCAGGTCATGTGACCTACTAATTATCAGCTTGTACAGTTACAATCTCCACATCAAGCGGTGATTGTAAAGTCCTTCAGAATAAATTCATATTACAGCGATGATGTCAGATTTCTGTTCTTGTGCGGATCGGATCAGAACCTCTACACAAGTCAACTACGGTGACTTCACACAGATTTTTCTGTAAAACTAAAATCATGGACCATGAAATTGTCTTCCTCAGATTGAACCTGATTAACGGCATCATCAACGAACTGTTGCCAGAGCAGCGCCAAGC
Organism: Plotosus lineatus; assembly: GCA_024760905.1. Classification (NCBI taxonomy): domain Eukaryota; kingdom Metazoa; phylum Chordata; class Actinopteri; order Siluriformes; family Plotosidae; genus Plotosus; species Plotosus lineatus. The sequence goes on from CM045748.1 coordinate 30,301,422, forward strand.
TTTCGGCTCATGGTTCGGTCAGTCCGTCGGAGCCGCGAACCTGACGGCGGGTGGCCCGTCCCTCATCCGAGACTATGGTAACCTGATCGCGTACCTGCCGTTCAGCAGCTTCCAGCACTTCTCACCTGCTCAGGTAACAGCCGTCACCTTTACTGTGACACCCGAACCGTCCTGGCTCGATCTGAGGGTTCATCACCGGTCAGGTGCCTCCTTTTGTCCAGAACAAGTCTGTAAACACGTCGTCTGTAAGCAGACACGAGGCCATGAATTAGGAATGGATGTGTAGTGGGTGCTCAGAGAGTGAATACAAAAGGGGCGGAGCTTAGAAAAAAAAATTCTGCCTGGATTATAACCGAACAACTTGTTCTTTGGGTTTTGTTGCTCAGTGTAGAGACTCATTCAGTTCTGGATCATCATGTCTGCCGTGTCTGGTTGTACGTTTTGTGGTTTTAGGTCTTGAATGGTCTGGAGGTTCTTCTGAGGAACGATCTGGGAACGGTGAAGCAGCAGTTCATAGTTCAGAGCTTGACCCGTGTATACACGAACCTCACAGAACAACAATTCCGAAGGTGTGCAGGTGCCACTTCTCTACATTACCCACACAAGAAACGTACCGGACCTTGGGGAGATGTTTCTCTACTTACTGTTTACTGCACATTACGCTTGATCGGACCTTCACGTTACATTCTGGGGAGAAAAATGCTTTTTTTAAAAGCATCAAAACAAAATCAAATTATTCTTTATTTGATCATCATCATCATCATCATCATCTTCCACTTAATCCGGGGTTGGGTCGCGGGGTCAGCAGCCTGAGCAATGAGGTCCAGACGTCCCTCTCCCTCCCCAGACACTTCCTCTAGCTCTTCTTCAATAGGAGGTTGAGGAACACACCAAGGCGTTCCCAGATCAGCCGAGAGACATAATCCCTCCAGTGTATTCTGGTTCGACCACGGGGTCTCTTCCTGGTCGGACACGCCCAAAATATCACACCAGGGAGGCGTTCAGGGGGAATTCTAAGCAGATGCCTGAGTCGCCTGAACTGGCTCCTCTCAACGAGGAAGAGCAGCGGTTCCACTCCGAGCTCCTCTCAGATGGCTGAGCTTCTCAACCTTCTCTAACGGAGAGGCTCTGCCACTCGGAGAAAGAAGCTCATTTCATTTTATCATTATTGTGAAAGCTATACATAACAGCCAATCAGAATGAAGTCAGCAACGGGACACGGGACACTCCTTCCACGCTTATGGTGCTTCGCTCGGGAGCATCGCTGTAGCCTCCTGTGCTAAAAGACCTAATCATATTGTATAGAATTTGAATGATCACACATCACATTCTTGCAAGATACGAACATCATATAATCTGGAAAAAGAACCGTCACCGCTTCTGTAATTCTGTGATCTGCTACATGATCATGTGACAGGAAACTGTTATCGATTTATTTAGGTTGGCCACGCTGACGTGCCAAGCTGAGCCAAGCGACCTGCTGGTATATGTGAACACCAGTGTGTTCCCGGTGATCCAGGAGAACATCAGGACGTGTGTCAATCGGGGCATACGCGTTCCCAGCAGCATGGTGAGGACTGTAATCCTGGACACACACACACACACACACACACACACACACACATACACAGACACACACACCTACACAGAGACACACACACACACACACACACACACCTACACAGAGACACACACACACACACACACACACACACACACAGACATACATACAAAGACACACACACAGACACACACACGCCCTAGTTGTCGTCCTTCAAACTTGTCTCATGTGTAATATATCTCTCAGATCTCCAGCATTCTGTTTGCAAACCGGTCCGAGCTCCAATCTCCTGCTGCTCTTAGTCCGCAGAAGCTTTCACAGCTCGCGCCGCTCCTTCCGTTGCTCGGGACGGAGTTTCTCCAGCTGCTCAGCCAGTCGCAGCTAGTTCGTGTCTTGAATGCCCTCAGCTCTGTTCCGTTTAACCCCACGCAGGTATGCAGTTCACACCCTGTACACAACATCAACCAGCGCATAACACACTCACCCTGAAGATATTATTAGTGTCTTAAATATTAAAAATTACTCGACGTTCTCAAGGAAAAGGTTCTGAGATCTGCCTGTCAGTGGATCACACTGATAGCGTGTCCGTGCATGCACTATATTGGTCCATATATAAAATGAACAAGATGGAAAGGCACCAAGAATACAATTCTGTTTCTGTTGCTGGATAAAAAAAACCCACTGCCTCTGACTGAGCCGTGACTTCCTCATGCGTGGGGCGAAAACTAATAACAAACCCAAATAGTGTTATATCAGGGCAGTGGCGGCCTGGTGGTAACGGCGCTGGATCACTGATCCTGAGGTTTGGGGTTCGAGTTCAACAGCAAACAGAGTAGTATATAATTCATTTATTTCCTGAACCACTTAATCCTAATTAGGGTCGCAGGGAGGCTGGTGCCCATCTCGGCTGACTCCAGGCGAGGGCGAGGGACACACTGGACAGTTTGCCAGGCCATTGCAGTTGTAGACTTCATCACATGGGCAACTTTCACCCATGCATTCACACACACACACACACACACACACACACACACACACACACACACTGACACCTCGGGGTGATTTGTTACAACCAGTTAAAATACTGTACATGTTTCTGGACTGTGGGAGGAAACCGGAGAACCCGGAGGAAACCCACACAAGCACAGGGAAAACATGCAAATTCCACACAGAAACGCCCGGGCTGGGAATCACACCCAGGACCTTCTTGCTTTGAGGTGTACATACTTCCCACTACAGCACCGTGCCACCCTTCTGTAACTCTGATTTTGCCAGGTGTATTCGAACCAGCGGGTTTCTTTACTTTTTATACTCGCTCAACTCGCTCTTGTAACGCTCACACACCCCTCACCCTTTCTCCTCCAGAACTCCTAACCAATCACGAGCACATTTACACAACCAACTGTTATAATCTTGTATAGGTTTAGAATGTAAAGAGAGTGCAGAGGTCACACAGGGGGAAGGGGGGGGGGGGCTGTTTAGGGTCAAGAAACAGGTGGGAGGCTGCATCTGATATGGAGTGTGTGTCCCCCTGTGGACACGTCTGGTTACACTTGCATGACCACTTGAACATGTGGCTCATCACAGCCAGAAGGGAAGCAGAAAGAAAAGGGAAATAAAATCCATAAGTGACACAAGAGAAGGAAGTGAACCCTCATCCCAATAATATGTGTATGTGTGTTCTGCGGTGGGTCCGTTCAGCTAATGGTGGGAGTTGGGGGGTGGAGGTGGGGGGGTGGGGGGTGATGTGTATAGCAGCAGGTGAGCTACAACCTATTCTCCTCGTCATGCAACACCTTTAGAGGAACTTTTCTGGTAGATGGACCTCATGTACTGGGTAATAAACATATAATAATAATAACAATATAACAAGTTGTTTAAACGGTCATATTAAAAGACAACACTAAAATACAAATATTTAAATTATGATGAATAATGATTCCAGATTATATGATAATTAGTATTTATTCCATGACCTCTGATTGTATCTGAATCATTACAGGCCTAATTCATTAGCTGAGCGGTTTAATAGTCGAGTATGATTAGAGGGAGTGAAAACCTTTTATTTTTTCCTCTGGATTGTAAAAAAAAAAAAAAAATAGCGTTTCTATCATTGTATTCAAATTCTTTTCAAATTTATTCAAATACAGAAATAAAAAAAAAAATCCCAACAAATACAGTGGTACCTTGACATACAAGTGTCTTTTATAATGAATTTTCTATGATTCGAGCTTCGATCCACCAAAAATCTGCCCCATCCAATGAACAAAATGTTTATTTCCGAGCTCTGCTGGGGAAATGGTTTTTCTGGGCCGATTAGCCTCGTATTCTTCCGCGTGTATTTCTCCGCACTCCGAGAATGCCTTGTGCAGTAATTCTCAATTATTTCTGCGACGCCCCCTACAGGAAGAAAAAAAACAACATCTCATGCCCACACCCCCGGCGCCCCGCGCAGGACTATAAATAGTGTTTACTGCACTTCATATCGTTTGCTCGGTGCATTTTCTCTATACCATAGCGCGACAATGAGAGCACCACTGCCACCTACTGTAGTAGATGCACAATTACACTTAATTCTAGTACAGTGTGAGGGGGGAAAAAAGCATGTTCTCCAGGGTCATACATGCCCCCTGGCATCACACCCCCCCCAAGGGGTCCACCTCACTATGTGAGAAGCACTAGCCTTGTGGGAACTCACCACGTGCCTTTCCTTACTGGCATTCGTAGCGTGTACACGCCCAAAATTCTCCTCCTCCTCCTTCTCTGCTACACACCACTTCATGCCTGCCTCCGTGACATCTTTGCCACAGTCGATGATCAGAAGGGTTACTTGACTTGTTTATTCTTGTTTTATTAATGTTAATGTACATGAATTATTATTATGATGAAATATTTATTGTTTTTACATGTTTATCTTTAATATATTAGGTCAAATATATGTGTTTGTGGCAGGTTATATGAGTTTGGGAGGGGCTTGGAACGGATTAATTGATTTTCTATTATTTCAGATGGGAATTTTTTTTTTTTATCTAACGAACATTTTGCGAGTTTGCCCTCGGAACGGATTAATTTCTTAAGTCAAGGTACCGCTGTATATGTTCCTATCATTAAATCTGGTTGCTGGCAGGTGGTTAGTATGGAGCTAGCTGGCTGAAACCTGTTTCTTTAACAATACAATATAGTTGTGCTTGATTGAAAAAAAAGTCTAATTCTCAAAATAAAATTTAAAATTGCATTTTTACCATCAATTTTTTTATTCTAGATCCTATTACTTTTCATGGAATTACCGTAATTTCCGGACTATTGCACCTGAACATAAGCCCAACTAAATTTAAAAAGAAAAAAGATTTCATCCACATACAGGCTGCACCCCCTTATAACCCGCAGGCGTCTGTCTCGCTCTTGCGCGTCCTGCTGGAACACCCCCTGGAGGCCATTAGCCTGTAAAAAAATTGTTGTTTAAGCCTCAGACTAAAAGTGTGTGAAAGAAGTAGCGGCCTATAGTCTGGAAATTATGATGGTTTTGACTTAAAAATCTGTATTGGCAACACCTCTGGTTCACGGATCGAATAAAAGCTAACGCTAGCAACATGTAATTTTTTTGGAAAAAGTTGTGTTTGGTGAGAAAATGGAGTCACCATCATCTTCTTCTTCTTTTTCTTCTTCTGGTCCGCTTGGTCTGGCTGGGTCGCGTGGGGTGGTGGTGCAGCCGAAGCTTCCTCCTGCACTTGCGAAGGGGTTCATTGAGATGATTCTGTACCAGCCGAGAGACATAGTCCCTCACATGTGTTTTGGGTCTACCCCAGGGTCTCTACCCGGTCAGACATGCCCGAAATACCTCACCAGGGAGGTGTTCGGAAGGCGGTCTAACCAGATGCCCGAGCCACCTCAGCTCTATCCCCTTGGTGTGGAGGAGCAGCGGTTCTAAACCGAGCTCCTCCCGGATGGCTGAATTTCTCACCCTGCAAAGGAAGCTCAATCCAGTTGCCTGTATCTTATCCTGAAAGTGAAGATTTATTACAAAAGTCTCAAAAACCCTTAAACAAGATACTATGAAACATCACAGAATACTATACGGAAATTTTAGCGCAATCTTGTTTCAGCATTATATCTTTTATATATTTTATTCCACTCTATTGTAATAATATGCTGAGGGAGCCCAACATCTGGATGAGATTTTTGAATGTTTATAACCACAATAAAAGTTCTCTTTCATGTATTTCAGGCTTCTGTGATCATTGGCAAGATGTCATCCAGCTTAAATGTAAGGTGATGTCTTAGTGAAAGTGTGTGTGTGTGTGTGTGTGTGTGTGTGTGTGTGTGTGTGTGTGTGTGTGTGTCTGCTTGTACTTTGTACCTAGAGAGGACCAGAATAATATTTTTAATCATCCTAGTGAGTATATTGAGTATATTTGGCTGCTTCTCACATTTTTAGGGTGAAGTCTTGGCTTCTAGGGTTCAGGATGAAGTTTGGTTTTGGTTGAGGTGGGAATTCGGGTAAATGCTGAGGTTTAAATTTTTTTTTTTGTGATGGCTATTTTTTTTTTGTGATGGAAATGAATGAAAAAAAACTTACTATAAACCTGAATATGTAATGTATGTCTTTGCACATCAAAATGCAGTATTGTTATTATGGTGTGCATTGTTCAGAAAAACGTAATAATTAAAAGTCACATGATTATTACGGTTTCTTCAGCAACACGTAACTATTTTACTTAAGAATTAATGGAGTGCAACGGTGTTCCTTCCTCTAGAGCAGTGGTTCCTAACCTGGGTTCGATCGAACCCTAGGGGTTCGGTGAGTCGGTCTCAGGGGTTCGGCGGAGCCTCTGCCACGGAGGTCAAGACACACCCGACTCATCATGTCAATTAGTGAT
>CM045748.1:30312859-30345359 GCA_024760905.1 Plotosus lineatus
ACCACAGCCGTCCGTAGCCGGGAATCAGTGGAAGCTAATAGGCCGAGCTCTCACAAGAGGAGGGATACGCATATGTATATGCTCACTTCCCTGCCACTCACAACGATCGCCAGCCAATCACCGGCATCTGTGAGCTCACTTGTATGAGGGGGCGGATAGCACTTACCCTTCGAGTATGTTAGACCGCCCACAAATAAACATGGTGCTGCAGTTCGAAAAGACGCAGGTGGCTAGCCCTGCATGTCATAGAGGGGGGGGGGTGTGTGTGTGTGCATCCTTTCACCCCTCCCTAGTTGGTGATGGTCGTGTGATAGGGAAGGCAACACCCGATGAGTGGGAATTGGATACGATTAAATCACCGCAGTTTGAAAAGTGTCAGGGTGAAAGTGTTAGCGGTAGAGTGCATGTGCTGTAAAAGCCGTGTGCTGTGTCTCCGCCTGTACTCCGCGATCAGAACTTGAGGAGGTACGAACATTTATCACGTGTTAATTGTCACCTGATACTCATGTCATTGAGTTATTCGAATAAACCTGTTCATGTTCAGGTTAATAACTGAGGTCCGTTGTTATCTGAGCTTTTCCTGCATATAAAAGGTAATTATATCGTCTTCCGTCTCTGTTGCGACTTCCTAACCGTGTGGTACGTTTTCCCTGTTTAGGGGCTGAACACGGGTACGTACACTGAGGCAGAGTTCCGTTCCTTGGGGATCATGGCGACGTTTGTGGTAGACGCAGTGTTCATGCAGCTGGACAGGAGATTCTTCGTAGATAACATGGAGTTTCTGCAAGGTTTCTGTTATAATGCGAGTAAAAGAGACGCCGTGGCGGCGATGCTGCAGGAAACTGGCACGTTCGGGTGAGTGAATGGCGTGGTGAGTGAATGGCGTGGTGAGCGAGCTAAATAGATATATATTTTGAACTGTGAATTCTGGTATAGCTCATAGATTTGAACAGCAGTAATGTCTTTTGTGGTGATTAAAAATATTCAGCATATGGAAAACAGATTTTGAAGCATTGCGTGTTTTTATTACAGCAAGCCCCGCCCATTCACGGTTCACCGTTCAAGGTCCCGCATACTCGCATTTTTTTGCGCACCAAGCAGTTTTTCATGAGTTTTTAAATTAGCACAGTGTTTCTCAATTATTTTCTGTGATGCCCCTCTAGGAAAAAAACCTCAAAACATTTCACTCCGCCCAGCACCCCGCTCGCAACTGTAAATAGCATTATTTGTCTATAAAATTGTTATTAACACACCTCTGCATGACATTGTATCCTTATTAACATTAAAAATAAAAATGCATTAAATACTAAAAAAAACACTTAATTCTAGTACAGTATGGCAAACAAGCATGTTCTCAGGGTCATACGCGAACCCCCCCCTGCGCACCACACCACGCCACACTATTTAAGGAAACACCCCCCCACACACACACACACACACACACACACACACACACACACATCACACCACGCCCCACTATTTAAGAAGCACTGAATTAGCGGCAGCCCCAGCAAATTATACATATGCGTCATCGTGACATTACTGGCACGTGATTCAAATTTAGCCAATGGCTGAGAGCTTTTGTTTCTCCCTCCTGCTTATTGGTTGCAGATGATGTGTACACCTTTTTTTTTCTCCTTCGTGCAAATGTTATCAATGTGATTGCCTGAATTGTGAATTCACGGTTTTTTGTGTGTGTTTTTAACAATTATTTAAGCTCTATGATGTCACACAAACACCCCGCATGTTCTCTAGTTTCTGGTAAGGAGCCTCAGCGCTTTATTTATTCATAAATATTATCACAGTACAAAATTAAAAAGTTTTTATTGATCATTACTACATTTTACTGCATTATTACTGTATTAATGAGTAAGACTGGCGAGAGACTGGGTTTAACAAGCCGATTTTAGCGCAGCTAATATCATACATCGGGCTTTAACACCATGCCAATAATTCGCGGATTTCCGGGATCCATGGGTGGGGGAGGAACGTCACCCCCGCGAATAACGAAGGCTTTCTGTATTTTCTTTTTCAAGCAAAGTTCAAAGGTGGAACAGAACAACCCTAATTCAAGTCGACAGGTTCCTCTTCTTCCTACCCCAAGAGATCATCAGGTTGATTCCTCCGGTACGTCTTTTGATCAGTTTAGTGTGATCCACATGGTTTTTTTGTTTTGTTTTGTTTTTTCACAAAAAACATTTTTAAAATATATTTTTTTAATTCCTGGTTTGGCAGATTTCTATGATATAAACCCAAAACAGAATTTCATTTTTTTTCTTTAACAACACAACAGGGGCTGTGGTTAAGGTGCTCAATCACTGATCCAATGGTTGCAGGTTCAAGCCCCACTATCACCGGGTTGTCACTGTCCCCCCCCCAGTGCACTAACTGGGTTATCAAAGGCCAGCCATGTCTCTCACTGTCTGTGGTGTGAGGTTTATGTAATAGACCATTACTAATTTTTTGATACTAATACACTGGGAAGGTAACCTGCACTGGACTAGCGCCCCATCCAGGAGGAGTTGAACTGCTGGTACCTTCACGCTATGGAAACCGGGGATACGCACTGGCCTGATGAGCCACCAGGCTCGGGTGTAAAAAGCCCAACAGACTAGACGTCTGTCCTGGCCTGATGGTGGACGTGTTGTCCTTTTCATTCTCTGTATATTTTGTTGAATCTCCTGCTATAAGCAGACCAGTGACTCACACTGTCACAACATTTTCAATAATATTCAAACTGGAGGTCGCCCTAAAAATATTTTCTTGCACCTCCCCTTTCACTTCAGCTCTGAGGGTGGGGTTAAAAAGGACTGGACCCTTCCTGCTGCCATCAGCTCAGGATGGAGAATGTGTGCATGAACAATCAAATCTTAAAATCTCAACTTCAAAAATCACAACAAAAACAAATAAAAACCCGGAACTGATCAGTTCTGTCTCACACGTCAGTTCAGTATCACTTCCGAAACAAATGCCACAGGTTTATACGTACACGCACTGCGTAGATGTGGACGGCGACCCTTTGTTGCACATTTGTGCTCCTGATTAGTCAGAATCTCGTGTAGAATGTGGAAATGTGCGAGTGTGAAGGAGGGTTTGGTTTTGACCTCTGCAGGCTCTGATGAGTCTGGAGCGTATCGAGAGGTTGTTTATCAGTCAGCAGCAGTGGGAGAGTGGGGACGTCGGAACCCTGTGTGGACACGGCGATGCCGAGGACAACGGGCTCTTATCCAGGAAACAGTTTGTGCTTCAGTATTTCTTAAGCTCGCTGAAGTCGGGACGCTGTGAGTATGCAAATTTTTATGCAACAAAATGCAGTTGAGTGATGTGACCTGATTCTGCTTCAAACACTGGTGTCAAATTCAAGGTCCATTGGCCAAATCTGGCCAGCTCGGTTTATGTGGCTCATGAGATCTTTTAAAACACATGATTATCGTGTATCCTCTGCATCAACCATTACCATGAAAGGTCATCATCCATCCACTAAGTGGGGCCAATCTAGTCCACGTAAATAGCTAGTCACTCATGACTCAGGAAGCATCGCACACCGATAGCTACACCACAGGTTATGGATTATGGGATATGGATTTGAAAATCTCAACACCTGACTGTTTTTTGTTTGAATAAAATTGTTTATAATAACCCTGCACTCTTTGAGACTGACCTGGTCTGATCCCTACAGCGTCGCTCTCAGGCTCCGGCGCCCCCCCGTCCTGTGAGAGCGTGCAGGCGACTGGGCCGGCCGTCTGGCCTGTAACGGACCTGGTGAACATGACGGCGGTGGCATTCCGTCAGTGCCTCGAGCTCATCGGGCAGGAAGTGTCCTTCACCGCCGACCAGCTGGCGTTGCTGCTCCAGAAAACCAAAAAGGCAACAAACTTTCCGACACTTTAAATTTACACGAACTGTAACAATGTCCTGAAGCATCAGCTCAGATGTGCCCCACCTTTTGATCAGAATTGGTTGAGATAGGTTTCAGATTGTTGTGCTTGTGATAAATTGTGTTTGTGTGGTTACAGTGTGAGACGTTTGATTACAGGTATACGGGGATGTTTCATCTTTCACACCGCTCGTTATTGCTCAGCTCGGCCACGTCGCTACCGGACTCTCCCTGGAAGAACTGGCGTCCCTCAAACTGTCCGAGATTCACGCCATCGCATCTTTAGGCACCATTAACACCTGGGCCAGACAGCAGGTATTAACAGATGCTAACATCACAGCGCTGCACTTTTGTACTCGTGCTGATTTTTACCGAAAACCATTTTCAGCGCGAATGCGCTATCGAGATCAAATTATTACTTCACAAAATGATCGTAACATTGGTAGCAAAGTTAGCGTAGCAGATGCGTATAGAGAATTTTGCAGCTGAGTGCAGAAGTTATTCCACATCTTTTTTTTTTTAAGCGACCTCACCTGTAGTACTGTTACAAAATGCTGCTATAATAATATTATTAATACATGATGTTCCTGTATTAAAACAAACAAATAAATAAACATAGTCAGATAGCAGACTGCAGTTCTTACGCACTTCCTGTTTTTCAGATTACCTGTAATCTTCAACAATTCTGTAAAAAATAATTTCTTTTTAGTTATGCACAATCTGTTTTCCCAGATATCTATCTATCTATCTATTCGTCCATCTCTCCACGTAACCATCCATACATACATCCACCCATCCGTCCGTCTGTCTGCCCACCCTCGCCCGTCTGTCTCTATCTATCTATCCGTCCACCAGCCAGTCCGTCTATCGATCTATCAATTGCTCTATCTATCTATTTATTTATTTATGAGTTCTGAGCGTTTTGAATAGATCTTTGTACTAAAACAGGATGTAACACGCCTTTTATGGTGGGAAGTTCATGTAAAAGAACCATTTCTGACTTTCATCAAGAGCAGCTGTATAGCCGTCAGCATGTTTCTGCCCCGTGATGGCCCAGCGAGCTGTCCATGGTGTACTCTGCCCACGCCCAGAGTCGGCTGAGATGGGCACCAGCCTCCCCGCAACCCTAATTAGGATTAAATGAATGAACAATAACACAACTGTGGATGAGTTTATGGTGTTTGTTAATTCAGAATGTTTCTCTCTTTATTAACCACTTTTTTTTTTACACTTCTCATCTTCATTAGTTAGAAGTTTTGTTCTCCACCGTGATAAACATCTCCAAACAGACACCCCACCAGCTGAATTCCAGCTTCTTCGTGGCTCTGGGACACATCATCTGTGGGATCAAAGCTCCTGTGATTAAAAGTCTCAATCCTCTCGAGTTCAGGTATTTTATCCATGACACAACCACAATCCGATTTATTTCCTGTTTCTTTAACTGCTTCAATAAGATGCAGAAGTACATCCAGCAATCACATGTTCACGTCCTGGAAATCTGACATCACTCTCATTTTATACGTGCTTGTAAAAAATAACAGCAACAAGAAAAGGAAGACGACAAATCCTCAGAATTTACATCATATATTTATGAATCATAATTAGAGTAAACAGGAGTACAGGGAGACACAGCGTAAGGCGAAAGTAGCAGTGGCTAAGGCCAAACAGAGGGCGTATGATGACTTGTATGATAGGTTGGACAGTAAACAGGGAGAAAATTATCTATACAGGTTGGCACAGCAGAGAAATAGAGATGGGAAGGACGTGCAGCAAGTTAGATTGATAAAGGACAGAGAGGGAAATGTATTGACTGATGACAGAAGTGTGCTGGGAAGATGGAAAGAGTACTTTGAAGAGCTGATGAATGAGGAAAATGAGAGAGAGAAAAAGAGTATAAGGTGACCATTGAGGAGCAGGATGTAGCAAAGATTAGTAAGGGTGAAGTGAGGAGGGCATTGAAGAGGATGAAGAATGGAAAGGCAGTTGGTCCTGATGACATACCGGTGGAGGTATGGAAGTGTCTAGGAGAGGTAGCAGTAGATTTTCTGACAAGAACATTCAACAAGGTCCTAAAGAGTGAGCAGATGCCGGAGGAGTGGAGGAGAAGTGTGCTGGTGCCCATTTTTAAGAACAAGGGAGACGTGCAGAGTTGCGGCAACTACAGAGGGATAAAGTTGATGAGCCATACGATGAAGTTATGGGAAAGAATAGTGGAAGCTAGACTAAGGGCAGAGGTCAGCATTTGTGAACAACAGTTTGGTTTCATGCCAAGAAAGAGCACCACAGATGCAGTGTTTGCTTTGAGGATGTTAATAGAGAAGTACAGAGAAGGTCAGAGGGAGCTACATTGTGCCTTTGTTGATCTGGAAAAAGCATATGACAGGGTGCCAAGAGAAGAACTGTGGTATTGCATGAGGAAGTCTGGAGTGGCAGAGAAGTATGTTAGAGTGGTGCAGGACATGTATGAGAGATGTAAGACAGTGGTGAGGTGTGCTGTCGGTGTGACAGAAGAGTTCAAGGTGGAAGTGGGACTGCATCAAGGGTCAGCTCTGAGTGCAGTGTTTGCTATGGTGATGGACAGGCTGACAGACGAGGTGAGACAAGAATCTCCATGGACTATGATGTTTGCAGATGACATTGTGATCTGTAGTGAGAGCAGAGAACAAGTGCAGGAAAATCTAGAGAGGTGGAGGTATGCCCTGGAAAGGAGGAGAATCAAGGTTAGCCTCAGAAAATCAGAATACATGTGTGTGAATGAGAAGGACCCAGGAGGAATGGTGATGCTACAGGGAACAGATAACGAAGGTGGAGGATTTTAAATACTTAGGCTCAACAATCCAGAGCAATGGAGAGTGTGGAAAAGAGGTGAAGAAGCGTGTGTAGGCAGGCTGGAATGGTTGGAGAAAAGTATCCGGTGTGATGTGCGATAGGAGAGTGTCAGCAAGAATGAAGGGAAATGTGTACAAGATGGTGGTGAGGCCAGCGATGTTGTATGGCTTAGAAACAGTGGCGCTGAGGAAAAGGCAGGAGGCAGAGCTGGAGGTTGCGGAGATGAAAATGTTGAGGTTCTCTCTGGGAGTAACGAGGATGGATAGGATCAGAAATGAGTATATCAGAGGGACAGCCCACGTAAGATGTTTTGGAGACAAAGTCAGAGAGGCTAGATTGAGATGGTTTGGACATGTACAGAGGAGGGATAATGAGTATATTGGCAGTAGGAAGCTGAGGTTGGAACTACCAGGCAGAAGGCCTCGAGGAAGACCAAAGAAGAGATTTATGGATGTGGTGAAGGAAGACATGAAGGTCGTTGGAGTCGGAAAAGAAGATGCAGAGGACAGGGTGAGATGGAGGCGGATAATTTGCTGTGGCGACCCCTGAAGGGAGCAGCCGAAAGTAAAAGAAGAAGAAGAAGATTTATGAATCATAATTAAACTTCTGTAATCAGTAACAGTGATTACAGATGGCACTGAACGCAACACAGGGTACGACACAGAAAAGGTGTGTCTGTCATTATGTTTATGTATGTATGTGTGTGTGTGATTGTGTATGTGTATGTCTGATTATGTTAGTGTATGTGTGGCGCGTGTGTAAGATTGTTTGTGTGTGTGTGATTCTTTGTGTATGTGTGATTGTGATTATGTTTGTGTATGTGTGTGTCTGTGAGAGAGAGATTTTGTGTGTGTGTGTGTGTGTGTGTGTATGCGTGATTGTGTTTGTGCGTGTGATTGTGTGTGTGTGTGTGTTGGTGGGTCCTGCGATGGCCTGGCAAGCTGAGATGGGTGCCAGCCTCCCCATGACCCAAATTAGGATTAAGCGGCTTAGAAAATGAATGAATGATTTATTCAATATTGTTAGTAGTAATAACCATCATTATTTGTATAGTTGATCTAAATTAACAACTAATAATTCAGTAGTAAGGATAATGATAAAGAAATATGTAAATTAATTTATAACTCTGGGATCAAAAAAATATTAATTTCATATTTTAAAAAATATTTTAAATGTTTAATGCTGTGCAGTATTATAAAATAAATTATTATGAAATTTATTTAGTGTAACTTAACAGATGACTGATATAAACCTGTTGTTGTTGTTGTTTGTGTTGTCAGTAAGGCCGTGTTGTGGTTGGGTCGTTTGAATCTGTCGTGTTCGGAGGATCAACTTCAGGCTGCCGTGTCTCTGCTCAGTGACACTCGGGTGTTCGGTCCCGTCAGCTCCTGGGGTCCGGAGGTGTTTCTGGAGATCGGGGCGTTCACCGGTAATCACGTTTAAAATTTAAATCCACAGGAAGATCGAGCAGAGGAGTGTGAGATACGTGTGTTTCTAACTGAGTTACTGTCCGTGTGATCAGCGTATTCATTTCCGCTGCTGATTGTGTGTATGTTTGTGTTTACACGTTGTTTAGTATCATATCATTGTATATATTTACATATACATTGTTCGTATCCTGTATAGCTGGAATTCCTGACATGGCCATGTCCGCCCTCCTGAAGGAGCAGATAGAAGGAATCACGCCGGTCGCCATCTCCCTCATTACAGCCAAAAAGTTTGCAGTAAGTAACTCCAGAGCTTTGAAATTAGAGACCCTGAAGGACTTCGAGGGCTTCTGGGTGATGATGATGATGATGATGAAAATAGGGATGTCGTTCTTTTGGGTTAGTTTGAAACATCTCGGTTGGCTCTCGCCCGCAGGTGGTGTTTAATCAAGCGCAGATCAGCATGTTCTTCTACGAACAGGCCATGGCTGTGACCGCAGCCCAGCAATCCGCCCTCAGTCCTGTCCAGCAGACCGCCCTGTCCATAGTGCTAAACCCTCTTGAAGACAAACCTGTGGATTTCAGAGGTATGTGCTGCGTCTCGGAGCATAACCAGAATGAGCACATGGGTTTACTTGAACACTAACGCCGGCTGTTTTTTTTTTTTCATGTCCGTGTCTACAGGCAGGTCATTAGGAGTCAAAGCTAAAGTCTGTCCTTTCTGTTGCGCCTGCAGTCTGCTGGTGTTCATCCTGATGTTCTTCATCAACATCCATCCATGATTTCAGAAAAAAATATTAAATCAACCCTGAGGAAACCTGTGAAATATTCTGTACATGATTTGATAACAGCACTTTAATTCCTCTCATCAATGATAGAAATTATTCAGCATGATACCCACCCAAATATTTACATCATAGACGAAGTTTACCGCTTGTTTACTTATATTTGTTTATTTATTTACTCCAATATGTATTGCTGTGTATGTCAATATAAAAACTGCATATATAATGTATCTTGAAATACAAAGGTGAGTCGCTCCACTATAACATTGATGAAGCTGCAGCGTCGTGTTTTGATTTAAGGGCTAAAGTAAGTTGAAGACGTCGGACCTGGACGAAAGTGTGATTTCACCAAAAGTACGTCCTTTAAATCAAAATCTTCTGCACGACCAAGTTCTAATATCCATAAACACAATCTGTCCATGATATAAATTACAGCAGTACATTGACTTCCGAGTGTCTTTTATAACAAATTTTCCATGATACGAGCTTTGATCCCACCAAAATCTGCTCCATCCAACCAGCAAAATTTTGATTTACAAGCTCTGCTGGGTAAATGGCTTTTCCGGGCCGATTAGCCTCGTATTTTTCCGTGTGTATTCCTCCATGCTTCAAGAACAACTTGTGCAGTACTTCTCAATTATTTTCTGTGATGCCCTCTATAGGAAGAAAAAAAACAAAAACATTTCACGCCCACCCCCCAGCACCCCACGCGCGGCTATAAATGGTGTTTACTGCACTTCATATTGTTTGGTGCTTTTTCCCTACTCCATGGGAAACACGGTGAGAGCGCCACTGCCAATTACTGTAGAGGATGTGTAATTACACTTAATTCTAGGACAGTATGGCAGAAAAAGCATGTGCCCCAGGGTCATACGTGCCTCACCCTGGCATCACATCACGCTCCCCAATGTCCCAATTGTTATTTTCTCCAAAGTAGCTTTTCCTGATTAGCGACATACAAAGTGATGGAACTCAGTCCATTTTCATGCTATAATCATGTTTATCATTGCTTAGGCTGCAGCCCCCACGGCCCGACCCCGGAATAAGCGGACGAAGATGATGATGATGAATCATGTTTGTATGTCATTTTAAAGCAGGTTCCATTCTCTTTATAAATACATCAGTACCTCAGGATCTCACATGTCCTGATTAGTCTGGATTCTGCTGGAACAGGTTCCCAATGATATTCCTCTTTATAAACTTATTTAATTCTCAGATGTGCAGCTTATAAAACTAGAGCCATTCAATTTGCTTTCATTAAAAAAAACTCTGAGTGTGATGATGCCTGACTTTGACTTTTCTCGAAATTTAAGTTCGCGTGAGGTTAAATTGAGTTTTTTCCTGTACCGCTGCTGTAATATCATGTGCTGTGTGATGTTTGATTTACTGAAAAGTCTGTAGATTTGTGGATAAATCGAACTGTGAAAGCCTTCAAGCCTGATATTAAATCTTTTTGTAATGTGCAGTATACCGCCAGCTTACTTACTTACTGAATCACTTAGTCCTTCTACTGTCAGGGGGCGATTGGAGCCTATCTCAGCCAGTACTGGGTAAAGTCATTTGGGCTTTTTACACCGGAGCCATAGCGGCTCATCATTCCGGTGCTTATACCCGGTTTTCATAGCGTGAAGCGACCAGGAGTTCAACTCCTCCTGGATGGGACGCGAGTCCATCGCAGGTTACCTTCCCAGTATATTTTTACTGGTAGCCATTTATACTGCCGGGTAAACAGAGGCACACTTGTGGTTACGATCTCGCCCAGGGGTCTTAGCACGGTGGGATTATAACTGGGATTCGAAAACACAACCTCCCGATCATGAGCCAAGCACCCTAACCACTGCGCCACCAGCCCACTCTCAGCCAGCACTGGGTGAAAGTGGGTATGCTTTAAATAGCTTGTCATGCCATTGCAGTTCAACCCACCTGAAACCATTCCCACTAACACCAACGGACAATCTGGAACAGCCAATTAGCTTAAAGTGCATCTTTGGAAACTCATGCAAGCACAGAGAGAACCTGTGACCGCCAGACATAAACGCCCTCACCAGCCAATCAGGTAGCAGCAGAACAATTAAAGTAAAGCAATCTGAGAGTGCAAACCTTCACCAGGCCACAAGGTCGCTCACAGTACTGAGCTGTTCATGGAATGCACGATAAAATTCCAAGAATATTTTTCTCTTAGGCGGAACAATGGCGTAGTGGTTAGCACACCTGTCCCAGAGCAAGAAGGTCCTGGGTTTGATTTCCAACTCGGGCGTCTCTGTGTGGAGTTTGCATGTTCTCCACATGTTTGTGTGGGTTTCCTTCAGGTACTCCGGTTTCCTCCCACAGTCCAAAAACATGCACAGTAGAATAATTGGCTGTTCCAAATCAGCCCTAGGTGTGAGTGTGATGGGTTGTGTGTGTGTGTGTGTGCTAGCCCTGTGATGGCCTGGCAAGCTGTACAGAGTGTGCCCTGTCCTTGCCCAGAGTTGACTGAGATAGCCATCCGCCTCCCTGTGACCCTAAATTAGGATTAATTGGCTTAGAAAACAAATGAATAAATGAATGAATGGTTCATCATCAGCAAGAGCAAAGAACTTCGAACATCAGAACTCCTACCAAGAGGAGCAAATCAGGGCGGATCACCGGATTCAGAGAGCAGACGGATCAGGATCACTCAGAAGTAGCATCTGTACCTTCACAAAAAAAAAAAAAAACAGCACAAGGGCTAAAATTTAAAATTCTTTTGGCATAATATTTGTAAAGATGATTTGTGAGCAGTGAGGTTTCTCAATAAGTGTACATCAATATTACCATTTAATTTTTGCACACAACTTTTTAATATGTAAACCACCACAGATTAGTACATGTTAGAAGAATATTTGCTGAAGAAGAAAAAATATCCTTGTGTAATTAAATCTGGAGAAATTAATGTATATGTATTATTTCTAAGATTTATATAAATGCAAATTAAACCAATCACTCGTTTAATCATTAAACTGTACAGTTTGCATCACTGAATTCACTCCATGTGCATGGATCTCCTTGCTTGCCTGGGCTTCCTCCGTGTTCTCCGGTTTCCTCCCACAGTGTGAAGACATGCACGGTCAGCTAATAGGCTGGTCCAAATTGCCCCTAAGTGTGTGTGTGTGTGTATGTGTGTGTGTGTGTGTGTGTGTGTCTCCCTACGATGGTCTTGGAGATGTTCAGGGTGTTCTCCGCCCTCACCCAGAGTCGGCTGAGAAGACCTCCAGTCTCCTTGTGACCCTGGCAGGATGAAGCGATTCAGCAAGTGAGTGAATGCAGTCACTCCAACATCACACTGAGGCTGGAATTTGGGGGCGGAGCATAAGTTTTACAATTATCCCATCATCAGTACAGTGTAGGACATTAGGGGTCGCGAACACATATACCTGAGTAGCTCGGTCCTCTTTACCACCCTTGTGCTCCTCAATTCTGTGTTCTCACTCAAGAATGCAAGATCTCAAGGTGTCCCAATTCTCTAATGCTCTCTCAGAACGGGAAACTGAGATGATGATGGACCATCGTCACGTATAAGTGAATCTTATCAGGTTTAAAACTCCTTCCTTCCTCAGTTGACATGAGGAAGAAACCTTGAAAGGAACCGGGATCAAAAGGGAAACCCATCCTGATTTGGGTGAAACCATAAAGATACAAACCACACACGAGAGACCTCATCAGTCCAGAATATAGTCCAGTTAGTTATACAGCTGTAAGTCCTCAAGAATTGTGAGACGGGAGTTTATATCACCAGCAGTGAAAAGTTGTCATCACAGCCTGGGAGTGCACATCAAGGTCTGTATAGATCTTCAGCAGCAGGAGGGACTTCCAAGATGAGAACTCCAGCCAACATCGGCACACCAGGGCAGACCACAGGACTCCGAGAGCAGGAGGATCCGGATCACATGTGTCCCAGGAGAAGCATGTGTACCTCAAGAAAAACACATGGTTGTGGGGGAGGGGTGCGCTGAGGGCAAGCGAAGATTCTGCTATGAATAACTGGCAGCATAACCAAAAGAAAACCATCTTCATCTTCTCATGAGGGCACCCGGTCATCTTCCTCTTCATCACTCGTCTTTCTCTTCGATACGCTTCTTCCTCATCACTCATCCTCTTCATCACTTCTCTTCCTCTTCATCACTCGTCTTTCTCTTCGATACGCTTCTTCCTCATCACTCATCCTCTTCATCACTTCTCTTCCTCTTCATCACTCGTCTTTCTCTTCGATACGCTTCTTCCTCATCACTCATCCTCTTCATCACTTCTCTTTCTCTTCATCACTCCTCTTTTCGACCCTCTTTGTCATCTTTCTTTTCATCATTCCCCTTTCTCTTCATTCCTCTTCATCACTTCTTTTTCCTCTTTATCACTTCTTTCTCTTCATCACTCATCTTCATCCTCATCACTCCTCTTCATCATCACTTTTCATCCTCTTTACCAGTCCCGTATCTCTTCATCACATTTTTCCTCTTCATCTTCTTCCTACTTCTACTCTTCTTCTGTCAATTACTCCTCCTCAGAATTCCTCTTACCATGTTTTCTGTTCTTCTTCGCACCTTTTCATGATTACTTTCCCCTCTTCATCAGTTTTCTTCCTCATCATCACTGCTCGAACTCGTCACGTCAGGGAGAGAGATTGATGATATCACATCGCGGGGAAGTAGTGATGTCAAAGAGAGTGTTTTTTTTTTTTGTTTTGTTTTTTTTTTAAAGTGTCCCGTCATCAGCCGCAGTGCACGCTAGGAGTCGTGCACGCGCACCGGAGGAGCTCAGTGAGGCGGCGCACATGCGTTCCTTCAGCTAGCTGGTTTTCGGAGTGTGATAAACTCTCACATCTCACAAAATGGCGGATTCGGACTCATGGGGTAAGAATTAGGTTTAGATAATTGACAGACCGGTCAGAGTTGACTCAGGTTTTAAAAGCGGATGAAAGTGTAAAGTGTGTGTTTTGTAGACGCGGATAACTTCGAGCCGAACGAGCCGCTGAAAAGGGCGGCGGGGCTGAAGGACCGGTGGGAGGGAGAAGACGAGGAGGACGATGTCAAGGTAACAAATAATCCGTACAATCTAAACCATATGTGCTCTTTAAACGTCGAACCAGCTCGGAACACGATTTAACCGCTCGGTTTGTGAGAGCAGAGCTAACGGCTAAAGTCGGCTAGCTTAGCGTTCGGCATGCAGCTTTAGCCGTTAGCACAGATAGCGGTTCATTAGCCGCGCGGGGCTAGTTCAGCCACAACACTTCAACTCGGGATTATTCACAGAACCACGACCGCTGTGGTGTGAACCAGCCATTATTGTGTTTTAAATAGAGTAAACAGTCGCCTTCGGTGGGTTTATAGTGAATTATTACAAATTTTCTGTGATATTTTAGTTAGGTATCACATGCTAACATTAGCAATGGTGGCAACAGCTGCTCGCGCGCGCGTGAGCGTGTGTGAGGTGTTTGACGTCGTGGATGTAACCGACGAGTTGAACTATGTCAGCTGAACACACTGCGTGCGCGTCAGATCAACGCCAAACACGCCGGTAATTCTGTTTTCAATTACTGTTGGTACCAAGTCTGGACCGGATGGGAGGCGGGATGATGTTTGATTGCACCAGCTGGGTAAGTTGGTGTTTTTTTCCACGTCACCGTGACGGGATCATGTGTTGTGACTCTGAGTCATACTGCGGCGCCCCCCCAGGTTTACTCAACTGGTGGAACTATCCAGAAGGCCTCGTGGTTCACTTTCGAATTCAGAGAAGTGTTCTGGAGTCACTAAGAACTGAAGGTGTGTTGATGGGACCCCTGGAAGTTTTCAGGAATCACCCAGAAGTGATGGAACCGAGTCACCCGAGTGGCGCGATGAGGTGCGTGACTATTAACCCGGAGATCACAAGTCCGAATCCGGGTTAATGTCACATCTGCCCATAGCTGGGAGTCCATGAGAGCTAATTGGCTGAGCTCTCACCATAGGTGGGGATGGCATATGCTCAGTTCCCTCTCACTCAAGGTGATCGCCTGCCAATTACGGGTGTCTTCCACTGTGTCTTGAGTGAGATCTGGAAGTGTTCCAGGATTATTTCCACGTGATGAAGGTCTGAGTGAAGTGGGAGTTGAGTTGTGATCATGAATTCAGTCCCACGTAGTGCCAGATTTGGGATTTTGCTCCTATTATGTCCCAATGGATTTTTTTTTTTTTTTCTTCGCTCTGGATATTCTGGCTCCCAGTGTATCTGACTGGGTTATTAAAGGCCTGTGTGTGTCTCTCACTGTCTGTGGTGAAAGGTTCATGTCAAAGATCCATTGCTGACTTTCGTCAAGAGGAGCTACATAGCCGTCAGCTTGTTTCTGCCCTGCAATGGCATAGTGAGCAGTGCCTCCCCACGACCCTAATTAGGATTAAGCGGCTCAGAAAGTGAAAGAATGAATGGATGTTCTGGAAAGGCCCTGCTGGTTTTAGCTGCTGCTCAACTGCACAGAGACGAATGGCTTGTAACCTTTAACTTGATGGCCCCTGACCTGAAAATAATTACTTTGTCAATTTGTTTTTCTTTCTTTCCTTTTTTTTTTTTTTTTTTTTTTTTTAAAAACGATATCCATGACTGATGCTGTCCTGTCTTGATCGTAATAAATAAAGCAATAAAATAAGTGTTATATACCTCGACTTAAGTTGTTTCAAGTTAAGTCTTTTTTGATTATACGTTGGTTTTCAAAAGATATATGGGAAAAATAAAGTTCATATCATTATTAGAGCCGTGCAATAAAACCCGGTTAAGGTTTAAACCGGTTCTAACGTGCAAACAATAAGTATTGTGCTATAGTAGGCCCTTGTTATTCGCGGAGGTTGGTACCAGCACCTCCCGCTAATGAAGATAATTCGTAAGTTCTGTACCTGGAAGTAAAACCCCATATATCATATTGCATGCGCAATGATCAACCGGAAGTAAAATCCTATGTATCTATTACATGCAGTAAAATATGCTTCTTAAACACATTCTATAGACAGTCTTACTCATTAATACAGTATTAATGTAGTAAAATGTAGTCATGATTTAGAAAAACTTAATTTTTTTTACTGTGAAAGAGTGGTCATTGGTGCAGACTTTAATGGACATGTCGGTGCAGGCAACAGAGGGGACGAGGAAGTGATGGGCAGGTTTGGTATCCAGGACAGGAACACAGAAGGATAGATGTTGATCGATTTTGCAAAAAGGATGGAAATGGCTGTGGTAGATACTTTCTTCCAGAAGAGACAGGAGTATAGGGTGACTTATAAAAGCGGAGGTAGGAGCACACCGGTAGACTACATCTTGTGTAGGCGATGTAATTTGAAGGAAGTCAGTGACTGCAAACTAGTAGTGGGTGAGAGTGTGACTAAACTTCCAACAAAGAATAACTTTATTAACAATTTTTTAGTCTTTAAACAAAAAGATTTAAAGTGCATCAATTTGCCTGAAAGAAAAAAGTATCCTTATTTAAACTATCAACATTTTTTGACCAAAAATTTGAACCATTTTATACTGAAAAATAAAATCAATAAATAATAATAAAATCAAATTGATCAGCAATATTAACTCGGGAGCACAATATATGAAACACTTTAACCTACAAAAAAATGAATAAAACAATTTGTATTATTATTGTCAAAATGATTAAGTCCAAATTAATGGCTATAATGAGCACGTTTGCAGTGCACAGCTTTTCAAAGCCGGATTTAAAGCGCGATACTGAACTCTCAGCTCCTGCTCAATGCTGAACTCGGACCTGGAATTATTTTCGCACCAGTGACGTCATCCAACGTGGCGGAGACCATGTGTGCTGCAGGTAGGATCAGTTCCTCTGCTCTGTTGTGGGGTTTTCTGCACTGAGCAATATGGAACTCCACCTCGTCTGGTGATGCCTGAATTTATTTGGGTTCATGCTGTCCGCTGCTTAATGTTTTCAGACAGCGGTCTTTCTTCATTTCTCACCGCAGCACAGTGAAGCCGAGTGCTAAATCCGCTTCATCATGCCTCCTCCACTTAGCTTTCTGGAGACTTTTGTTTCTCTCACGTCTCTCTCTGCCTCTCTTTCCGTCCCTGTTAAAAATTTCCATGGTAGGTTTATTAACTTCACTTCTTATTTTACCTATGGGCACACTCTGACAGTGAGGAAGCCACTGCCACCTGCTGTAGTGGATGTAGAATTACACTTTATCTTAATACAGCAAAAAAAAACATGTTCCCTGGGGTCATATGCACCTCCTGGCATTGCACCCCCCAGGGGGTGCGCCCCACTATTTGAGAACCACTGACTCGGAAAGTGATGAGTATTTTTTTTGATTCTCCTGCTCACTAACTTCATAAATTTAAAATAGTTTCTGGCCATGTGCTTTTGTTTATGTTCGTGTTGATTGGTTCATCATGGCATGTGCTAAAGTTGACATTCTTGTTGATTGGCTCGATTTTTCTTCGGGGAAAATGGTTAAAGGAACAGCACTGGGAGGGAAAAGTAAGGGGTCTTTTTGTTTTTTTAATTTAGACTGTTTTCTGTTTGTTTTCAGCTTTCATGGAAGTAATTTGGTTGATACCAAAAAATGAATAACACAAATACCAGTAAAACTCTTTTATTGTTCTGTTTTTATTCATGTTTTCCACCTCGATGGTAATAAGCCCTTACCGTTCCACTCCGCTGGTAACATTTTAATAAGCATCCACCCACTCCAATTTTTAAAGTGCCCTGGGCGCTTGCATATTGTGATAAAGTTCATTATTTTCTGTAATGTATTGATAAAAATTAAACTTTCATATATTTTAGATTCATTGCACACCAACTGAAATATTTCAGGTCTTTTATTGTTTTAATACTGATGATTTTGGCATACAGCTCATGAAAACCCAAAATTCCTATCTCAAAAAATTAGCATATCATGAAAAGCCACTCTGAACGAGCTATTAACCTAATCATCTGAATCAACCAATTAACTCTAAACACCTGCAAAAGATTCCTGAGGCTTTTAAAAACTCCCAGCCTGGTTCATTACTCAAAACCGCAATCATGGGTAAGACTGCCGACCTGACTGCTGTCCAGAAGGTCATCATTGACACCCTCAAGCAAGAGGGTAAGACACAGAAAGAAATTTCTGAGCGAATAGGCTGTTCCCAGAGTGCTCTATCAAGCCACCTCAGTGGGACGTCTGTGGGAAGGAAAAAGTGTGGCAGAAAACGCTGCACAACCAGAAGAGGTACCGGACCCTGAGGAAGATTGTGGAGAAGGGCCGATCCCAGACCTTGGGGGACCTGTGGAAGCAGTGGACTGGGCTACAGGTGCCGCATTCCCCAGGTCAAGCCACTTTTGAAGCAGAAACAGCGGCAGAAGCGGCTGACCTGGGCTACAGAGAAGCAGCACTGGACTGTTGCTCAGTGGTCCAAACTACTTTTTTCGGATGAAAGCAAATTTTGCATGTCATTCGGAAATCAAGGTGCCAGAGTCTGGAGGAAGACTGGGGACAAGGAAATGCCTGAAGTCCAGTGTCAAGTCCTCACAGTCAGTGATGGTCTGGGGTGCCATGTCAGCTGCTGATGTTGGTCCACTGTGTTTTATCAAGGGCGGGGTCAATGCAGCTAGCTATCAGGAGATTTTGGAGCACTTCATGCTTCCATCTGCTGAAAAGCTTTATGGAGATGAAGATTTTCATTTTTCAGCACGACCTGGCACCTGCTCACAGTGCCAAAACCACTGCTAAATGGTTTACTGACCATGGTATTACTGGGCTCAATTGGCCTGCCAACTCTCCTGACCTGAAGCCCATAGAGAATCTGTGGGATATTGTGAAGAGAAAGTTGAGAGACACCAGACCCAACACTGTGGATGAGCTTAAGGCCGCTATCGAAGCATCCTGGGCCTCCGTAACACCTCAGCAGTGCCACAGGCTGATTGGCTCCATGCCACGCCGCATTGAAGCAGTCATTTCTGCAAAAGGATTCCCGACCAAGTATTGAGTGCAGAACTGAACATCATTATTTGAAGGTTGACTTTTTTTGTATTAAAAATAGTTTTTTTTTTTTTTTTTTTTTTTTTTCCCCATTGGTCGGATGAAATATGCTAATTTTTTGAGATAGGGATTTTTGGTTTTTCTTTACCTTTTTGCCAAAATTATCAATATTAAAATAATAAAAGGCTTGAACTACTTCAGTTGAGTGTAATGAATCTAAAATATATGAAAGTCTAATGTTTATCAGTACATTACAGAAAATAATGAACTTTATCACAATATGCTAATTTTTTGAGAAGGACTTGTGTGTGTGTGTATATGTTGTGTGCACATATATATATATATATATATATATAAAAAATCTGTGTATGTTTATGTATACGTTTTCGACTTGCATCGTCTCTCCTGGAACCAATTAATGATGTAAGCCGAGGTATACGTGTACTTTAAAGAAAGAACTTTTTTGTCTTTATTTCTGAATAATGTTGTGTTGTGAGGACTTGTATTAATTATCACATTATATTTATATATTTTTTGTTTTTAAACTGATCTTTTTGCAGATTTTCTGTTCTTTTAATCACTCATTCATGTTTATTGATGAAGTTTGCTGTGTTTTCTTATGCAGGATAACTGGGATGATGAAGAAGAAGAAGAAGAAGAACAGAAGGTGGAAGAGAAAAAAATAGGTGGGGCTTCTGATTTAAAATCGTGTCCACACCACACATTTTCGAGGAGAGTTGATTCCTCCTGGCGGATGTGAACTTCAGAGACCTCTGTCTTTTTATTTATGTTATCGGCTTTATTTCGAGGGTGGGTGGTTTCAGGGGTGCCGATATATTCATACGTGTTTGATTTTCTCATCAGTGAGTCTCATTCATGAATGAATTCAATGAATTTCTCCATTGTGAGATTAATAAAGCTGTATCTTATCATACTGCGAATCTGTCTTTGCTTGCGAGTTTGACAGGAACTGAAATCGTGTTGATGATTCCGGAATCCGGTTGATTAGCCTAAAATGTGGGCAGTACGGTGGTGTAGTGGTTTGCATGTCTGACTCAAAGAAAGAGGGTTCTGGGTTCGAGGCCCATGTGCAGTATGCATTTTGCATCTTTTGCTTGTGTGGGTTTCCTCTGGATACTCTGGTCTCCTGCAGCCTACCGACATACACAGTAGGATAATCCACTCTCCCGAATCACCCTGCGGCGTGTCAGCGAGGACGAAAACCACAATCCAGAGGTACAACTATTGGCCGGATCCTCCTCTCCTGTTCCCCTGCAGGGACTTTCCCAGGTGGGCTGGGAGTGTTATTCCACAATAATTTGGAAAACTACCTCCCCAGTTTACCAATCCAGATGTATGGCCCCTGATGACCACGTGATGTTGATGTGTCAACCAAGACCGCCTTAAGACATCCAGAGCCCTGAGAAAAATATAAATAGCTACCATTTTCTACTACATTAAAAAGTTTGTGTATTTATAATATTTTAAGAGTGTGATTTGATTTTTGCTAGTCGACCCATCGCTGCCCAACCCATCAACATTGCGCTGACAGTTACATGATTGACAGCATTCTCAATAATGGCCGGTTTGTGATGATGGGATCAGTCGAGCTTCGGGGTGTTTGTGGGTGGAATACAGCGCAGATCAGTGTCCGCTGGTGGTTAGCAGAGAAAGAAGTGCTGGGGTGTCTCGTGGTGTAGGACGTTCTGTGCAAATGTCGACTGGAGAGAGAGAGAGAGCGAGAGAGAGAAGTCGTGTTGAGAATTGTGTGACTTGAATTTTTGATGCCCCCAACATCACAACTCGCATTTTTCAAACAGCTTCATAAGTACATATTGTTGTATGACGAGGATCGATGTTTATTTATTTAAAGATTTACCAAAATATTTGTTCTGAAGTTCTTGAAGTCTCCATCGAGATCGTGTGACTGAGTGTTGCACAGGCGTCCTCAGGTGGACGAACCACACAATAACAACTCAAAACATAGTTCAAGGAGCAATTTTCATTTGGTTGTTTTAAACATTGATGCCTATTTATCTGCCATTAGGTCGCATGGGCTGTTAATATCGACACCCTGACATATTTCTTGAGCTTGATTGGCTGCATGTGAGGATATTGCATATTCATCTTCTTTTCCTGTCGGCTTTTCCCTTCAGGGGTCGCCACAGCAAACCATCCGCCTCTATCTCACCCTGTCTGTCTTCCTTTCGGCTTTTTCCCTTTTACTCGGGAGTCGCCACAGCGAATCATCTGATTGGCACGTTTGATTTGGCAGAGGTTTTTACGTCGGATCCCCTTCCTGTCACAACCCTTTTTAGCAAGGGACAGAAACACGCTGACGACTTTGCAGCTCCTCTTTACCAAAGTCAGCAATGGTTCTTTTACATCAACCTCTCACCATAGACAGTGACAGACATGGCCCGCCTTTGATAACCCAGTTAGCCGCACTAGAGGGGGACAGTGACAACCTTGTGGAGAGTGGGACTCGAACCCCTAACCTTTGGATCAGCGATCCAGCGCCCTATACCACTAGACCACCACTATCTCACCCTATCCTCTGTATCTTCTACTCTTACTCCAACTACCTTCATGTCCTCCTTCACCACAGCCATAAATCTTCTCTTTGGTATTATGCATATTCATCGTGTTGCATATTTTGGGTGTTCACATCAATAAATTTAAACCGGATCAGGTGCTGGTTGTATTTTTTTTGTTTGTTTGTTTTTTTTTCTTCTCATCTGTAGATTTAAATACAACCAAAACAGGGCTGTTAACAGCCCTCAGGTGCTCCATCATTAATAGAGTAAATGTTCTTGTATTACAAGCTGCTAATGAATGGATACTTTTCAGCATGGACAGTACTATCACGATCATGGGAGGGGGCCAATCGTTTTTTTTTTCTACTGATGGTTTCATTCTAACACAGATGGAATTATACAGGTTCATCACTGCCGTATGCTACACAGAAACTTTCTGAAGCTCTCACTCTCGCTCATTTACAGCATTTGGCAGATGCTCATTTCAAGAGCGAGTTACAATTATAATATAATAAATTAAAATTTTTTTTTTTTTTTTTTTTTTTACAGCTGAGTAATTGAAGGTTAGGGGCCTTGCTCAAGGGGCCAATAGTGGTGATAGTTTTTAACTGCTGATCTTTGGATCAGTAACTCATCACCTTAAACACGAGCCACTACAGCCCTCTCACTCACCCGCATGTTCTCGCACACGCGCTCAATCTCACTTGCTCTCGCTCGCTCTATCCCTTTCGATCGCGCCTGCTTTCTCTGTCTCGCTTGATCTTTCTCTCTGCTAGTTTTCCATATTTTACACTTAACTTTTTAAATAATTTGCATCAGTATCAGTTCTTGGATTATTGACTCTGTTTACCTGAATTAATTATTTATTCCATGGTCAGATTCTCTTCTGTAGAATCAGTTCTTTCTTTCACTTTTTACCTTTAAGCTCTTTAATTTTTTCACCTTCCTATATTCGCCTTTAAATTTGTGGGATTTGTTTGTGCTGTTTACTGTAAATACGGCTGGCGATGGTGATTTTTTTTTTTTTTTTTCATTTTGGGATTACTAAGGTTTCTGTGTGTCTTTTAGAGGTGAAAGTTCCAGAGAAGAAAAAACTGGCCGCTAAAATCAAAGAGAAAGAAAATGCGAAGCTGGAGAAACAGCAGGAACTGAGGCAGCAGGTGAGTTGGTTTTTCATGTTTGTTAGTCGGGGCCTCACTTCATGGATTTAATAGTGTTTTAAATTCAGGATTCGAAGTGTTTTGTATATTTTAATGTCTGATTCACTTTAAAACCGAAAAAATACTCAAAACGTTCACGTTTGGCAGAAAAACTTTGAAGTTCAGTGGCCCGAGTTTTCTGAGCATGAACCTGATACTCTGGTTCATCCAATCACGTATGTTTATGTAAATTTAGTTTCACTTAAGGCGACTCAATGAACCAGACACTCGCTCCCAGCGCAGTTCTAAATACAGTATTCTGCTCCGATCTGTATCACAGCTTGTCGTTGTTTATTATATATTTAAGCTTGTTTTTAATGAAACGATCAGGAAATATTCCTTAATTTTTTAGTAATGAACTGACTCGTCTCTCACGGTCAATATTTGATCAGATACAAGAGTCCCAGTCTGACCTCAGCCCCGAACAGCAGGCGGCGGAGAAACTGCACTTACAGAAGCTGCAGGAGGAGTCGGACATGGCGCTCGCCCGCGAAGCCTTCGGTAAGGTCCGGTTCACCAAACTCCGTGTTAAATATGAGTGACAGATTTTATTAAATGGGAAAATATATATGTTTAACTTACATATTTGTGATTTTTCATGTAACTGTGTTAAAAGCTGTAAATCAGAAAAGAGAACAGCAAGAGAAGCCCGAGACATAAAATACAGACGTGTTTATGTGGAGTTTTATTAATCAACATTTAAAGTTTATTTTGTGATTCTGTGTGTGACTTGGAACGAGCCTTTAAATAAATAACTGCACGGCTGTTTCTGTTTCGAATCTTAAGTAAACTGATTTGATAGGCGGGTAACATCAGGCTCTTCCGGCATGCAGGTGTTGACCCGACTGCTTTGAACAGTACCTCGGGAATCGAAGCCATGTGTCCGGTGACGAAAGAGGACTTTGTGGTCTTCGAGAGGTCGTTGAGGGATAAGATCACACAGTACGAAAAGTCGGTGCATTACGCCAACTTTCTGGAGTCGCTGTTTCGGGAACTGTGTATTTCAGGTGAAAGTTTTAGTACTTAATAATTATAATAATAAAAATAACAATTCTTCTAATACTACTACTAATAATAATAATTATAAAATAATATCAACAGTAATATTTTCGGCTAATTTCTTTTAAAACATTTTTCATAGTGGAAGTTGACGACCTGAAGAAAATCACCAATTCCCTGTCGGTCCTTCTCACTGAAAAGCAAAAGCAGGAAAAGGTAAATGAAAATATCTTCATTCCTTTATTTACTAACTACCTTAAAGGCATTTATTGAAATGCACATCCAGTACAGACATTTTATTTTTTCGATGTGTACAGGAGTCTGTTTTAACCGAAATCACACGTGAGCAAATTCGTCCAAAAGTCCAAGCAAATTTTATTTCGAAAGGAAAAATGAATAAATAAATTCAAACTGGAATTTGCATATTGTCAGAATTAGTTGTCGAATTTGAGGTAAATGATCCATATTTGCTTTGACGTGAAGTTACAATTAATAGCTAATGTTATTGTTTGTTATTATTTGAGCTATACCGATATTCGGAGGTTTTGAGCATGATGGTGGGATTTTCAGACACTATTTCTGGAACATTAAGTTTAGATCTTTTTAACGCTGATGTAAATTCTGTTTTAACTTTTTACATCTGATAATATAATTTTAATTCTATACAGTACAATGTTCTAATTAAATCAGTTGACAGAATAATTTATTTCGGTTTGATATTTTGGCATCGATTTTAATCTGTTTGGTTAAATGCATTAAAAAAAGAAAACCTCACGATGCATCATCTGTTTTCACATGCAAACCAATGGATGGGGTAAATTATTATTTCTCCCCCTCCTTTCCAAGTTGTGTCCTCTAAAAGGTAGTGTCGTTTTTTTTTTTTTTGGACACTGAAAAGCTGATATCAGAGACTGCGGATGTAATTCCTCATCCATACAGCAGGGGGTGCCTTCTCCTTTCTTACTGTTAAATAACTGCTGTTGTGGTCTGCAGAAGAGGAGGATGTTTAATTCTGTCTTTCCTCATTTTATGATATTTTACCCCTGTAGGAGAAAGCCAAAGGGACGAAGAAGAAAAAGAAAACGGTTCTCGCCGGTGGTGGTTTAAAAGCAAAAATGAAAGATGACTTTGACGATTTCGGCGGCTTTGATGGTGGTTACAACGAATACGAGGACTTCATGTGACGAAGGCTCAATCAAACCCTTATTGTCCACCCTCGTACACCCCCCCACCCTCACACATACACCATCCGCCTTCCAGTACTGACCCCTTCAAGACATGCAGCATCCTCGGCCTCTCGTTTATTCTCATCAGTGCCATCCTGGAGGAAACTGAACACTGTGTCAACTGTCGACTTTTTTTTGCTTCAGTGGTTCAAAACAACTCTTAGTGAAGCTGCTATCACCAAACTTGCCCTTTGGTGACAAAAGGAGAGCTCTATCAATTTGCCTTGTATTTACAACTCTGCCTCTGACAAAGACTTTAGGATGCGAGACGTCTTTGCACAAACGTCGTCTTCTCCAATTGCCCCACAAAAATAGAAAAATGCCAATAATCATAATGCCTTATGATATACAGAAAAAAAGTTTATTTTGGTTGCAATACTGAAATAGCTGAAGGGATCGACCTCTGTACGATTTTATTTACATAGAAATACATGAAGTTCTATGCAGAATAATTGTATACAGAATGCCGAGATTAAATCGAAGAGAAAGGATGGATATTTTCCTCTTGTGGAAGTTTCCACAGAATTATATCTATCTCTGCCTGACAGTTGTCAGAAACATCAGATGCACAAAATTCAAGAAACGTTTTTTTTTTCCTTGAAAAAAATGTGTATTTACATAAATCTGACACTACAAGAACATGGAGTGCTAGTGGAGGTACACTTGGTATAGCTTTTTTATTTATTTTCAAGGATGGAAAAGCAACAAAAAAAAAAAAAAAACCCAAAAAAGTAAGTACAATTTGAAAGCAGTGTTTATTATGAGTGATTGAATTGTTCTGAATGCGAGTTGATTTTTTTTCTCCTTTGTTCTTTGCTGGTAGATTAAATGACTAGTGCAGGAATGTGGAGCTCGACCTTTCAGGCTTGTATCAAGAAAGAGAATCCAAAAAAAAAAAAAATTTTTTACAGGCTGAACAGATAAAGTTTGCTCCGAATCAATATTTGAGATTTTTTTTTTTTGGTGTTTCTTCCTTAACTATGTAGAGGGGGAAATTGTTTCACACAACAAAAAAAAAGTCGATGAGGTTTCAGCTGGGGTTTGTGGGTTTTTTCTTAGCTTTAAAAAGAAATCTAATTTAATAAAAAATGATTTGAAAGGTTTTTGGCAAACGTCTGTTATGGGAGTCAAATACACAAACATTATTTATTTCTGATTCGGGATATTTAGCCTTGTTTATGAAATAAATATCACTTTATTTACAACTTCAAGTAGTAACTATCACAGTACACAGAACTTAAGTACATGACCTAAGAATAGTTGTGTTTACGTTAATAATTAAAGGGTTAAATCTGTCACTATTTGGGCATGTGACCGAGGGGCTGGATGCCCCCTACTCCTTTTAAAGTCGAATCCAAGTCTCCCATCAAGTGTTGCCTCAGCATCACACATCACCACCAGTCAGGGAGATGCACAAACATGCGCATTCCATGACCCACCTCTTTAAGAACTGGTGGGGGGGGGTTGGCCTAACCTACCCACGCTGAGGGGAAAGTGCTAACCCACACCTTTTTTTGTATGAATGAGCTCACAGATGGCCATAGATTGGCTGGTGACCGTTGAGTGATGGAGTTTTCAGGTCTTAAAGGAGTCATATGATTGGCATCCCAAGAAATGACTAATGGACATTTGATGACTTCTGAGCCATATGTCCAGGTTATAAAGAATTAGGCTGGTGACATAAAAGTAAAACAGTTTTTTTAAGCAGGTGGGGGAGGGGTTCCTGAATTGTTACTGGTTAAGATTTCTTTAAAAAAAAAAAAAAAAAATCCTGTCTTAATAGTTACGAGCAAAAAGTTTCAAGACTATTCCTGTTATGGATGAACAGGGTTTAGTGGGTAATATGATGTTCTCAGTGCCCGGGTCAGTACACCGTAACCTCATGCCATCCTCATTGGAGGACGTGTTGCACATTTTAGTATCCTTCGGCTTGATTGCAATTTTTTTTTTTAGATAGACGTCAGCCAAAATGCAGGACCTTGAAATGGTCCACAAAGTCAAGCTTTTAAAAATAAGAAAATCAAGAATCGTATTCAAAAAATATATATATTTTTTTAACAATTGTGCTGTTGCCTTAGGAAAGCTGGAGCCTTTTGGCAAATTTTGTTTTATTTTGAAAGAATTTATTGGTTTCACACTTAAAATTGTTGCCAAATCATCTAACACTGGGTCTGATGATGATACATATACTCTGTTGTACTGCAGGTGCTGGCAACAGGAACAATCCCAGGACTTTCGGACACATAGTTGACGTGTTTGAAATGAAATGCCTTGAGATTTAACTTTGTCACTAGACAGATTAGTTGTGTAACGCTGGTCCTTCACCTTTAACTGCGTCCCCTTTAAGTGGGTCTCCACACCCGCTTCAACTTCAAAATTAGCTGAAACATTCAAGAAACCTGTTCTCGAACTTCTAAATGCAGTTCTTCGGTACACCTTACATCATGTAAGAATTAAGTATCATCTTGGCAAAAAAAAAAAAAAAAAAGTTTAATCACATGCTTAAGTTTATACCAATCAGATGGTGTGGAGTACTTTCCTGCAACTAGGCCTCTTCAGCCCGTTTCGGTTAGATGTATTCATTCCAAGCTTTGGCGTCTGGCTAGGAGGTGTATGTTGGGATTGCGGGTGCTCCTTCGTTGGCTATTACGGCGTATGGTTGAAGAGTCCCCTCTCTGCCTTCGCTTGCCTCTCCCTGGACGAGTAGTTCCCGCTATGGCCCGGCCTGAAGCATTCTGAAGCTGTTGGAACACACTCTGTCTGGTGATCGCTTTGTTCCCACAAGTGAAGGTTAATGCTACACCTTGACTGCTCTTCATTACCCGCGATGTTCCATCTGATGTACCTTCAAAACAGCGTCCAAGTGCTATTTCCTTTGCAGTGCGAGGGTCTTGGTCGGTAACTGTGTAGATACCATAGTTATGGCCCAGGGGATCGAGTGGTGCAAGCATGGTGAACTCATTAGTGTCATTATTGACGGCCAGTGGAAGATGGTTGACCAGGTATTCTTGTAGCATGCTGTTGACCTTGTCTCTCCTGCAACTACTTTGTGGGATCACCTTCACTAGGGTGCGGTCTACTCGGTCTTGGTCGTAGAGCATGCCACTACATTTGAACTCCAGACAGACTGCTGAGACGTTGGCTTGTTCCATGTCTCTGATGCTACGGGTGTCGCGAAGGCCATACAGTTGACCAACTGTTTTTGGATGGGTGCCTCCCTGGTTCCGGGAACGGACGTTGATTTCATGTGGGCTGTTGATTTTTACTTTGATATAGCAAGCTCTGTATTCTGTCGGCTTTGGCCACCAGCTCAAATAGTCTTCCGTCCAACTCATCGGATCATCCTCGTTAAAAGGAACAGTGTTGTAGTCATAGCGATCTCCTTCGACTCTTGAGAACCGGAAGTGAGGTGAACTAAATTGAGCTTCTTCGCAGTCCTTTAGCCTTTCGTATGGATAAATTGGACCATCTACTTCCTCAGCTGTGTTTGGGCTAGGTTTAGCAATGTTGATACTGAAAGCAGTCTTTTTGAATCTGGAATCATCATGATCTGTTCTTCTGTAGTTCAGCTTATTCAAATAGGGTTGTGGGACACCAATAATTGTGGGATTCATTTGTGGTGCTGAAGCGACTGCTTCCAGTTCTTCTCCTCCAAGGTTTGCCATGATGTAGGCAGAATAAGCATCTGTCTTTTGCTCGTCACAGAAGGCAGGTAGACAAGCACCATTCGGACCCGTGATGACACTATCAAACCTTCCCCATGCTCGAGGATTGCTGGAGAACCCAGCTGTAGGCTCCATATTTATCAGAGTGATGACAACACCCTCAACTTGCTCACTTGACATGTATCGTTCACTACGGAAAGCTCTGACTTTAACATAGCATCTTCTGTTTTCAGGCACATCCAAGTTAAACAGCCTTCTTTCTCGGATTTCCATGTTTCCAACGAGGAAAGTTCTTTCCTCTCTCTTTTGTCGTCGTTTGTTCTCCATGTAAAGTTTTCCTTCCTCTTCCCAAAGGCCAGTCTCGGGGTTAAGGGACCACAATTTCATTGTGTTCAGATGTTCCGACATCTTGACTTGGGCCGCGTCAAGTCGAATTTTAACTTTCCCAGCATTTAGTGATTCGCCATCCACCTCATCCCTAAAGTCAACTGAGAACATGCCGTAGGTTCTCAAGGGTAGGGTGTCACCATCAGTCCCAACAAAGTTGAGGTCACTCTGAGCGGCTGATGCCGTGGATATGTCCCTTGGGTCCATGAAGGTAACACTGGCCTTCACATTACCTACAAATATCTCTCCATTTTGCTTGTAGAAAGAGTTTGGTGGAATCTCAATCTCGGCCAAAGGTTCCTCTCCTTCCAGTTCCCCAAGCTGTAGTGTGTTTGTGGTGATTGAGCTTAAGGTAACAGGAGGCTTTTTTCTCTGCAGTTTGATCTCATGGTACACTGCCCCACCTTTGTTGTTGAACAAAAGAACTTTAGTAGTATTCACAAACTTTTGCATGTTGTCAACAAAAGTGAGAACCAGCCTTTCAGTATCTGTGGGAACTTGGATGGAGAACGTGCCCTTATATCCTGTCCGGCTAATCCTTGCTCCATCCATGTAGATGTGTCCAAACCTTAAGGGTTCTCCTGTATCCACAGCAATAGCTCGTCCACGAACTACAGTCTTTGTTTCAACACACTTTTTGCAGCTACACCGAGTGGCCACCATCGTCGGTAACTCATAGCCTTGACATGTTATCTGCCTTTCTTCCATTTTGGACACCCCGCAGCAGAAAGATATGGGGTCTTTGCATCGAATGCCGTTGTCCAGTTGTCCCGAACATGTTTTTATTGGGCATCTTCCTACATCGTAGTAGAATGAATTTGTCTGGTTCTGGAAGCAGTCGTGAGGCAGATGTATCATTTGGGATTCTGGAGTCGGGTTGCATGATAGTTCTGCTTGACCTTTTAGATAGACAGAGGTACCAAAGTGAACGAAACCGTAAATGAGGGTCATTTGTTTTGCCTTGTATGGAAACCTTACCTATGACTTGGAGTGTGGCTGTCTTGGATTTTATGGCACCGTTCTCATTTCTGGCTCTGCAGTAGTATTCCCCTGCCTGATCCAATCTCAGGCTCCTCAAAACAAGCGTCTCATCATGGTGATGCATACTCTTATCAAGCAGAGTTCCATTGTGAAACCTGAAATTAGTGTTTAGATTTTTCGTTATAATGAGAGAAATGTCACCCTAACGCAAATATGGCATTTTACACAAAAAGAGCACCGATGGGGTACCAATAAAATCTACATCATCTACATTTTCCAACTCCCCTGGTTTGCTGAAAGTGGTGTTTTTTTTTTTTTTTTTGGTTTTTTTTTTGGGTTAATTCCAAAGATTACATTGCAACACTTGCGGGTTTATTTGGTCAGTATCACTGAAGAACCCATCAGAGGTGCTCTGCTTAATTAGCCCATAGTTTTCCATCAAATAGATGACACAAACTAAAGAAACTTTGGCAGGTAAACAGAACCAAGAACCTTTTTAAACTCCTGAGAGTAGCCGTTTTCCAAAGGGGGTGTGGTGTACTGTTTGAAAAAGATTCCTTGAAAACAGTGTAGCTCTCATTTGATGCATTGCCTACGTTTGTATCCTGAACCATAAACTCTTTAGTAGCAGAAGATCCCAGCTCTGGTCCTGGTATACCTACAATTTGTCGAAATAATGGACAATATTTTTGTTTTCAGGAAGTGCACAATCGTAAAAGGGTTATCGCACAATTGTAAGAGGAGTTGTGAGCTTTTGATGGCAATCCCTTCATTGAGCAGTGACTAAGTTTATGCTGTGGTGGATGAAAACCCTTTGGATTTGGTGCACAAATAACACATGAGCTTCATGACAGGATGAGGAAGTCAAGTTGTATGAAAGTTCGGTTGTTATAAGCAAACTGGTCGAGGATTACAAGCAAGTGTGATGACCGACGACAACACAGGGAAACTTTGCTAGCAGGGGACAAAAACACAAACAAAAAAAATACTAGGACCAGGCTTGGGGAACCCCGACTTCATGCTGCCAGATCGAGCATTCTTTCAAATCAAAAGATTAAATTATCACTTGTTTCTTACCATTGGTACTCCTTAGGTTCAGGTGAACCAGTGACCTTGCAGCAGAAGGCAACAGTCTGACCTTTCCTCCTTGCCTTTGACTCCGGGTTCTTTTGTACATAGAGTTTTTCTAAAGAAGACACGAGGTTGGACTTTTTTTTTTTTTTTTTTTCTTTACATTTGGAAACAAGAGTGCATTTTGAATGTATTGAATTTAATACTTGGATCTCTTACTTGCTCGTTCCAGCTTCACATACAGAACAGTTGTGGCCTCGGAGCTCAGCGGCATGGCAACACTCTGAGGTACATGACCCTGAAGCTTGATCAGCAGTGTCGTGTTGCCATCGGGGCAGATCCCTGGTGCACGGAAGTGTCCGTTGTGGTCGGATAGCGTGAGAAGTTTGGGGATTGTGCTTGAAAGGAGAATGGCTGCTCCAGGAGCTGGGAGACTTCCAGCTCTACGAACTGATCCAAGCACTGTATGATCCTCACACATACAAGCATCGCAATCTGTGTTTGCTTTGCCCATCAAACACTGCAGAGAACATCCTACATTGACCAAAGATGGGACTTTTAGACACAGTTTTACTAAATACGTACTATGATCTAGCTGCAAACGAAATGATTTAAATAAATTCATCCGATTGGCCAGAACACAAGATGGCAATATCGTGGCATATAACCCATCACGTCAAATGAGTAGCAAGTATCGATGCAACAGGAACATGACTGCGTTTCACCCAGAAGAACCTCCAATCCTTGAGCGAGAGAGCATTACCTTGTTGACAGGAAAGCCCACGTACCACATTGTTCAAAAGTACACCAAATCCTAAGATGGACACCAATGCCAAGCCTGGTGTTTCCTCAGGCCGGTGCTTATTCCCAGTTTCTGTAGCATGAAGCCACCAGGAGTTCAACTCCTCTTGGATGGGACTCGAGTCCATTGCAGGTTACCGTGCCAGTATTTTTCCTGCTACCCTTTTATCGTGCTGAGTGCACAGAGGCACACCTGAGGTCAAGACCTTGCCCAGGGGTCTTAGCACAGTGGGGGTCGAACAGAGACAATCAATCATGGTGACCAAAATTTAAGCTGCCAGATGTGTCGGCCATATTTAAAAATAGATTGGTGTGGATATCTGGACTGTATGTACACAATCCTAAGATGTTTTTGGTCTGTAACAGTATTTGTGCCAGTACATAGAATGCAAATTTAAAATGGCAGATGTAGTGGATCAAGAATGAAATCAAACAGTGACGGTGTTTTCGAGTCAGTGCACCGAATGCTTGATAATGCCCATTGGGCTGAAGGGTAAAACAATGCTGTTAATCTGTATCATGGTGTCAGTTTGATGCCCTCAAAAGCAACATCACCTGGACATGTAGATGCTCTGCATTGTCTGCTCTCCATCTTTACACCATCGCATTGTCCAGATTGAGGCGAGCATGTCCTGGAGCGGATCTGAGCTGCGGTCAGGCCGCATTCCGCAGGACACGGGGTCCAGTCTGACCATGGGCTCCATACTCCTTCAGTTTCTGGCTTCATGTCTATAAAGTCAAGAGGGCGGGGGAT
>CM045748.1:30357859-30382859 GCA_024760905.1 Plotosus lineatus
TGTAAAGGGAAGTCTGACATCATTCATTTCCAAAAGGAATCAGGAAACAGGTTTTGGTTGAAACTCCGACTTCAGTAAAGAGGTTCAATTTATACAAAAGTACCAATGGTTCTTTTACATGAACCTCCCACCGCAGACAGCGAGACACACGGCCGCCCTTTGATAACCCAGTTAGCGCCACCGGGGAGGGAACTGCAGTGACGACCCGGTGACAGTGCGGCTTGGACCCCTGACCTTAGGATCGGTAATCCATCACCTTACCACCGGGCTCCCGCTGCCCATCCAAGCAACTGTATCTTTTAACCAATCACTGTTGTACATCCCACATCACGGGGTAGAATACCACACCCACAGGAAACTGCTATCTACCCACTTCTGCATACTTGCTCTCACAGACACCTGTGATTGGCTGTCGGGATGCATTCATTCATTTTCCGAACCACTGAATACTAATTAAGACCAGGAGGAGACTGGTGCCCATCTCAGCCAGCTCTGGGCAAGGATGGGGGTACACCCTAGGCAGCTCGCCAGGCCATCGCAGGGCCACGACTCCAGTCACACACCTAAAGGTGATATGGGACAGCCAGTCAGGGTACTGTGCATGTTTTTGGACTGTGGGAGGAAACCGGAACACCCGAAGGAAACCCACGCAAGATCTGGGAGAACATGCAAACTCCACACAGAAACACCAAGGCTGGGAATTGAACCCAGGGCCTTCTGGATATGAGGCAGATGTGCTAATCGCTACGCCACCATGCCGCCAAGTTGGGACGATGACTATCTGAATATTTTACGAGTATATAATTTATAAAGACTAAAGTCCAGCATTTGAAACGGTTTGATGTTTTTGTCTGCAGGACACATTCGGGATGAGGTTACAGAAGGTTGTGAACCCCTGACCATCACACACGTATGTGCTTCAACCCAAAATATCACTATAATCTACAAAGCACATGAGTGCACAGAACAGCTTTGTTTATGTACACTGTGAGCCCCATGAGGGACATCCTGCCAAGGTTGGAGTGGGAGAACATGAATTGCGTACACGGAGCACCGACCTCAACTCCACCGAGCAGGAATACCACACATTTACATTTATAGCATTTGGCAGACACTCTTATCCAAAGTAGCGTAGTGTTTAGCACGTCCGCCGCACAGCAAGAAGGTCCTATGTTTGATTCCCAGTTCGGGCGTTTCTGTGTGGAGTTTGCATGTTCTCCCCGTGCTTGTGGGGGTTTCCTCCGGGTACGCCGGTCTCCTCCCGCAGTACAAAAACATGCACTGTAACTTAATTGGCTGTTCCAAGTTTCCCATAAGGTGTGAACGGTTGTGCGAGTGTCGGTCCTGCTATGTCCTGTTGAGATGTCCAGGGTATACTCTGCCCTTGCCCAGAGTCGGCCGAGACGGGTGCCAACCTCCCCGCGACCCTAACGTCCCAGTTAAGTTAAATGATTAAGAAAATGAATGAATGAAGGATCTTGTGCAGCGTGACTTACATTGATCTCGTCTGTGAGGGGAACCTACCAGTAGCAATAGAGATTTGTAGTAAACATGTAAACAAACAAAACACTGAAGTGCGCGCACACACACACACACACACACACACACACAACTGGTCAGGATGGTGAGACTTCACTCAATGCCATAATATTTGGCACCATGGTGAGAAAATAGGCGGAAAAAAAAAAAAACACGTAACACAAACAAGATGCCTGATGATGATGATGATGATGATGATGATGATTCAGATGTTTCCTTCAAGTAACAGAGTGAAGAGAAGTTCTGAAAGCTCTTCCATTCATCACCTTGACGTTTTTAAAGCGAAAAAATTCCATTGGCAGTCAGAAGCAGGAGGATCATACAGAACCATTTCGGAACAGGCGGACAAGGAAGAAAAGGTGAAGACGAAACTTGAAATGTTCCAATCAGTCGGTTTCTGAGATGTTTGTGTTCAGCAACCGGCCGATGAGAAAGGAAGGCGATAAAAAATGTGGTTTTCCTGTGAAATGCAGCTCCAGGGAGATTTAAATGGACCATAAAGTGGAAGTATGGGCTGAAGACACCTGGTGGGACGGTTTTACCGTCGCGTGATGTTATGAAGTAAACCGTCTGATGTTTGTTTCAGGAGTTTCAGGGCATGTTTCGTGTCCGTCTGGTCCGCTCACTGTTGGTTTTCTCACACGTCCTAAAAACACATGCTGGGAGGCGACGTGCCGACTCTTAAATTACCCCCAAAGCTTGTGAATAAGCATGGACGCACGTCCAACCAACCAACGTTCTTATGCCGGTTGTAAGTGGGATTAAAACTGGTCTCTATGTGGGCTTGAGCGCAGGTTCCAGAGTGGCCCCATATCGATTCCCTACAAATTCACTTCCCATTAATAACCTACCTGGGGCCCTCATAGTGAGACTCGCATAGTTGACCCAAATGGGCCCCAGTTAATATTCCTATGCTCACCTGAAGCCCATGTCATCCAGACATATCCCAGATATACTGTACATCCGGGGAGCATTTTTAAACCAACACAAATATTGGCTGGGGACTGGTCCCAGTATAAACTTTAAAGTGGATGACGGTAACCAATGCAGAAACAGATGTATGAACAAAATCAACATGTTGGACATCAGCAGGACAAAAACAAACATCACACCCGCTGCACTCAACTCGAAGGTTTCTTGTTTTTTTTTTTACTCCAAGACAGTTGTTAAATATCCTGGTGTTCTAGCAGATGTTAGGAATCTGTGGGGTTCATACTGTACCGTAGTGATCAGGAGGCCGCGGCCATGAGCTGGCTCCACGGGGAACCTCAGCTTAATGACTCCAGCAGTGAAACTATGCAGAAACAACTTCTGCTACTGTCATTAAGGGGCCAACAACCCATGGAACACAACCTGGAGACGTTCCGGTCTTCGTTTCACAAAGAGAGAGTCGGACGCATTTCTGGAAACAAAGAGAGGGTTTCACTTGAAGTATACCTCACCACAAGATGAGGGAAAATTCAGTAAATTAATCAAAGGAAAGGCGTTTTCAGGGTGTTCCGGCATAACCTTGTATCCACTCGAAACCAAATTGTACAGGAGGAATTTTGTAAAGCGGAGCTGTCCAGGATGTACTCTGAACTCACCCAGAGTTGGCTGAAATAGGCGCCAGCCTCCGCATGACCCTAATCAGGATTACATGGTTGAGAAAATGAATGAAGAACATAGCTGGTTCAACAACGAGTCATTAATCCAACGTAAACTTTTTGAAAAAAACTAATTTACAAAAAAAAAAAAAAAAAAAAAAAAAAAAAAAAAAACTTACGAAGAAATTGATGAAGTGAATGAGGCCCAATCAGAGGAACCAGCATGAATTCATTTTCTGAACCGCTTAATCCTAATTAGGGTCACAGGGAGGCTGGCGCCCATCTCAGCCGACTCCGGGTGAAGGCAGAGTACACCCTGGACAGCTTGCCAGGCCATTGCAGGGCGGAAACACGCTGACGGCTCCGCAGCTCCTCTTATCGAAAGTCAGCGATGGTTCTTTTACACCAACCTCCACCACAGACAGTGACAGACACGGCCGGTCTTTGATAACCCAGTTAGCGGCACTTGGAGGGGCAGTGACAACCCGTTGAGAGTGGGGCTTGAACCCACAACTTTAGAATCAGCGATTCAGCACCTTTAGCACCAGGCCGCCACGCCCAGGAACCGGCATGTAAAAGGAAATTCATCCTCATTGGGGCGACACCAGACAAACATAATCCATCGATCAGAAAGTTCACACTAGGTGTAGTAATTATCACATCTACCTCACAGCAAGAAGGTCCTGGGTTCTATTCCCAGCTTGGGTGTTTCTGTGTGGTCACATGTTCTCCCCGTGCTTGTGTGGGGTCGATCCTTCCTCTGATCCAGTCCTCGCCAAAATCCACCGTTTCCTTTGACATTCCTCCAGGAGATGATTCAGATTTTCTTCGGCTCAGAGCAGCTTGCAGGTTCTCGAGGACGGCCAGTGAACTCAGCGATGCATGTGCGAGCCATGTTACGCAAATGTCACTCGAAAACATGTCACTCAACATCAAGCATTTCACCGCCACACCAAGACAACAGAACTCCATGACACTCATGTTTCTCAAATATCTTAAAGGTGATGAAATCTAAATTAAATCTCAAAAGGGCGGAGAAGCGAGAGATGCAGGAAAAGACCAAAGAAAAATCACTGGTATAATACTGCAATTCATTCAACAAAACGTACATTAAAATGTCACTTGTTTGTGTTTGCAGTAAGACACTATAGGACACAGTGGGAAGGACCACACACACACACACACACACACACATACACACACATACACACACACATACACACACGATAAAATAAAAACTAGATCTCTTCACCCAGAACTACGAGCAGGTTCTTCGGTGATGATGTCGAGGTTTCATGCTCTCACGAGTGTTTCTTTCTGCATGTGAGCCGACTTAAAAACGTTCGGGTGTAGCTCAGTGTGTACATGTTCATGATTTCATTCATATGAAAACAAAACCAAAACAAACAAACAAACAAAAAAAAAATCTGACCTCATTTAGAAAATGACTCCGACTTCCTCTGGACAAAACGGATTTTTATCAGAGCCGTCGTGCGTCCGTCCGTTTGTAGTTTTATTCGCCAATCTGTCCTGACCACGCCCATGCATAGAATTTCACCACAATTGGTGGTGACTCTACACGAGCGTCACCTGTTAAACTGGTGATTTTATCCCGGGGATTACTAGCGGGGGCCAAACTGCAGGGGGTTACACAGGTACCATTCAAAGAAAGAGCTAATTAATTTCAAATTAAATTAAACAAATAAGTCACTTATTTATACGAGTTACTTTACATGAAGCTTAAAACAGCCAATCAACGCTTACAATATGTGAGGCGCTCAATACCAAAAGTGGTGTACTTGCGAAAGTAGTGTACTTGCTGTGGGTTACTCAGTCTTTCAAGTGCGCAAGGGTGCCATTGAAATTGTTTAGAACACAGCCTGCACTGATGTGAATCACCAGCAGAGCAGAGAGTTCTCTCTTTCCTAGATTCGGGTTTTCATTCATTTTACAACTCTCTTTGCTTAAATGCACGATAGACTGCACCGATCCGAGCAGATAGTTAATTCATCTCTGTGTATGAGACTTGCACCCATGCTAGTAGGCTTGCGCGTCTGACCAACCATATTTGCTTAGGGTTACAAAAGTCCACAAAACAGTGTAAATACAAAGATCACAGAGACGACGTCTTAACACAAGGGTAACACAACACACTATATATATATATATATATATAAATAAAACTGAGAAGAAGGAGGGGCACGTTCAGTCTGTCATTTGTAAATAATGGACACAGCGTCATTACGTCGCGTACTACGTAGGTACGTCTAAAGTCCAAATTTGACTTTTTTTTTTTTTTTTTTAAAGTAAATTGAAAAAACGTAAAATGGATGAATGCAAGTCAGGGAGCGTCTGTATTCTTACAGTCCAAAGACATGCACTTTAAGATAATTAGCTGTTCCAAATTGCCCCGTGTGTGTGTGTGTGTGTGTGTCCGTTCGTCCGTCCGTCCGTCCAGTGACAGATTGGCAAACTGTTCGGGTGGCTTAATGGTTAAGGCGATTGGTTACTGATGTGAAGGTCAGCAGTTCAATCGCTACGATCACCATTGGGCCCTTGACCAAGGCCCTTAACCCTCAGTTGTATGAAAATGATAACTGTATGAAGTGTC
This sequence comes from Plotosus lineatus, assembly GCA_024760905.1. Taxonomy (NCBI): domain Eukaryota; kingdom Metazoa; phylum Chordata; class Actinopteri; order Siluriformes; family Plotosidae; genus Plotosus; species Plotosus lineatus. The sequence goes on from CM045748.1 coordinate 30,363,596, forward strand.
TGCCAAATGCTGTAAATGTATATATTCAGGGTGTATTTCACCTCAGCCTAATGTTGTCTGAGATAGGCTCCAGCCTCCCTGTGAGCCTAGTATGATCGTGTAGTTTGTTAAATGAGTGAGAGAGGTGATGTTCATGTGAGACTCTTATGTGCAACCACTTAGCAGCTAATGAGACGTTTCATAGTGAGTGTTTCCAAGGAAACAGACAAGCGAATACCATGATTAACCAATCAGAACTGAGTATTCAAATGAGCCATGTAATAAATATGAAGTTATAACATGCATGGGAGGAAAAAAAAAAAAAAAAAAAAAAAAAAAAACAAGGAAGAAAGCAGCAGGTTTTGTCTGAGAATATTTTCACTGGGAAAAAACAAGACAACGAATGCAGCTGGGTTCAGTCATCCAGACCTAAAATTATATGTACGATGCATGGTGGGGCCGGTGGTGTAGTGGTTAGGGTGCTGCGCTCATGCTCGGGAGGTTGTGTTCGAATCCCAGTTTGACCCCCACTGTGCTAAGACCCCTGGGCAAGGACTCAACCACAAGTCTGTCTCTGTTCATCCAGCAGTATAAATGGATACCAGTAAAAATATACTGGGAAGGTAACCTGTGATGGACGAGCGTCCCATCTCGGTGGAGTTGAACTCCTGGTAGCTTCACGCTATGGAAACCGGGGATAAGCACCGGCCTGATGAGCCACTAGGTGTGGGTGTGAAAAGCCCAAAGGATTTTACCTTTACCTATAACGTGCATGGAAGAAAAAAAAAAAAAAAAAAAAAAAAAAAAAAAATCAGGAAAGAAAGCAACATGTTTTTTCCCAGTAAAAATATTCTCGAAGGAAACAAGACAATGAATACAGCTGGATTCAGTCATCCCGACCTAAAATTAAATCCACGATTAAATAACTGCAACCTGAACAACACGAAGTAAACCCAGCTTTGCCTGCGTTGCTCATTTCCACACACTGAGGGAACATGTGGTGTGGGAACTCTGTTCTAGCGTCAATGCTTTAAAATTACACAAGTTTACTGAATGACCCATGAGATTGAGAACATGTGGCCTGGAAGATGAATGAGGCGAACACGTCCCGGTCTGTGAGACAAAGCCGTCCATTTTCTCGCCTTCCCTTTGAAAGGCTGAGAGGAGCTTGAATGGTTTTCTTTTTTCCTCCTGAAGTGTAATATATTAGAAACTGAACACTAATTAGAAAATCAGGGAAGGCTTCTTCCTTGTCCAGCCCCCCCGTCCCCCGTCCCCCCCCAAGCCGGTTACGACCGACTGGACATTGATCAAAGCAACAGTGGTGAATCCGATTCAAACGGGGACGTCTGTAAGTTACGGCAGCGGTAAACGTCCTTGTGTCAGTGTTTTAAGGGTCACTGGAGAGGAATCCGGATGGCGCACTGACACCATGCATGGATAATCCTTTTATTCTCCATCTTCATTCTGGCACGCTGAGAAGACGGGGCCGTGTACGGACAGGCTGCCGGCTCCCCGGAGAGTCAGGAGGATGAAGAGCTTTCATTCCTTTGTGAAAAGGATGAGAGAGAAAGAGTATGATGGGTAAAGACATCTCTTTATCCCACCTTTCATCACTGAAATAATCCGATGGAGGCGTGACGAAGATCTTCGCTTGATTCCCAGGATGAAGGCTCAGCTGATCAGACCAGAGATTCTCTGGATGAAGGTGAAAAATCAGCCTGTAACCGTTTCGGGTGAAAGAAGATTCTATTAGCGGTGCTCCTGAGAAAGGGGACGAGGGACACACATGGGAATGTGGCACACCGACGTTTCTTATATTTTATCCCTCCGTACTTTGTGACAAATGAATAACCCGCATTCAAGTGCAGGTGATATCAGAGAGCAGGTGATGTACAGCATGCAATGGGAATTTATTTCCTCGTGCTTGCAATAGTTTCCTCTGGGTAATCCAGTTTCCTCCCACAGTCCTAAAACACGCAAATTTCCACTAGGTAGGTGTGTGTGTGTGTGTGTGTGTGTGTTGGCCCTGCAATGGACTGGCGAACTGTTAAGAGTGTACCCCGCCTTGAGTCGGGCGCCAGTCTGCACACAAATTCAATCCCAACTAGGATTTATAGGGTTTGGAAAATGAATGGATGAATAATAATAATTATTATAAACGTTTCACTGGTGGGACTGTGGCGTAGTAGCACGGCTGCCTCACAGAAAGATGGTCCTGGGTTCGATTTCCGGGCTTGGGTGGTTCTGTGTGGCGTTTCCGACTACAGTCCAAAACATGCACAGTGAGCAGGTTCAAAAATGATCTGTAGGTCCGAGTGCGAGTACGATCGGTTGTATATGTGTTGGCCTGGCAATGAACTGGTGCACCACGACTGTCGCCCGGACAGAACCGAAATAGGCATCAGCCTCGCCACAACCCCGAGGAGGATTAAGCGGCTTACAAAATGAATAAATATTAGTGATAATTATAATTAATGTTTCACTATAAATCAGATTCTCTGACAAAATGTTTCCAAAGCCAAGAAATTTGTGAAAATGTTTCCCCTGCTAAGCCTGAATGCAGTTTTTGTACAAGAATAAACTTTCCAGATGTTTCTGCCATTAAAAACAGAGTTAGGTAAAGGCTGATGTGATTGTTCTGATGAATGAGCCAAAAACACACAGTAGCTTATTATTATTATTATTATTATTATTATGAGATCTCAATGTGTAATGGTTGTTCAAAATGCTTCACAAGCAGAAAACTAGACGATGGAATGATTGTTTAAACGTGGAACAATCTCTGAGACAGGATACGAAGCGGAATTGGCCAAGTTTTGTTTTCGTAATGAAATACAGCGGTACCTTGACTGATGAATTTAATCCGTTCTGAGGGCGAGCTAGAAAATCAAAGTGTTCGTTAGATAAAACAAAAATTCCCATCGAAAATAATAGAAAACCAATTAATCCGTTCCAACCCCCTCCCTATAAAATAATAATACGTGCACATTAACATTAATAATAATACAAGAATAAACAATAAGTCAACTAACCCTCCCAATCATCGACCGTAGTGAAGGAATGAGGTGGTGCATAACAGAGAAGAAGGAGGAGAATTTTGTGCATGTGCACACTACGAATGCCAGCGAGGAAAGGCTCGTGGTGAGCTCTCACAAGGCCAGTTCTTCTCAAATAGTGGGGACGGCCCCTCTTGGAGGGGGCGTGGTGTAATGCCATAGGGGGGGGGGGGTGTTATGACCCTGGAGAACATGCTTTTATGCCATACTGTACTAGAATTAAGTATAATTGCGCATCCTCTCCAGTAGGTGGCAGTGGCGCTCCGTGTTCCCTATGGTGTAGGGAAAAAGCACCAAGCAAACGATATGAAAAGCAGTAAATACTATTTATTAACACATGTGTGGGCTGCTGGGTGGCGTGAAATGTTTTTTCCCCTCTCGTGGGCATCACAGAAAATAATTGAGACGCATTGCAAATGGTGTCCTCGGCGTGAGGAGGAATACACGCAGAAGAATACAAGGCTAATCTGCCCGGAAAAGGCATTTCCCCAGCAGAGCTCGCAAATTAAATTTTTCTGTTTTGATGGGGCAGATTTTTGGTGGGATCGAAGCTCGTATCATGGAAAATTCCTTCTAAAAGACACTCGTAAGTCAAGGTACCACTATAAAATTAAAGGAAGCTTCTCATCTTCTAAAACGAAGTGATGAGTCTAAAATGAATAAATAAACAAATAACCAGCATTCCAATGAAAACATGGTTAGTAGAGGTGATAACCCACGGATACAGAAAAGAACCAACACACATCAGGAAAATCATAAAAAGCTCAAGTTCCTCACATCTCCATGGTTGTGATGATTGCGTTTCTAAAACTGTCTGGTGGATTTTGTACATGCGGCTCTTTCAGCTGCTTGTTCTGCTCTCCATCTGGCTTTTGGTGATGGAGTAATTCTCCTGAACTCTCACATGTCTCCTGAGGAACAAGCAGAACATACAGTCAGATCAGAACACAGGCACCTCAGTCTCTCTACAGCACACACACACACACACACACACACACACACACGAGCGCGTGCGCACACACACGCACGCACACCAATGCACGCACGCGCACACACGCACGCACACGCACGCACTCATGCATGCACACACACGCGCGCGCACACACACGCGCGCACACACGCATGCGTACAAACACACACATGCACACACACACACACACGCGCGCGCGCACGCACCTCCCCTGGCTAAAATGAAGTTGTAAATATAAGAGAAGTGATAAAGAAATCATCCGACTAAACTCAAAGTGACTGGAGCAGCTGCATGTCAGTTCACAATCACATAAAACATTACATCACCGTCTAAACCTCTGAGTCCACATCCGGTTCGTTTCCTCAGCCCCCTTTTCCCAGCTCGCCACCTTATCGAGATGGTCGCAGAGGGGCGCTGTGGCCGGGCCTTGCTGTCTCGGCTCGAGCGTGTAGAGACGCGGGGCTTTTCTTTTCTGAATTTGTCCCGTTTTCTCCAGAATTTAATCCTCTTTAATTCCCAGTCGCATCACCACCATTGACCAGGGAGGGGTGAAAGCATGTACACGCCTCTTCCGTGACATGCAATATTAGCCACCCGCCTCTTTATGAACCGCAGCGCATGTGTATTTGAATGAGCCCACAGACACCCGTGATTGGCTGGCGATCGCTGTGAGTGACAGGGGCGTGAGCATATGCCGTGCCTCCCTGTGGGACAATTAACGCAGAGATAGCGAGTTGGAATCCAGGTTGATGCCACAGCCATACATGAACGGAAGTCCATGGGAGCTGATTGGTCGAGCTCGAACTGGAGGGCGGGATGGAATGTGCTGACGTCCCTGTCACTCACAGCGATCACCAGCGTGCATACTTTCAACCCTCCCTGATTGGTGGAGGTCATGGTAAAACTTGACGGATGGGAAATGGCACCAAATCAGGGGGGAAATTCTCCCCCCCCACCCCCCTCCACACACACACACACACACACACACACACAACCATTGAGCCTCCCTTCAGTGTGGATGCGAATTGTTGTACGATGTACCCTGCCGTCGTCCAGGGTTGGTTGAAATAGGCACCAGCCTCCCCGTGACCCTGGTAGAATTAAGCAGCTGTGCAAAAGAGTGAGCATGGTATCATTTAAGAGGAATCCAGGTTTGGATGAAAGCTCAAAGATCTGGAGATGTTTATCCATGGTTTGTTCTGAGGTTCTCAGGCTGCACCTGGACGGAGGAGTCTATATAGCGCCTCGGAGGCTTCGTCCAGATGTTAGATAGATAAACAGGAAGAACATGCAAACTCCACACAGAAATGCCCTCGCCGAACCTGACTCGACCCCCAGATCTTCCTACCGTCAAGTAGACGTTAAAAATTCTTTCTCACGACTGATATCCAGCAGAAAATCCGAAACAAGTCCCTGATCGCAGATCATTAATATTCATGCTACATGGGATTTGATTCGTTCAGTCATTTTCTGAACCGTTTAATCCTAATTAGGGTCATGGGGGCGCTGGAGCCCCTCTCAGCCAACTCCGGGAGAGGGCGTGGTACGTCCCGAACAGCTCGCCAGGCCATCGCATGGACTATGTGAAGATTTGGACCTTGAAAATGTAGGTTTTTCATTTTGGTTGAAACAAAGCGATGAAACAAAAAGTAATTTTAGTGAATTGAAATTAATGTTCAATCGAATTCTTTGCGGTTTAACGGAAAGCGTCTGATACGTTTCGGTAGTTTTCCGATGTTTTTTGTGTTCCCTCCCCATAAGGCACCTCATAGTCCTCTGTTCGGATCATGTTGTAAAAGAAATCCAGTGACATGTGACAAGATTTCACAGGAAGTAAACCCACCCCCCCAATCAGATGATGAATATTCCTGTCCTGTAACGGACATCGAGTTTAAAAACATCTGGGTGATGGATCCTGCAGCTGGAGTCTGTCTTTGCTCAGATCGCTGAATTTCATGTACAGTGTTTATCGTCATGTTTGGGGAATAGAAATGTGGATTTTTTTTTCATTCATTTGTCTTTGAAAACCGCTTAATTCTAATTAGGGTCACAGGGAGGCCGGCACCCACGATGGCTGACTCCAGGCGAGGGCAGGGTACACCCTGGACAGCTCGCCGGGATATTGCAGATGTGGATTTAAAAATTTTTTTTTATTGCATCTACTGTAAATCCCCCAGTGCAGCTAACTGGGTTATCAAAGGCTGGCCACGCCCCTCACTGTCTATGGTGGAGGTTCATGTTAAAGAACCATTGCTGACTTTCGACAAGAGGAGCTGCAGTGCCGTCAGCATGTTTCTGTCCTGCGATGTCCTGGCCAGCTGTCCAGGGTGTACTCCGCCCTCGGCCAGAGTCAGCTGGGATGGGCGCTAGCCTCCTCGTGAGTCTAATTATGATTAAGTGGTTACAGAAAATGAATGAATGAATAAATCTACTGTAAATTGGTGGGTCGCTGGTGGTCTGCTGGTAAGATCACTGATCCCAAGGTCAGGGGTCATAGCCCCCACTGTCAACAGTTGTCACTGCTGTCCCCCAAAGCTGGGTTATCATAGGCCAGCCGTGTTTCTCACTGTCTGCTGTGGGAGGTTCACGTAACAGAACCATTGCTGACTTTCATAAAGAGGCGCTGCAGAGTCGTCAGCGTGTTTATGCCCTGCGATGGTCTGGTGAGCCTTCCAGGGTGTACTGTGCCCTTGCCCGGAGTCAGCCTTGATGGGTTCCCGCCTCCTGGCGAGCCTAATTAGCATTAAACGGATCAGAAAATGAATAAATCAATTAATTAATAAAAATATAGCATTTAAATACCAGTGCAGTTCACATTTTTTATTCCTAGAGGTCGCTGTTGTTCTACAGTGACCTCAAATGAACTTCTAATCTAGGCGAAAAAAACCAACAAAACACATCCTACAAATAACTACGACCTCAAATTGTCCACCATTATTTACATAATCTTTTATTTAAGACGTATTCAGATTTCTTTTGTCAAAAAACAATTCCTTTGCCATCAAGTCTAAATAAAAGTGAAACTACGTAACGGGTCTGAACCACCAATCAGATAAGAATGACACTAAATCCTGGATGCATCCGTCACCATCTTTTTCCGCACGCCTAAGACTCCCTCTGTGATTTTTGGAACTAGGAGTCAAGGAACAGTGATGACCACCGGCGCTCCTCATGGATACGATATCACCGCACCGAACTGCTGATTCAAATTTGTACTGTTATGCTGTAAATGTTATTATGGGATGTCCCATTTACTACGACAACCACTTCGAGGCAAATTCGACAGAAAGATTCCGTGTCCATCTCTCTGGGAGTCTTACGCCACATTTCCCCCTCATTGCGCCTCATCCTTTTGTCTCAATCCCTCTCGCGAAGGAAACACAGGGCGATGTGAGACGCGTGGAATTGAGAAAACATGTTTCAAGACAATGAGTCGTCGAACCCGAGAAAGGATGTTGGGGAGGTACTCGGCCCCAAGTCGTTCCATGATGCAACAGCTGCCATTCAAATATTCCTGGAAAACGACTTCCTAGTTTTGAGAAACTCGCATTAGAAAAGCAGTAAAGTCCAAATCACTGAAACACCAGCCACGGCTAAACAAAACTACCCACAATGCTTTGGGGTGAAAAACACCACGCTTTATTATTTGTTGCACCATGTGTGGGATGGAGTTGTAACACTTTCCCTCTAAGAAGCGAGGTAAGTGGTTTTAAGTAGCGCACGCCGTGTGCGCGGGATCCTTGGAAATGCTGTGACATTTCGTCCGAGTGTGTTGTCGTTAATGTTGGGTGAGTGTGCGGAACGCCGCGTGTGGGTACCGAAGTGAAAAGAGGTGTGTGGGAGGATAGACTGAGTGGGTTGTTCGGAAATCGAGAGACCAGCTGTCTTACTTATCAAACCCACAGTACATCGCGAGAAATGCTGGAACGTTCCGCGGCTTCGAGCGAGGACTGAAGGGGACTTTGTGAACAGATTACACATTTTCTATAAAAAACGACTTTAAGGGGCGAGTGCTGGGTTTAGGTTGCTCTCTGCACTGCCACACACGCAAATGTTTTTATCCTCATTACACCGTATAATCGTTCCACCGCGATACGTTTCACGCTAAAGTGGGCGCCACACACTCATTCACCAAACCACTTAATCCTACTGAGGTCAAAGGGCAACATGGGGCGAATGCACTGCACACCTTGAACAACTCACGAGACCATCACAGAGCAACACACACACACACACACACACACACATGCACATGTATGAACACGCACACACATATACACACATGCACACACACATGCACACACACACACTCACACACACACACACACACACACACACCTATGCATATGACCAACTCTCTCTCTCTCTCTCTCTCTCTCTCTCTCTCTCTCTCTCTGTGTGTGTTTCTCACACACACACACACACACACACACACACATGCACAGACACGCACACACATATACACACACATGCACACGCACGCACACATACACACACATACACAGACACACACATGCACACACACACACACACACACACACACACACACACACACACACACACACACACCTATGCATATGACCAACTCTCTCTCTCTCTTGCGCTCTCTCTCTCTCTCTCTCTCTCTCTCTCATGCACGGACACGCACACACATATACACACACATGCACACGCAGGCACACGTACACACACATACACAGACACGCACACACACACACACACACTATTAAACAGTGAGAAGTGTAGAAAGCAGGAAATGTGAGAGTTTGGACTGAGGGTGGATGATTCCGGTCCAGAGCTGATATTCATGTAGATATTTCAATTTCTGACTGTAACCATCCAACTGCGAAACCTGAGCAGATACCAGCTGTACGTATCTCAGCCAGATACTGACATGGGTGTGATATAAATTCTACATTATTCCAATTAAAGCAACATGAAAATCAAATTATTTTAAGTGAAAACTTCACACGAACATCTGCAATAACGACACAGTCCTCCTGTTCCGTTACTGCTTTCGTTCGAGTGTTTATTGATGTAACAGAGAGGTTTCCTGATTGTTCCAGTAAAGTTTGAATGCACTAACATTTCATTATCATCCCTCAGGATCGTCCACCCTCAGCCCACCAGCCCCAAGAAATATCTGAATACTGCACGTCCACCGAAACAGAATACAAAACACACCACAGATGTTTGTGGTTCAGCATTAGTCATACTGGCCATAAACATAAAAAAAAGATAAATAAAATGATGCTGTAATTCACATTTATTAAAAATGGTTCCATATAATATTGACGTTTCAGTTTTTAACTTTAAAATACAACGCAAGGGGTTTTGTGCAACTCTGAAAGTAAACTGCCCCCTGCTGGAGATAAAGAGGCTTTTGTGTTTTTGAAGGAAAACAAAAAGAAAGAAAGAACGAAAGAAAAGAAAGATGTTCTAATTTTTTCAAAGGACAGCCTTGGGGGACTCCAATTCTCACCGGTAGCAACTTCGCCCTGTTATTACAAATGGCATTCAAGACGGTAAAATTATACCACAACATCTTCAATCCTCACAAGATCGAACTTTTCCATTCATGACTGTATTACTGAGTCAGACTGTCTATAGAATGTGTTTATGAAGCATATTTTAATGTGTGTAACATCATACATAGGGTTTTGAAACCGCATCAATCATTCGCGGATTTCCAGGATCCGCGGGTGGGGGACGAACATGACCCCCACGAAGAACAGGGGCTTTCTGTCCCACATACCAAAACACTGTTGCAGACCAAGTCCACCGCCTCGACTTGAGGGGACCAGACATCTTTCACCAGGATAGCACGTTCCACCATGCTGCAAATAAAGGGGCGGGGACATGATCACACAATGGTTTGTAGTCGAAAATCACAGCAAAAAGGTCGTGGGTTTGCGCTCCGTGCTTGGTGAGGGTTGCACATACTATGTGTACTTGCAAGGGTTTCCTCCAGATGCTCAGGTTTTCTCCCCCAGTCCAGAATCACATTAGGTTCATTCATTCCTTCATTCAGTCACTCATTCGCTGAACCACTTAATTCCACTAGGGGGTGAAAGGGAGGGTGAAGCCTATCTCAGTCGAAGGTGGGGTACAGCTCTCCAGTCCATCTCAGAGCAGCGTGTGCACAACCATTCACAATCACGGCCACATCTGGGGCAATTTAGAACAGCCAATAAGCCTCAAGTGCACGTGTTTGGACTGGGAGAGGAAACTGAAGTACACAGAGGAAACCCACACAAGTGCAACAAGCAAACTCCAAACAGAAATGCCCGAGCTGAGCCTCGGACTCGAACCCAGGACCTTCCAGCTCTCAGAAGGATGTGGTCACCACTAGATGCCACATTAGGTTAATCGGCTAATTCCAAGTTGCTTGTAGGTGGAACGTTTACAAATAAATACATAAATGTTCCGGAATGGGGGCAGTGGTGGTCCAGTGGTATAGGGCGCCGGATCGCTGATCCAAAGGTTAGGGGTTTGAGTCCCACTCTCCACAAGGTTGTCACTATACCCCCCCCAGTGCAGCTAACTGGGTTATCAAAGGCGGGCCGTGTCTGTCACTGTCTATGGTGGGAGGTTCATGTAGAAGAACCATTGCTGACTTTCGACAAGAGGAGCTGCGATGGCCTGGCGAGCTGTCCAGGGTGTACTCTGCCCTCGGCCTGAGTTGGCTGGGATGGGCACCAGCCTCCCCGCGACCCTAATTAGGATGAAGCGGTTACAGAAAATGAACGAATGAAATGGATGATGTTTCCGGAATGGTTCGAGGAACATGATCAAGAGTTTAAGGTGATGGCTCCACCTTTTAATTGCCTAAATATCAAGCTGATCACATGTCTGTATGTACCCCGATCGTTTGTCCCTAGGTGTCCCTAGGTGCGAGTGTGGATGGTTGTGTATGTATATTGGCCCTGTAATGGCCTGGCAAGCTAGTCTGGGTTTACCCCACCTTTTCCCGAGTCAGCTGAGATGAGTCTTTGTTCTTGGATTTATATGGTGGAAATAGAGGGCAGGAGGTGAATTGATTGGCACAGTGTCTTGTTCCTCAGCAAGGTGTTTAATGAAGGATATAGAAGAGACAGGAGTGAGAATTCCCTGTGTGTGTGTGTGTGTGTGTGTGTGTGTGTGTGTGTGCGCTTGTGTGTGTGTGTGTGTGTGTGTGCGTGTGCGTGTGTGTGTGTTTGTGTGTGTGTGTGTGTGTGTTTGTGTGTGTGTGTGTGTGTGTTCGTGTGTGTGTGTGTGTGTGTGTGTGTGTGTGTGTGTGTGTGGGTGTGTGTGTGTGAGAAAGACACTGATCCATCATCAAGAGATGAAACTGGAGGAAGGGGCAGAAGATCCTCTTATAGTCCTCTTGTATTCCCAGTTGAGAAGATTTTCCATTTTTCCTTTTTCCTCCGACTGATAGATGATAAATATAGAATGTGTACGTAAAGTAAGTTGTATTTTTATCCACATGTAAATATTTCATGCGGTACAACGCACCTGGATAAATAATCCATTGCAAGGCCAACAAACACACACACACACACACACACACACACACCCACACACACACCCATCCACATTCACACCTACAGTGAGGGCAAGTTGGAACAGCCCACCCAAGCACCAGAAGAACATTCAAACTACACAGAAATGCATTTGCCAAGCCAGGGACTCGAACCCAGGACCTGCTTGCTGTGAGGCAGACTTGCTAACCGCTACACCGCCACTACACCACCCGCCCAGAAATAACTCAGTGTACAGTTTGCTTTAAGAATGAAATGCTGATGATTTTTGTTGTATGTTCAAAATGTACTTCCATTGTTTCTTCTGGATGCTATCCATCTATCCATTCATCCATCCCTCCATCCATCCATCCAACCAAAATGTTTCATGCATCCCTTCATTTAACCACGCAACCCCTCCATCCATTCAACTTTCCTGTTCATCCTTTCATCTATCCATCCATCTGTTCATCTACTCATACCACCATCCATCCTTCCATCCATCCAAATTTTTCATCCATCACTTCATTTATCCATGCAACCCATCCATCCACCCATTCAACCTTTTCATCCATCCATCCATCCATTCATTCATTCAAACCTCCATCCATCCATCCATCCATCTAATTTTTCATCCATCACTTCATTTAACCATCCATCCATCCATCCATCCATTCAACTATTCAATTCATCCTTTCATCCAGCCATCTATCCATCCAGCTTTTTATCCATCCATCCCTTCATCCATCCAGCCAACCTTTCTATCCATCCAGCCATCTATCCATTCATGTATTCACACCTGCATCCACTTATCCTTACATTCATCCCTCCATCGATCCATCCATCCACCCATCCATCCATCCATCCATCCATCCATCCATCCATTCATCCATCCAAAATTTTCATCCATCACTTCATTTATCCATGCAATCCATGCAATCCATGCATCCAGCCATTCAACTTTTCCATTCATCCCTTCACTCATCCATCCAACCTTTCTATCCATCATATATCTATTAATTCATCTATTCATACCTCCATCCATTTATTCTTCCATTTGTTCATTCATCCTTCATTCTTCATCCTTCATTCTTCCATTCATCTGTCCAGCCATCCATCTGACTATTTCACCCATCACTTCATTTATCCATCCATCCATCCTTCAACTTTTTTTTTCATCCATTCATCCAGCTATCTCTCTGTCCAGATTTTTATCCATTCATCCCTTCATCCATCCAACCAACCTTTCTATCCATCCATCCCTCCATCCATTTGTTCCTCAGGAGATTCAGCAGTTTCGAATGCTATGAAGAAGAAGCTCAGTCTATAAAATCATTCACACTTCATTTCATTATTAATGAAACTAAAAGAAAATAAAGAATGAAAGAAATGTTTGTCGGATCTGAAACCGGACCAAGAGATGAACTTTACACACTCGTGGCTCACGATGATCATCAATCACACTGAAAGTACAAAAATAACGTGTGGCAACTGAGGCCAGAGACCAACTCCAGAATCGTGATTGGACGAGCACCAGGGTCAGGTCTGGCAGGTGATGGAGGGCGTCATTTGATTTCTCGAACGTCAAAAGCTTCTGTTGGAACCTGACTGTTGTTCGGTGGACAGGAAACGTGTTTATCAAAAAAAATCCATCAGCTTCTCTTTCACCCGGCTGCTATCTAAACCGCGGATGGTGAAATCAAATCTCGAGTTTAATCAGGACGGGGTTCACTCATCAAAACTCAAAGAGGTTCTCAACATTCAAATCAAAAAGAATTTCAAAAATACATAAAACCCACCAAACTTTATTAGTAGTTGTTGCTGTTGTTGTTTTTTAAAATGTGATCAGACTCGGTGCATTTTTATTCGTTTATTTACTTACTTATGAGCTTAATTATTTAAGGGTCATGGAGAGGCAGAAACTCATCTCGACTGACAGTAGGTGAAGGCAGGGTACACCCTGAACAGCTCTCCAGACCATCAGAGAGCAACACACACACACACACACACACACACACACACACACACACACACACACACACACACACACACACACACACACACACACACACACACAAAACAATCTCACTAACTTGGGGGAAACTTGGAATAGCCAATTAGCCAACTGGGCCTGTCTCTGGTCTATGGGAGGAAACCAGAGTACGGAAGATTAAGTTCGCCGAGCACGGAGTATTGCCGCACTAATGGTTGCTGCACATTACTTAGAGCACCCTCCACCCCACACCACCCCAACCCACCCCATTCAATAAATACTTAACTTACAAATTTTCTTTCTTTTCTTGGAATAAATCTAGAAGATGCAGTTGGATAATTGTTAAGTCACAACCTTGTCGAGGTTTTTTCCTGTAGTGATGTACACACACACACACACACACACACACATATATAAACACACACACACACACACACACACACACACATATATAAACACACACACACACACACACACACACACACACACACACACACACACACACACACACACACACACACACACACATATATAAACACACACACACACACACACACACACACACACGCATAAATACACATATGAACAAACACACACACACACACACACACACACATATATAAACACACACACACTCACACACACACACACACACACACACACACACACATATATATATAAACACACACACACACACACACACAAAAATATAAACTCACACACACACACACGCATAAATACACATATGAACACACACACACACACACACACACACACACACATATAAACACACACACACACACACACACACACATATATAAACACACACACACACACACACACACACACACACACACACACACATATAAACACACACACACACACACACACACACATATATAAACACACACACACACACACACACACACACACATATATAAACACACACACACACACACACACACACACACACACACGCATAAATACACATATGAACAAACACACACACACACACACACACACATATATAAACACACACACACACACACACACACACACACACACACACACACACACACATATATATATATAAACACACACACACACACACACAAAAATATAAACTCACACACACACACACACGCATAAATACACATATGAACACACACACACACACACACACATATAAACACACACACACACACACACACACACACACACACACATATATATATATATAAACACACACACACACACACACACACACACACAGTATTATAATCAGGATATGATCTGAATGTTGCGGGTACACAACCCAGTCGTCCAGCAGGTGGTGATACGGTCTTCTGAGCCTCTCTTTGTTTTGACCGCTGCTTGGTTTCGGTGTCTCTGGTCGCTCGGCGTGAGTCAGACACGAATCTCGGTTCAAGCAAAGTGCACCACCGCAGGCGATGAAGGTTAAGACCACAGCAGAAGGTTAAAGTCAAGAACCTGCTAGCACTGATAAAGAGCAGAATGGGCTGCTGAGACGGAGTCTGTTCGGATAAACTGCACTGTCTGACCCCTGCTGATGGGAAACACACTGCAGGCTTGATGAAGCCAGTCAGAGTCTCGGTGCAGAGAAAACCTTTTTGAGGGTTCTGTATCGATCCAAAGATGAAAAGTTGAACTCTGTTACCTTGATGTGTCGAGATCTCCTGAGAAACAAGATGACTATCGGGCAAAACCGACGCTTTATACTCCGGAGTGACCTTCATAAAGACCTTCAAACCTTCTCCTCCATGGAGGAGACGATAACGATTTTGAACTTCTTGTGTGGTGTAAATGATCTAGCAGCGCCGATCCTGCATGTCTTTCCGAGATAAGATTAAAAAAATAAAAACATTTCTTTCCACATTTTTCGCATCAACATCACAACAGCATGACATTTCTTTCATTTAATGGCAGATTATTTTGGATATTTGGAAGAAAACACAAAACACTGTGAAGAACCGAGAAGGAAAGCGGCGGAATAGCGACGGCCGTGTCAGGTGATCGTGGTACGTGTCCCCAGAACAACTTGTGCCTGGAGCAAGTGCCATGTTTACGAGATTATTCTCAGATTGTTGGCAGGTAGTAAGCATGACGGACGACACGCAAGAAAACCGCTGAAGAAGAACCAAACATCTCCTGCAAGAGCCGGTGAAGTGGCCCCAGGACCAGGATGGATGATGTTACTGCACACAAATACCCTCCTGCTTGTCACCGATTGTGTTCAGATGGCAAGTTGTGCCGGGAAAAAGATGTTCTGGAACAACAGACGCCACATCAAGAATTTTTTTTTTGTGTAATACTTTACAGTTTTTATTAAATTCACATTTTTGTTTTCAAATATTTTAGCTCCTGATCTTAAAATTACACATGAACAGAAATGCACTGATTGACCATGCAGGCGTATAAATCAGTGTAAGTAATGACGCCTTGGGAAGCAAAGATAAATTAAAAGTAAAGTCTGCTTGCACTCCACAATCAAAGCAAAGAAAAAGAACAAAAATTTACCAGGCAATATCTCCAAAAAAAAAAAAAGTAAAATGTATAAATCACAATAAGGACTGATATCGTTGTATCAGCCCCCTGTACTCACTACAAGCCACCGCTCATGACATCACATGCATTGTGACTCAAGTATCACATCTCCAATTTTTTTCATTCATTCATTTTCTGAACCGCTTAATCCTAATTAGGGTCGCGGGGAGGCTGGTGCCCATCTCAGCCGACTTTGGGCCAGGGCAGACTACACCCTGGATGGCTCACCTTGGTAGAAACATGCTGATGGCTATGTAGCTCCTCTTGTCGAAAGTCAGCAATGGTTCTTTTACATGAACCTCCCACCACAGACAGTGAGAGACACAGCCGGCCCTTGATAACCCAGTTAGCTGTGCTGGGGAGACAGCAGTGACAACCCGTGAAGAGTGGGACTTGAACCCACAACCTTGGGATCAGTAATCCAGGACCTTACCACCAGGTCATCACTGCCCTTGTCCAAATTTATATAATATGTTAATGAATTGTATTTTTTTTTTTTTTAAATGAGGACAGCACAGTGTTGTATTTACCAGCATGTCCACTTCACAGCAGGAAGGTCATGGGTTCAAATCCCAGGCTCAGCGAGGGCGTGTCTGTGTGGAGCTGTTGCGTGGACACCTATGCTTGTGCATTTCCTCTAGGTACTCCAATCTTCTCCAGTCTTCCTGAGGCCCTAATATAAAGGCAAATGAATAATAATAATAATAATAATAATAATAATAATAATAATAATAATAATAATAAAAACAAGGAATGTGAGTTAAAAAAATTCTAACGTTCCACATCATACACATCTTCAAATGATGCGCTGCAGTTCATACAGAGCTCATGTGTGGATGATGAAAGCATCTGCAATACTTCCTCAGCTCTCTCTCTCTCTCTCTCTCTCTCTCTCTCTCGCTCAATTATTTATGACACTTTCAGCAATTCTTACATTTTTAGTGGAGCACCAGAGCCGAACTCCATATGCATAGAACATGGCTTGGATGGCTGTCTCATGTCCATGTCCATGCCACCACATGAAACCTAATAAGACTGCTGTGTCACCAATAATAAAAAACCCACATTTATTAATATTAACAAAACTGGAACCCAGAAAATCGAGGCTCATACACCACTACTCAGACTCACACAGAATAAAAACCATGTAGTCGAACTCAGGTAGGCAGAAAAACTTTCAATGAGCAAAACTTAAAAAAAAAAATGAACAGGAACACGGAATATGAACTTGTTGCACGGATAATAAACAAACAAGATATGTGATACAAATGAAGGAGGAAATCAATGAGTGAAAGTGGTGCAAAGAAACCTCGTATTGGAGAAGACTTTATGGAGGGGTTTAGTTTTTCTCTTGTCGGTTTAAGACTTTGATGAAAAGTGAACCCGGCGTATGCTGCTTAAGTTTTCTGAAGCGTTGGCATGACGATCACATGATGTAAGCAATGCCAACAGCAACAAACCACGCCATAAAGTCTTCTCCAACACATCAAGAAAACTTTCAGTAGGGTTAAGGACAGGACTCTGAGGGGCCAGTACAACCTGAAAATGATTCCTTATGCGCCCCGGACCATTCATTCACCATTCATTCATTCATTCATTCATTCATTCATTCATTTATTTTCTGAAGCGTTTAATCCTAATTAGGGTCACCGGGAAGCTGGTGCCCATATAAGCTGTCTCTCAGCGTGGGCGGGGTACTCCCTGGACAGCTTGTCAGGCCAACTCAGAGCCCTCCCTGAATCACTCTTGCATTATTCGAGTCCCCATTTTATATCTGGACCATCAGGGAGGAAAAGGGCATTGATGTGATAACCTGCACATTCAGAACATTCAGATCATCAGCTGCTTCATTTTATTATCACATTAATGTTGCTGAGCCTCGACCGGACCGACCGAAGCAACAACACCATGGAGATTACACGCTGTGATCACCGATAAATGCTGTCCAGGAAAATATTAAAGACTTTTATTTATGAGACTTTTATTTTGCCGTGCAGTATAACGACTGTTATAGTACTTCGTAGCTGAAAAAGGCTACCGCGGTTAAGTTTGTGCGATCAGCAGCAGACATAACAAGGGATGCGACTCAGTTCTCAGGAATAAAACTTTCTGCTCTGAGGGGGCGTGGCCTCTTCAGGATCGTCAGTATTTCAGATTCAGAAAAAATGTTTCACAGACTGCGTCTGAAATGCAACGCTCTCTGTGTTTATTTCTCGTGAATAGAACTGTTATGTAAAACCATCTCACACAACCATACAGGACATCAGAACTCGACGATTAACTGCGGCACTCAGACGCGAACACCAGCTCGTCGCCTTGCGGATATTCACCACCACAGCACGACCTCAAGAGTGACATCACTCCCGCAAGAAGGTCCTTCACACCACCTCTGGACCAAACTCCTGATAGGCTTTCTGAGTACTTCACTTCACATGGAGGTATAGATAGAGATGGAGGGAGAGAGAGAGAGAGAGAGAGAGAGAGAGAGAGAGAGAAACGGCTTACAGTGAGATTAACAAAAAGAAGAGGTAAAAGAGAAAAAGAGAGATAAAAAAAGCCAGAGAAAGATTAAGGCAGGGCATGAGTGGCAAGGAGAAAGAGAGAGACTAAAGTGGACATAAAAGATGGGGAGCTACAGTCAGACAAACAAAAACAAATAGAGACAGAGAGAGAGAGAGAGAGAGAGAGAGGAGGAAGAAAAGGGTTGTAGATAAAAAGAGACAGGGAGTCAGAGAAAGAAAAATAGAACGAGACAGAGAGAGATTAAGGGACAGTGAGAGAGAGAGAGCAAGAGACAGAAAACGACAGAGGGGGAGAAAAACAAGAAGAGAGGGAGGAAGTGAGAGCGACAGAGAGAGCGCGAGAGAGAGAGAGCGAGCGCGAGAGAGAGAGAGAGAGCGAGCGAGTGAGAGAGCGAGAGAGAGAGCGAGTGAGAGAGAGAGAGCGAGCGAGAGAGAGAGCGAGCGAGAGAGCGCGAGAGAGAGCGAGAGAGAGAGAACGAGAGAAAGAGAGAGCGCGAGCGAGAGAGGGCGAGAGAACGAGCGAGAGAGAGCAAGAGAGAGCGAGAGAGTGAGCGAGAGAGAGAGTGAGCGAGAGAGAGAGTGAGCGAGAGAGAGAGTGAGCGAGAGAGAGCGAGCGAGAGAGAGAGTGAGAGAGAGACAGAGAGCGAGAGAGAGAGTGAGAGAGCGAGAGAGCG
>CM045748.1:30385359-30415359 GCA_024760905.1 Plotosus lineatus
GAGAGAGAGAGAGAGAGAGAGAGAGAACCTGCAATAGACTGGGCGGTTAGTTAAATGGGTCACATGACCTGAACAGTTCTCCAGACCATCGCAGAAACAACATACATAAACGACTCTCACCCAGGAGAGAGAGAAGCCTGCATGTCCTTGGACTTTTGGAGGAAACTGACTTCCTGGAGAAAACCCACGCAGGCTCGGGAAGAACATGCAAACCCCATACAGCGATGCTCTCACCGAGCCCAGGACTCGAACACGGGACCTGCTTGCTCTGAGGCGGACATGCTAAGTGATGTTCCACTGTGTTTATAACCCGTCGGCGTAATGAATGTAAGTACAGTCATACCTCACCTTATGAAATTAATCCGTTCCAAAAGTGGGGGTAGAGTTGCATTTTACATGTAAAGGCCTGATTCGTTCCAAGGCCCACAATACTACCCCCTAAACCCTGGAAAATTATAAAAGTATAGTTTTTAAGGCCTCCTTCTGCTTCATTATTGTACTGATGGTAGACGGGTTTCGGCCATATTCCTTTGCAATATCACTCAACCGCATGCCACGAGCCCGCTTCTTCGTTTCACTCGCACCGGGAATCACTTTCACCGGGAATCACACGCGCATGTGTGTGTATGTGCACGGGTGTGTTGACCATGTCTTCTTAGCAGTTATAATTTTTACAAATGTTTATGCAAAGTTAAAAGCCTGAGCCAAAAATAAAATTGCAATGAGCACACTCGAAAAACTCACGAAACAACAGTAACTCCTTTACGTGTGTTAGAACTCCATGACGAACAATGGGTCGAAGGCACACGAAAAGCATCATGAGTATTATGGAGATGCAGCTCCATAATAGCCAATGGGAGGGAGCTGCATCATGGGTATTATGGATATTCAGCTCCGCAATAGCCAATGGGGGGAGCTGTGTCATGGGTATTATGGAGATTCAGCTCCCTCCTAGCCAATGGGAGGCCAGCAGGGTGGGATGTTGGGAGATATCTAACGGGAGGCCAGCGGGGTGGGATGTTGGGAGAAAGCCAATGGTAGAGCAACTCGCGCATTGTTTGAATTTTTGAGATGGCGCGTTTCGTAACGTGAATTTTTTTCGTATCCAGAGAAATTTTAGGTAGATGAGTTTCGTAACCTGGATTTTTCACTTGTTGGGTCTTTCGTAAGGTGAGTTACCACTGTGTAATGTTTCTGAGTTATAGGAGATCAAACAAACAGTTTAAATCGTATTAAAATGGAATGAAAGGAAATAAATGAGTAATTAGTTGAGTTTTCTCCGGTACCCCCAACGTGCCACTGTTGGGCCCCTGAGCAAGGCTTTTAACCCTCAGTTGGCTCAGTTATAAAAAAATAATAAATATAAGTCACCCTGGATAAGGGTGTATGCCAAATGCTGTAAATTAATTCATATATATTACCTGGGGCATGGTGGGCACTGGTGGCCCAATGGTAAGGTGCTGGATTACTGATCCCAAGGTCGGGTGTTCAAACCCCACTCTCACCAGGTTGTCATCAGTGTGTCCCCCAGTGCAGCTAACTGGGTTATCAAAGGCTGGTCGTGCCTCTCACTGTCCGTGGTGGAGGTTCATGTAAAGGAATCATTGCTCACTTTTGTAAAGGGGAGCTGCATAGCTGTCAGTGTGTTTCTGCTCTGTAATGGTCTGGTGAACCATTCACAGTGTACACTGCCCTCGCTGAGATAGGTGCCAGCCTTTCCGTGACCCTAATTAGGATTAAGTGGTTCAGAAAATGAATGAATGAAACTGTAAATACGAGCTTGCAAGTTAATTTTATTTCTGGTAACACTTTGCAGAGGAATGTCGGTGTAGTGGTTAGCAGGTCGACCTCATGGCAACAAGATCCTCGGTTTGAGTTCCGAGATTGCTGAGTACATTTCTTTGTGAACTTTGCATGTTCTACCTATGCTTGCAAGGGTTTTCCAGGTACGTACTCCGGTTTCCACTGTTTCTAAACCATACAACATTGCTGGCCTCATCACCGTCTTGTACACTTTTCCTTTCATTCTCGCTGATACCGTCCTATCTCCGCTCCCTGTAACCTCACCGTTCCTCTTGGGTCTTTGTCGTTCACACACATGTATTCTGTTTTACTGAGGCTAACCTTAATTCCTCTCCTTTCCAGGGCATACCTGCACTTGTTCTCTGCTCTCACTACAGATCACAATGTCATCTGCAAACATCATCATCCATGGGGAATCTTGAACCATCACCATAGCAAACAAGAAGGGGCTGAGAGCTGACCCTTGATGCAGTCCCACCTCCAGCTTGAAGTCTTCTGTCACACCAACAGCACAGCTCACCACTGTCTTACATCTCTCATAAATGTCCTGCATCACTCTAACATACTTCTCTGCCACTCCAGACTTCCTCATACAATACCACATTTCTTCTCTCGGCACACTGTCATATGCTTTCTCCAGATCCACAAAGGCACAATGCAGCTCCCCCTTGACCTTCTCTGTACTTCTCTATTAACATCCTCAAAGCAAACACTGCATCTGTGGTGCTCTTTCTTGGCATGAAACCAAACTGTTGTTCACAAATGCTGACCTCTGCCCTGAGTCTAGCTTCCACTATTCTCATATGGCTCATCAACTTTATCCCTCTGTACATCTCCCTTGTTCTGCTCCAATAAGCCCCCCCACCCCAATGTTTTTTATCTTAGGTCTAATAACTGCCCATGTGTACTGGGAACAAAATAGTAGATCAAACTTACCAATTTTATTAAAGTAATAGTAAAATGAGGCATTCACTGCCTGTAAAAGTGAGTTTACATGGTATTTCAAGACCCCTGCCACTGGGGAATGTCTATAATGTTCATCAGTAACAATGCATTTGATCGTTCTGCCGTGCTTTAAAAAACAGGAAAATATTTTGCTGTGTTCTCTTGGTAAATGTCCAACAAGATGAACCATTAGAAACTGCTACAGCAAAACTATGGTATGCTCTGAATGAATGGAACGATGAGCCACATATGGACCTATCAGAAAGTGATGGCGAGGATTTTTCACCCGATTCCCCCGCTCACTAACTTCATAAATTTAAGCACGTTCCTGGCCATGTGCTAGAGTTGACCTTTGTGTTGATTGGTTCAATGTACCATGTGCTAAAGTTGACATTCAATTTGATTGGCTTTATTTTACTTCTGGGAAAATGTTTCAAGGAACAGCACCGGGAGAGAAAAGTAAATCTTGTTTTCTGTTTATTTTCAGCTTTTATGTAAGTAATTGGTTGATACCACAAAATGAATAACACAAATACCAGTAAAACTCTTTTATTGTTCTGTTATTATTCATGTCTTCCACCACATCCATGTATGGCAATAAGCACTTACCTGTCCACTCTGCTGGTAACATTTTAATAAGCGCTCATCCAGTCCAATTTTTTAAGCGCCCTGGGCGCTTATCACGTTGAATACGGTATATACACAGTGGCACCTTGACTTACAAATTTAATCTGTTCTGAAGGCTAGCTTGTAAGTCAAAATGTTCTTTTGATAAAACAAAAACTCCCATCGGAAATAATAGAAAACCAATTAATCCGGTCCAACTGCTTTCCAAAACTTATATAGCCTGACACAAACACGTATATTTCACCTAATATATTTAAGATAAACATGTAAAAGCAATAAATATTTAATAATAATAATAATAATAATAATAATAATAATAACAATACATGTACATTAAAATTAATAATAATTAATAATAAATAATAATAAAATAAGAATAAACAATAAGTTAACTAACCCTTCCGAACATCGACTGCAGCGAAGATGTCACATGGGCAGGTATAAGGTGATGTGTAACAGAGGAGGAGGGGGAGGAGAATTTTGTGCATGTGCACGCTACGAATGCCAGCAAGGAAAGGCTCGTGGTGAGCTCCCACAAGGGCATTGCTTCTCAAATAATGGGGTGTGATGCCGGGAAGGGGGGGATTGCAGGTAGGACCCTGGAGAACATGCTTTTTTGCCATACTGTACTAGAATTAAGTGTGATTGCACCGCCTCTACATTAGGCGGCAGTGGCGCTCTCACTGGGTTCCCTGTGATGTAGGGAAAAAGCATCGAGCAAATGATATGAAGTGCAGTAAACACTATTTATAGTCACACGTGGGGCGCTGGGGGCGTGAAATGTTTTGTTTTTTTCTTCCAAGAGGTGGCGTCACAGAAGATAATTGAGAAGCACTGCACAAGACGTTCTTGGAGCATGGAGGAATACACGTGGAAGAATACAAGGTTAATTGGCCCAGAAAAGCCATTACCCTAGCCGAGCTCGTAAATCAAAATTTTGCTGGTTGGATGGGGAAGATTTTTAGTGGATCAAAGCTCGAATCATGGAAAATTCATTATAAAAGACACTCGTAAGTCACGGTACCTCTGTGTATGTATATATATATATATATATATGGAACCATTAAACAACACAGACCACAAAATGTTTTATTCTGGTCAGTCATACCGAACCCTGTACATGTAAAATAAAAAATAATTAAAAATGCTGTTTAAATAAAGATCACGACACATGAGAGAAGCTTCTGGATTTCTTTCTTACACCCGGGGAATGCGGAGAAACACGAAGATCCAGAGCACTCCCAAAAACTAAATACAAAACACAACACACATAAAAATAAAGGACACGAAAGCAGATTTGCGGTCTGTGAAGAAGAAAGAGAACAGATGGACGGCGAAAGGCAGGGTATTGATTCGCTCTTTTTCTTCTCAGAGAGTTTGTTTCAATAAATCTTGGAACGTTTTCTAACAAACAAAAGGAAAAGAATGAACTGTGCGCACTGAATCTCAAGAATGTCGGGCAACAAACAGTCCACAAACTACGCACAAACATCGGATTTCATACTGCGAGGGTGAAGGACGGAACTTTCAGCACTGCTATAGTTGCAGCCCTGATTTATTAAAGACTTGTGTGGAAACATCTCTGTAAAAAAAAATAAAAATAAAAAAAATAATCATAACAAATAAATAAATCAATAATCCAGATGCCAAAGCTGCTTCATGTCTTTCACAAGCAAAAACACTATCCAGACACGGCCAGAGATGGGTCAGTATAGCAGAAACAGATACAAAACCCAAAGGACGGGATTTATGCAAATGAGTTAATTGATTATCAGTTTTATATGTAACACCTCAACAGTTGGAGAGCTCATCTTGTTATTATTTCTGAGATCATAAGTCACAACTTCGAGAATATTCCTTAGATCAGATTAATCTAAAATCATGATTTTTTTTTTTTATCCAGCATTTACTTCATCTGATTTTGCTATCCGAGGTGAGGATGCTGAGGCAACAGGTCTACGTGGGAAACCCGGGCATCCCTCTGGGGTACTCCAGCAACACTACCCAGATCCTTCTGATCAATGCCAAGCCATTCCTATATATTTTCCATACACTGTGTTCTGGGTCCGTCCTGGGGCCTCCTCCCAGCTTTATGTACCTTTATTTACCCTAATCAGATGCCCTAACCACCTCGACTGACTTCTTTCGATGGAGCAATGCATTTTTTCTGAATAAAAATACATTTTAAGGCCTCCACAGTGCTGCACAGACAAGGTACGAAACCAACCCAGAGATCGCAAGTTGGTTAATACCACAGCCATCTGTGGCCGGGAGTTCGAGCTCTCACGGGAGGGATGGTATATGCTCACTTCCCTGTCACTCACAGCAATCATCAACCAATCACGGGCATCTACGAGCTCATTCGTACGAGGGGCGGATAGCGCTTTCCCTCAGAGTGTGTTTAACTTCCCCCAAATACGCATGCATGGTGGATTGAAAAGAGGCGGGTGGTTAGCATCGTATGTCACAGAGGGGGTGTGTACATGATTTTGGCCCTCCGTGGTTGACAGTGACCGCGTGATACGGAAGAGAGTACGTGGTGGGTGGGAGTTAGCTTAAATTAGGGAGAAAATGTGAGGGAAGAATGATGGTTACGGGTGGTCGGGTGCTAGATTATCCCGCATTTTAAAAAAAAATCAATTCATTATCATATATACATACATACATATATATATATATATATATAAAACATACAGAAAATTGGACAAGGGCAGTGGTGGCCTGGTGGTAAGATCCTGGATTACTGATCCCAAGGTCAGGGGTTCAAGCCCTACTATCGCAAGGTTGTCACTACTGTCCCCCCAATGCACTAACTGGGTTATCACAAGCCGGCCGTGTCTCACCCTGTCTGTGGTGTGAAGGTCATGTAAAAGAACCAGCGCTGACTTTCATATAGTGGAGCTGCGTAGCCGTCAGTGTGTTTCTGCCCTGCGATGACCCAGCAAAGCCATCCAGGGTGCACTCTGCCCTCAGCCAGAGTTGGCTGAGATAGGCACCAGCCCCACATGAGCCTAATAAGGATTAAGGGGTTCCAAAAATGAAGAAAAAATTATGGTTTAAGTATCTCAGAGGAAATTAGGACTTTATATTGTAAGATTTTTTTTTTCTGAAAAATTATGAAAGAATTGAATTTTTTCTTTGGGCAGCAGAAACATTATCCAGCGTGACAGCAGTGACCGGTGAGAAGTAGATTAAACTACAGATTGTTCTGTTTTATTCCACAATAATAAAGACTGCTGTATCGCTTGTGAACCCCCCGTCCCTCCCCCCCTTTTTCCAAGATGAGGTTTTATTATACACTCCAAGAAAAAAAGTGTTTTGATATTGGTTGGGGAGGACGTTAATAACGACCTCGCCTTGAGGCTAACACACTTGACACTTGCTATATGAAAGCGACTTAGTGTATTGCCTGATTTTTTTTTTTTAAATAGCCCACTGAAATATTTAAAACTGACTTAATTTGGCATGAAAACCACAACCTTGTGACTCAGCGTCCTGTCTCAGCACCTCCTCCATCACCAATATTGATAGAGAGCAGGAGACAGTATGAATCTCACCCCACTTGGCCTCTGCTTACCAGCAGCTCCTATATCAAAGCAGGGCGGCACTGTGGCGTAGTGGCTTGCTTGTCCGCCTCACAGCAAGAACGTCCGGGGTTCGATTCCCAGCGCATG
Organism: Plotosus lineatus; assembly: GCA_024760905.1. NCBI lineage: Eukaryota > Metazoa > Chordata > Actinopteri > Siluriformes > Plotosidae > Plotosus > Plotosus lineatus. Next base: position 30,392,409 of record CM045748.1, read on the forward strand.
TGTTTCTGTGTGGAGTTTGAATGTTCTACCCGTGCTTGTCTGGGTTTCCTCCTACAGTCTAAAAACATGCACAGTAGATTAACTGGCTGTTCCAAGTCACCCCTAGGTGTGAGTGTGAGTATGAATGGTGGCCTGAGTGTTGGCCTTGCGATGGCCTGGCAAAGCTGTTCAGGGTGTACCCTGCCCTTGTTCAGAGTCGGCTGAGATGGTGCCAGCCTCCCCGTGACCCTAATTAGGATTAGACAGTTCAGAAAATGAATGATATATCAGAGCAAAACGATACAGTGACTTATAGCTGCATGGCCCACACCTAAAGCAAAGAAAATATGCAAATTTATACCAAAGGAAACAATGCACTGATTGGTCAAACGATTGGCTTACACAATGCAGCCACCATACAGAACAGACCCATTGGTCGCCATGGGGGAAATTTTTTATATTAATTAATTAACTAATTAATTTATTATTATTATTATTATTATTATTATTTGCAATAATGATCACCTAAAAATCTGATTCTAAATTGTGGGTTATAACTGAACTGTGAAGAGGATAATCCATGTGTTTAACATCAGGTTCAGACACGACGCTTGTTAAATCCTGTCTTTGAATGACAGCACTCACAGAGCTCAGACGGCGACCCACACAAAATGATGTTTGCTTTCCAGAGCCGAATGGGTCTGAATGCACCAAGGTTGCCATGGTGGCGTCACTAACCCGAGGTTGCTACATGCTAATGGGGTCGTCTCCGAGTCGTCCTCCTGATGGGAACTTTGGGCCAGTGAGAAACCCTTCAATAAACTAGCCATTCATTGTGGGTTGGCTGTTTGTTTAGGATGATAAAGGGCCATCAGGATAGAACACTAATACCCTTTTTGTTTTGTTTTGTTTTTTTAGAGATTATACAGATAAAACTGAAGAAAGCGTACAAAAAAAAGGATGCCATTGGATCTCACTGCTTAGTATCTGTGAAACAACATTGAGTTGCTCTGTATTTGTTTAAAGCACCATCAGTAAGCACCTGCTGTCTGGTTAATCTTCTCCTAACAGAGAAGAGCTGAGAAACTGAAACAAAACACGGGAATCCGAGATCATCAGCGAGAGCACAGGATTAGACGCCGAAATCTGAATACGGCATAAAATTGGCCCTGTCACGCAAATGAGTGCAAAATGAAAAAAAAAAAAAGAAAAAACAAAAAGCTGTTGGTTCTGGCGTGGTTCTGTAAACTCCGATACTATCTATCTGCTCATCTATTCATTTATTTTATGAAGCAAGAAGTGTCTCCAAAGCATAATTCTATCATTATGGGTGTGCTTTCTTCCAGGATGACCCCGCCCACATTCACAGTGCACAAGAGCTCTCTGAATAGTTTAATGTCAATCATATGATGAAGCTCTACAAATTCCAGACCCAACCGAAGATTTTGTAGTAACGTTTTAGACAGAGACAGCCATCTCTACCATCACCATCACCACCATCACCACCACCAAAATCACCACCACCATCATCACCACCATCACCACCACCACTATCACCATCACCACCAGCACCACCACCCCATCATCACCATCACTACCACCATGACCACCAATATCACCATCACCATCATCACCACCACCACCATCACCATCATCACCATCACCACCACCATTACCACCACCACGATCACTACCACCATCATAATCACCACCACCACCACCACCACCATATCCATCACCATCATCACCATTATCATCACCACCACCACCATCACAATCATCAGCGCCACCATCACCACCACAACCATCATCACCACCACCATCATCATCACCACCACTATCACCACCACCCTGAGCAACAAAACACCAACTGCCGGCTCCAGTACAGACTTTGAGAATCAATGCCAGGGTGTGTTAGAGATTTTGTGGTGGCTTACTGTCATTAATAAACATCATACTAACATGTTACGAACACGCTTTCCACCAAAGTATAAACTAACATTCTCTGGAAAAGTTTTTAAGCAGATTACATCAGGGATCCTTCTTTAGGTTGCTGCATCAGTGAAGTTCAAATGACAAGAAAATAAGTTTGTGAAACTAATAAGCTCACCACAGATGCTGTTTTTGCATGTTGAGGCCTACAGACAGTGTTACAGATGTTTCCAGCAGCTGTTCATTAATGTTCTCTCATTTCATCTCATCTAGAAACAAACTAAACGCAGCTATAGAATTCAAATTCCGTGTCGAGATAATAATGCATTTTTTTACAAGGCTGGTAATGATGTCAGTACATTATCTCATGGATTTATACTAACGTGAATTTAATCCCTTGAGCAGAATTTTCTCTCACAGTGTGGTTTCAAAGAGTGATCCCATATTTCATCTTCACAATATTTTATTTTAATAATAACAATAATAATAATAATAATAGAAATAATAAAGATAATAATGTGGGGCAGTGGTGGTCCGGTGGTATGGTGCTGGATTACCGAACCCAAGCTTGGGGGTACAAACCCCACTGTCCACGGTTGTCACTGTCCCTCCAGTGCGGCTAACTGGGCTATCAAAGGCCGGCCATGTCTCTCACTGCATATGGTGGGAGGTTCATGGAAAAGAACCGTTCCTGACTTTCAACAAGAGGAACTGCATAGCCGTAAACCTATTTCTGCCCTGTGATGGTCTGGTGAGCTGTCCAGGGTGTACTCTGCCCTTGCCCAGAGTTAGCTGAGATAGGTGCCAGCCTTTCCGTGACCCTAATTAGGATTAAGTGGTTCATAAAATGAATGAGTGAAGATAATAAAGCAGTGGTTCTGAAAACGTCTATTTATCCCATTACATCATTTAAAAGTTTGTTGTGCTTTGTTCAGACCTTGTTTAAATCCATTATTAAAAATTCCAGGTCACACACTCTCTGAAAAAGCTATGATGTCGTCACAGAGTCTTTCATACCTGACAAAGTTGATCACAAGTACAAGCTAGTAGCAGCGATCTAAGTATTATTAGCTAACTGTCAGTATTATGTTTTTTATTATTAATATAATAAATATATTAAATATATCAGTTGTCGTGCGCTGGCCGTGCTTGGTTTGAAACTTCATCCTATTCTTCATCCTGGACTTGACTGATTGTCTGTTGAGTGGATGATCAATGAGGAGCGTATGGGAACTGATGAATAAGGGATGTGTAACTAGGGTGGGGTGGGGTGTGGGCCTCCCACAGGACAAAAACTGACATCTGGATAAGTGCAGTTTAACCACTGTACATGTAACGGATTTTCACCGGGTCCAAAATGGACAGTGACGTTTATCCTCTGGGGTATCGTAGCGGTCAAGAGCAGCAACAAAGATGACTTTCTCCAGTGGTTTTCACGCATGAAATGTCTATTAACGCGATCTGGCGAGGGAGGTGTGGCTCGTTCTTAATTCAAAAATCCTGCAATAATAGCTAAACAATTCCCTGTAGCAACCTGAGCTTTGGAAAATTTCATTCATTCCTTGTGAATTATGAACCGATTAATACTGATTAGGGTTGCAGGATCGCTGGTACCTATCTCAGCCGTTTCGAGGCGACGGCAGAGAACACTCTGTACACTTCACCAGGTCACCACAGGGCAGAAACACGCTGACAGCTATGAAGTCAGCAATTGTTCGTTTACACGGACCTCCCACCACAGCTAGTGAGAGACACGGCCGGCCTTTGAAAACCCAGTTAGCTGCACTTGGGGGACAGCAGTGACCACCCCATGATAGTGGGACTTGAACCCCTGACCTTGGGAACAGTAATCCAGCAGCTTACCACCGGGCCACCACTGCCCTGGTGAAAATCTTCAGAAAGGGTTTTTTTTTTTTTTTGCAGATTTCAATTACAGGTTGGGCTTTGAACAAGGATGACTCCATAAACTGTTGAAGATGATCTGGATCAAATTCTGTGATTAGGAATTTTTTTAAGGATTTTTTTAACTTGTGCGATGGGGAATTATTTTTTTGGAAGTGTGATATTAAAGCAGGCCCAGCAGGTGGTGCTGTATGCTTCGTGTGTTCTCGGTTTCAGCCTGGAGGAAATTTGCCATCGTCAGGTTATTGATTTGTTAATTTTTTTAATGCTGTAAAAAAATAATAAAAACCAGCATTGGATTTTAAATGCAGACACTTTTAACATGTGAGGTGTCATGAATTGAGCACAAATGGATAAAAAAAAAAAAACTACACCATGTGTGAAAGTACCTTGGGTATTTTATTACACTTTTTACATTTTACATGAGATTAATATCCACAAAGGAGATTTTCGACTACACAGGTTTGAGAAATGCTGCTTTTCAGGCAGAAAACAGATCCAGTGAATTAATCCTAAAACATGTAGTCCGGGAATACAACACTCTCGAGAGCCTAGAATTTACATCCACACAGAGATAACGTATTTTGTACGAGAACCAGGCTACAGTTCCAATAACAGTTTGAACAAAAACATCAGATCGTCCTCACTTGAGGAACTCAACGAGAGATCAGAAGGTAGTTTATCCAACATGATGTTTATTCATTACCCGACCAAAAATAAAAGTCAGTCTTCCACTGTAATATTTTGCTGGGGGGGGCAATTTATCCCTGATCACAGCATGTAATCTCCATGGCGATGTTGCTCAGGTTGTACGGGTCGAGGCTCAGCAATATTAATGCGGTAATAAAATGAAGCAGCTCATGATCTGAATGTACTGAATGTGCAGATTATCACATCAATGCCCTTTTCCCTCCCTGATGGCTTGGATATAAAATGCGGACTCGAATAACAAAAGAGAGGTTCAGGGAGCACAAGGAATCATTTTCACATAAGAATTGGCCCCACAGAGTCCTGACCTGAACCCTAATAAAAGTGTTGGGGATGTGCTGGAGAAGACTTTATGGAGGGGTTCAGTTTTTCTCCCATCGATTCAAGACGTTGGTGAGAAATGAACCCGAAACTGGATGGAAATAAATGTTCTGTTGCTTCAGTTTGTTGAAACAATGGCATGAAGACTACGTACTGTAATCGAGGATAAAGGCGGAGCAACAACTTATTCATATGTGTGCGACTTTCTTTTGGGCTGCACAGTGTACATATTGCAGACAGCCTACAGATGGTAATCTTCTCTTCTGAATAAAGAGGTCTTTTCATTTAAAAAAAATAAATAAATAAAAAATGAGACATTACCGGTAGAAATGATCAATCAGGATCTTTTTATTTGTTTTTTTTGGATATTTTTTCGTGAACTACCGTCTTTCGCATAACTAAATATTATAAATTAATATAATTTCAAAATATCTCAACTCAGCAAAAATCTACTACTAATATATTATCAGCTAACATAGCTACCACGGCAGCATGGTGGTGTAGAGGATGGTATGTCTGCCTCGAAGCAAGAAGCTCATAGGTTCGAGTCCCGGCCTCAGCAAGGGTGTTTCCTTCAGATACCCTGGTTGCCTCTTGCAGTCAAAAGACATGCACACTGGAATAATATAGTCTTATAATAGAAATGCCCATGTGTGTGTGTGTGTGTGTGTGTGTGTGTTGGCCCTGCAATGGACAAGTAAGATGTTCAGGGTGCACAAAGACCATGCCCAGAGATTTTCAAAGTTCCAGCCTTCCCTCAACCCTTGTAGAATTAAGTGGTTGAACAAATGTATGGATGAATAGCATAGCTTACACATTCAACTTCGCTCTCTCGACATTTTTTAAGACTTTTTTTAAACAAATCGAAGCCTAAATCAGAAAAGTCATAAATTTTTAAACTGTATCTACATTTAAAAGAATATTTTAGAGAAATAAAAATAATCATTGCTGTATTTGTGTTTTTCACAGTTCATCTCCATATGTAAATTTAAACATCGCCCAAAGATAAGCGTTTTGGTTTAAATAAGTATGCAAAATATGAAAATTTATTCAGATAGGACCTCATTTGAATAAATAAATGCCAGTCAATCATGAAAGATTTATTGTAATATCTTCTTAAAGACCCTGCAGTGTCTCATATAAAGGAGATTCCACTAGAGTCCACACTTTATGGTTAAGGATCATCATAGCGCAATTGGTACTCTGAGTTTACACTGAGGCCACGATCGCCATGATTTGAGAGAATATTGATAAGCATGAGGCTCATGGGATTGAATCATGATGATCTTGTGGGAAATTGGTGGAACAGTGATGATCTCGAGGCAACTTGATGGAATCGTGATGATCTCGACTGAACTTGGTGGAATCATGATGGTCTTGAGGAGCATGGTGGAGCCGTGATGATCTCGAGGGAACTTGGTGGAATCATGATGATCTCAACTGTACTTGGTGGAACTGTGATGATCTCAACTGTACTTGGTGGAACTGTGATGATCTCGACGGAACTTTGTGGAATTGTAATGATTTTGTAATGATTACAACTTGATGCCAAAGTGATAGAATGTGGGAATAGTACAGCAAAGTGGAGTTTATCAGACCTTCCGGTGCAGACATAACAGACCTTTGTAGAGAATCTTGATGACACACGATTCCTTTACGTTTCATCTTTATGATGCACCCACCTCCGTTTTATACTTTGATCATGTTCATAAATCATGGAGCTCCACATTTATTTGTAGATTGCGGACATTGGTGGCTCAGTGTAAACCCAGGGTAACCAGATATATTCCTATTTTCTCCTGCTTTATAAAATATGGCCCCATCATGAACCTCGAAGCTGAATGCTGATGCTGTCACGATCATAGTCGGCTCTCTGTTAATAATTATTGTTTAATACCCTAGCAAAAGACATTATGAAACTGTCAAGCATCATAACGTGATTAATTTGGAATATTTTTATGATTGCTGACCTCTAGCTAAAAAAAACCCTATGACACGAGACTCAGTCCTCAGCCTTTGATGTTAGCAACAGTATCTACTCACCTTCCTACACTAGCTCAAATCCCTGGCTCAACTGCTTCAGACCTGATGATGCAGGACTGATTGGATTCCAGATACCATAATGAATATCTCAGAGATCAGCCGTTCACCATGCAGCATGGTACAGTATTCGTAGATTCACCTCAGGCATCAGTGCCAAGGGTGACAGGTTTAAAATACAGTGGTACCTCATCGAACGAGTGTCCCTTACAATGATCTTTCCATGATATGAGCTCTGATCCCACCAAAAATCTGCTCCATCCAATAAGCAAAAATTCACTTCACGAGTTCGCCTCAAAATGGCTTTGCCTGTATTCCTCCGCGCTCTGAGAATGCCTTGTGCAGTGCTTCTCAGTTGTTTCCTGTGACGCCCCCTCTAGGAAGAAAAAAAAAACATTTCAATCCCCCGCACACATAAATACTCGGTGGTTTTTCCCTATACCATAGCGTGACAATGAATGCGCCACTACCAACTACTGGAGAGGATGCGCAATTAAACTTAATTCTAGTACAGTATGGCAAAAGAGCATGTTCCCCAGGGTCATAACCCCCCCGGGCATCACACATTCCCACTATTTGAGAAGCACTGACCTCATGACCTCGTGAGAGCTCAACACAAGCCTTTCCTCACTGGAATTCGTACCATGCACACGCATAAAATTCTCCTCCTCCTCCTTCTCTGTTACACACCACCTCCTGCCTGCCCATGTGACATCTTCGATCCAGTCGATGATCGGAAGGGTTAGTTGACTTATATTTATTCTTGTTTTATTATTATTTATTATTAATTATTACTAATGTTAATGTACATGTATTATTATTATGAAATATTTATTGTTTTTACATGTTTATCTTTAATATATTATGTCAGCTATACGTGTTTGTGGCAGGTGATATGAGTTTGGGAGGGGGTTGGAACTGATTAATCGGTTTTCTTTTATTTCTTATGGGAATAACCGTTTCATCTAATGAACTTTTAGACTCACGAGCTCGCCCTGGGAACGGGTTAAATTGGTCAGCTGAGGTATCACTGTACTGAACCGAAATGGTGTCAACATCACTAACATTAAATCTGAGCAAGCTGAAAGACTTTTTAATATAATTTATGGGACAAAGAAACAGCAGCCGTTTTGACCAACCAGAAGCCACAGACTCACCATTTTGTTTTCAATAATCCAGAAAGCTGATCTTCATGAACTTCACGGATTAAACGCCCGGGTCAGTGCGATGCTGAAGTACGTAGATGACTTTTTGCCTTTCGAGGGTCAACCTGCACAACCCCGTAAGTGCTTTACTCACTTCTCCTGGAGTAGGTGAAAGCCGCGGAGCTACCTTGAGAACCGAGAGGGCGTGGCTTCCATTCACAGAAATTCAAAAAAACGACCAAGGGGTCAGTGCATCAATTCGACCGTCGCGATCATCGTAGGCAAGTGCACATTTCCTCCACTCATATTTTCAGAAAGATTGCCTACAAAATCTATGCAAACACTCATGGAATGGCCGCGGTAATCCCATCTATGGCACTCAGGTATCAACGGGCCATGTGACACCATGGCATTGCATGCAGCATTTGTTGTTTCACGCAGTTTTCAGCTGTAATATTTTATTCAGATTATGGATTCACTAAACATTCCACTCTGAACCACAAACATCTGTATCCGCCCACTTCTTTCCCCCTCATTCTGTGCAGTTGCTCTACATCATGAGTCTATGCTGATGAATACAGGTAACAACCCGGAAGTGTAACATTCACAATATGGTGCCAACAGGGTTTATTTGAGCAGCCAGTGCTCTCACTACCGTATATAATTTACGGGTATCTCTGATAAAAAATAAATTCTATTACTAAACTATAAATGTTGGCACCTCTGATAATTGAAAAAAGACACATTTGGAAAAAACAAAACTTTGGGAAAGGCTTTGTAGCCAGAATGATGATGCTATAACAATTATACTCAACCAATCAGCTTCCAGCTTTATTATTAATTTCAACTACACATCCATTCGGACATTCAAGAGCAAGAAAGATAACCAATCACGAGTCTCTGGGAGAAAAGTCATGATGTCATCACACTTGGTTTCAGTCTGGAGTACAACAGCGATGTTCTAACGAGATCTGTGTAATAAACGGAGGTTTGATTTATTGATTTATTGATTTATTTATTTTGAGACAGACACTGTACAAAACTATATAAATATCTGTGACTAAAACAACCACTGTAATTCTACAGGCGGCACTTCCATACTGTACAGTGTAACTACAGTCTATGCTGATGAATACAGGAAAAAGTCCTGAACTGTAACATTCACAATACGGTGCCAACAGCGTTTGTTTATTCATTTATTTATTTTTTATCCTGGTTTTATTTATAATGTTTTTTTGAAGACCTGAGCAACAAGCAAGCACCGAACGCACGGAACAACGGCTTCATGCAAGCAAGAAGTAAATATTAACGTTTAACGTGGACAACAATTGATCTCATCATACAGTGTCACTCACACTCGCAGTATCCGTGCCACACTCCGAGATCCACGATTCATGATCCAGACAGAAAACGGACACGCGGGCCTCACTCAGGGGTGGGTCTACCGGCGGTTCCGAACCGTGTTCAACTGCAGTAATGTCGCCTTGACACCATGATGTTCGGATGTGTGCCGCCGATGATGCCAACCGCCAAAACCGCACGATTTTTTAAAATGTTTCAAATTTCAATCGCGTTCGCGAAAACATGTCTCGCCATTGAGCCGCCGCCATGTCGCTGCTGCATTGTCACCTTTCTGAACCACGCTCTTCACAACCGAACCTCGTGACTGAGTCATTAATGGTTTACGGTTTGTCAAGATTTACGACAACCTTGTTTGTCATTTACTGCCCGAAATACTGGTGACACACCGCCGTCATCTTTTGCTGATTCACGCCTTCAAAACCGAGCCGGTGTGAGGCCTGCTTTACTGACCGGGCTTGAAAATGATACGTGTGGTGGTCTGGGAAAACTCTTCAGGGGGGGGCGATACTTCAACAACGTCTGCGATGGAACTCGAACACTTACTGACTTTCCACAAACACAAAGAGCTGTAAAAACATTTCTTTCTTTTTTTTCTTTTGGTGACATAAACATTTAGTTTCTGAAGTGTCAGTGTTCCACTCACATGAAAGCTTTAATCTTTGGATAAAAACAAAATGGTGCAAACGTCCGTCTCACAGCAAAAGGTTCTGGGTTCGGTTTGCAGGCTTGTTGTGGGCGTTTCTGAGCGGAGTGTGAATGTTATCCCTGTGCTTGCGTGGGCTTTCTCAGGGTAATCCGGTTTCCTCCTGCAATCCGAACACATGTTTTTAGGCTGTTCCAAATTGCCCCAAGGCATCAAAAGAGTTGGGTGCACAGATTGCACTGCAATGGACAGGTCAGCTGTATAGCCTGCGTCTACCCAGAGACGGCTGAGATAGGCTCCGGTGTCCTTGTGAGTCCTTTTAGGATTTTAGCAAATTACTGTGTGAATAAATGTAAAGGGGAAAAAAATCGGCTGAAAGACAGTTTATTGTTTTATAGATTCTATAACGTCCAGTACAGTAATTATCAACAAATTAAAAAAAATTGCTGTCAATAAGAAAAATAAATAAACAACTGGATTTGAGCTGTCAGCACACACACATACAGACTCGCACACATTCACTAACTCACACACACACACACACACACACACACACACACACACACACACTTTCTATCTCTCTCTCTCTCTCTCTCTCACACACACACACACACACACTCACTTTCTATCTCTGTCTCTCTCTCTCACACACACACACACACACACACACACACACACACACATACATACACTATCTATCTCTATATCTCTCGCTCTATCTCTCTCTCACACACACACACACACACACACACTAACTCACACACACACACACACAGACACACCCCAACTATATTTCCAGTCCATCACAGGACCAACACAGGCACACAATCATTCACACTCACATCCACACCGAGAGTCAACTTGGAACAGCCTGCATGTCCTCAGACTGTGGAAGGAAACTGGAGCGCTTGGAGAAAACATGCAAACTCCACACAGAAACCCCCTAACTGAGCCCGGTACTCGAACCCAGGACCCTCTCGCCACAAGGCGGACATGCTAACCACAGCACAGCGGTGTCTCCTCAATATATACAGAAAAGCGTTTAAAATTTTGTGGTCAAATTTTGGTTAAAAATAAATCAGCTTTTTTCATGTTCCGCCTTCCACCAGCTCCTCCAATAAATATCACCTGAAAAAGTTTTGCCAGACCACCACACAGCTGTCGCCATCATTTTCGTCGAAAAAATCCTGATCCGGAACCTGTCACGGTGCTTTGACTGAAGCCCTCAACAAAAACAAACATCTTAATAATCATGTTGAGATCTTCATCAGAACAGTGTTAGGCATCTACTTCATCTTCAGAAACATCAGCAACGAAAACACCGCAGATAAAACATCTGCTAATCAGGCTGTTTGTTTGTTTGTTTGTTTTACTGACCCCTCCCTTTTGCGTCGCTATGATGTAAATGCACTGTATAAAATATAAATAATACTCAAGTTAAGGCTGAAAGTACGAACACATCCTTAGGATGTCCATTTCTTTAATACGCCCAGCTTAGCACGAGTTAGCATTTGCGTGGGCGCGTGTACGTGTGTATGTGTGTGATAGACCTCTATTCATTCTCTGATATGCTGATGGGGGAGAAGCTTACTTAACGGTTGATGGACAGGTCACATGCTTCCTGTCTGCCCTGACAGGTCTATCTAAGTAGATTGATTCCTGATGAAATGATGGCACAATGATGTCAAGGAACAGCGTTTACAGGTTCAAATCCCTATTACCTGCCAAATACTCCTTCCAATTCACTATAACTACTGTCTTACTATGATAAATCTGTGCTCGACTCCCAAATCTACACATGTATTATTATTATTATTATTATTATTATTACAGTGGTACCTTGACCTACGAGTCTTTTTTATAAGGAATTTTCCATGATAGCAGCTTTGATCTCCCAAAAATCCACCCCATCCAACCAGCAAAATTTTGATTTACAAGCTCCGCTGAGGAAATGGCTTTTCCGGACCGATTAACCCCGTATTCTTCCACGTGTATTCCTCCGCGCTCCGAGAACACCTAGTGCAGTGCTTCTCAATTATTTTCTGTGATGCACCCTATTGGAAGGAAAAAAAAAAACATTTCATGCCCCCAGCACCCCACACACGACTATAAATAGTGTTTACTGCATTTCATATTGTTTGCTCGGTGCTTTTTCCCTACACCATAGACAACAAAGTGATAGCGCCACCGCCACCTACTGTGAAGGATGCGCAATTACACTTAATTCTACTACAGTATGCCAAAAAAAATCATGTTCCCCAGGGTCATACGTGACATCTTTGCGCCGATGTGAAATTTTTGCTGCAGTTGATGATCGGAAGGGTTAGTTGTCTTTTTGTTTATTCTTGTTTTATTATTATCATTAATTATTATTATGTTACTGTACATGTATGATTATTATGAAATATTTATTGTGGTTACATGTTTATCTTTAATATATTAGATCAGATATACATGTTTGTTTCAGGTTATATGAGTTTGGGCGGGGGTTGGAATGGATTAATTGGTTTTTCTGTTATTTATTTTATGGGAATAATTGTTTCATCTAACAAACTTTTCAACTTACGAGCTCGCCCTTGGAACAGATAATTTTGTAAGTCACGGTACCACTGTATTCTTATTATTATTTATTATTATTATTATTATTATTATTCGCTTCACACTATTCTCAGTGTCACACAATACGATGTCACATGTCCACCACACGGATGTTTGCACATGCATACAGTGTTTGTGGCTGATATACAGCGTCTCATCTTCTCTTCAGAACACAGGGTGAACGAGATAAAAATTGATGGTGACATTATTTGTAGAAGTGCAATGCATCTCTAACAGTCTTTAACTCCAAAATAAAGTACAAAAAAAAATACATAAAACCCGACACAGTGTGGAATAGGAATGGCGATGGTATCCGTGATGTTCAAGGAGGTACACACACGAAAGGGAGAAAAAAAATATCCAAATTTAAAAAAAATAAAGGAAAAAGAAACACGTTTCATTATGAAAAACAAAGCACAACGACAACAACAGAGTTGTTATCTTGAGGTAGAACATTGGCTTCAATGTTTGGAAGTGCTATATGTTGGGTATTTTTCCTCGTTTTTCCATAAACGTGAGAACAGAAATGGTGGTTCTTGGTTTTTGAGGTAGGGCAGAACCCGTTCTTCTTGTTTTCTGACCGAACGATTGACATGTACAGGATCTGAACACACCGACTGACGAATAAATGCAAAACAACAACAACAACAACAACAACATCATCAACAACAACAAGAAAAATACGCTTCCTACAACACATTCATTCCGGTTGAGGTAGGTTTCTGTTGTAAAACCCCAGGATTGGGGGTGGGGTGGGGGGGGGGGGGCATGATTTACATACCTGGAGGCCATTTTAAAGAAAAATATACTGATATTGTGGAAGAAAACACATCCTGAGATAAGAGAAGCAGTTTCAGATCCCTGGAGGAAATACTGAAGTCTTCGCTGGATGGGATTGTGAAATCATTGGCAGGTTTGGAGCAGGCAGCAGGACTCTTCTATTCAACCAAAAAAACAAAAAAAACCCAAAACAAAACAAAACAAAAAAAGGTGTCTTTGTGCTGCTGGTTAAAAAAATATCTCACTTTATTCCTCTTCCAGTGATGAAATCAATCTGTGGCAGAATTACACTTTTTTTTTTTTTAACGCTCTCCCAGTTATAGAGTCCAGCGAATTCCCTGTACGTGTGTAGCTTTACTTCATAAACTCTATGCAAAATTAAAATAAAAACTAAAAATAAGATTTTTTTTTTCGGTTGACCTGAGAGGCAGAGGAATTTTCTGATTGGACTTTGACGATGACCGCTCACGTTTATCCTTCATCCGCCTGGACTTCAGTACGATAAGGTAACTGGTGTTCCTCCAGCAGGCTGAAACCATCCAGAGGAAGAGCAGACCTCTGAGTTTCAATTCGTGAACAGGAAACGAGTGGGTTATCCGTCTGAAACAAACAAACAAACAAACAAACAAATAAATAAAATAGTCTGGCATAAACACTCGTGATTAGGTTGTATAAAAAAAGAAAATACAGGTAATCTGATTGGTTGATGGCCAGGCAATGATATGTGATACCACTAAAAATCTGCAAGTGAGCTGCTAGCTGGTTATGCTGCACGACGTGAAGGAACACGAGCCGGTTGTAGTGGAGATTTGATAGGTGCGCTAGATGAGGAGTTTATTGTGGACTGGCAACCAGAGAGAAAGAAAAGCTCAGAGAAGTTAGCATGCAGTCAGTTAAGCTACATGGAGCAACGAAACAAAAACACCAGCAAAGAAACCGCCAAGAACGCGGAATACACCTGAAACCTGAAAACTCGACCACAACGATGGAAACTAAGACGGATGCCATGATGGCGACGAAGATGGAGCTTAAATCCACTTCCTGTTTGTATTCCTCAGGCTGAGACTTCTTTATGCAGACCTCACGCTTGTTTATTCATTCCTTTTCTGTAAACGCTTGGTCCTAACTCAGGTTGCGGGGAGGCAGGCGCCCATCTCAGCCGACTCTGGGTGACGGTAGAGTACACCCTGGACAGCTTACCAGGCCATCGCAGGGCAGAAACACACTGACGGCTACACAGCTCTTCTTGTCGAAAGTCAGCAATGGTTCTTTTACATGAACTTCACACCAGGCAGTGAGAGACATGGCTGGCCTTTGATAACCCAGTTATTGCACTGGGGGGACAGTGACAACCCGGTGAAAATGGGGCTTGAAATCCAGCACACACAAAAAAAAAAAACATAAATCTGAAAAAAATTATTTAAGGTCAGCAAAAATATAAGACTTTTACAAATAACAGAAATATCATCATCATCATCATCATCATCATCATCATTGAGATTCATTCTAACCGGATGCCCGAGCCACCTCAGCTGGCTCCTCACAATGCGAAGCAGCAGTGGTCCTTCTCTGAGGTCCCCCTGGATGGCTGAGCTTCTCACCATCTTATCTTATCTTCTCACCTTATCATCCCCCCACAAAGGAAGCTCATTTCAGCCGCTTGTATCCGCGATCTTGTTCTTTCGGTCACGACCCAAAGCTCATGTGGGTTGAGGGAGGGTTGGAACATAGATTGACTGGTAAATTGTGATGTAAAAAAATGTTCATGGCATAAACAACATAAATAAGATAAATGTAAACCAGAAAACCTTCCACGTATTTCATCCGCTGCGCTAAACACAAACCATGTTCTCCAACGCCATTTCCGCCATCGCGACATTTACTCTCGTAGTGCTCAGAAAATGGAGAGCATCTGTCACTCACCACATGTGCAGCATCAGAAGGACCTGAGACGAGTCTTTCCCTCTCACTCGAGACACCGATGCACTTCACACCGTCACTGTCGACGCTCGACATGCGCAGGCCGTTGAGGGCCAGCGCTCCCTGTGAGGACGAGGAAGACTCCAGAACCACGGCAGCTGCGGGAACCGTTGCATCACGTCCCACCTGAGGAGCAGCCTGAGCGGTCTTACACACTGTTAACCTGCAGAGAGAGAGAGAGAGAGAGAGAGAGAAGGATGAAAGAAAATGGAAGTGAGGGAAAGAGAAAGAGAGAGATGTAAGAAAGGGGATGAATAAAGAAAAGTAAGTGATAGAGAAACAGAGAGAAGAGAAAGAGTGAGAGAAGGATGAAAAAAAAATGAGAGAGATAGAGAGAGAGAGAGAGAAAGAGGGAGAAAGAAAGAGAGAACAAGAGGGACATAATAGGAGAGAGAGAGAAATGAAATAAAATTTCAGAGAGGGAGGGAGAAAGAAAGATGGGGAAACAGAGGAAAAACAAAATGTATTTATTTCTGTTTTACTCTCTCTCTCTCTCTCTCTCTCTCTCTCTCTCACACACACACTCTCTGATTGATTTTGTAGTCGTATCTCTTTTTTTCTGAGGTACCTTTGTTATTAATTAATTAATTTATATTTAAAGGTACAGTGCTACCTCACCTTACGAAATTAATCCGTTCCTGAAGTGGTTTTGTAACCTGGATTTTTCATAAGTTGAGCCGCATTTTACATGTAAAACATGTGATTCGTTCCAAGGCCCTCAATACTACCCCCTAAACCTTTTTAAAATGATAAAAGTTTACCTTTTACACTTCGCAATTGATCAACTGAGGGGGGGGCACAAACCAGTGTCTCTCCCTCATGCCGGTCCCAAGCCCGGATAAATGCAGAGGGTTGCGTCAGGAAGGGCATCCGGCGTAAAACAAATGCCAAATAAACTATGCGAATCACAAGAAAGAATGACATACCGGATCGGTCGAGGCCCGGGTTAACAACGACCGCCATCAGTGCCGTCAACCAACAGGGTGCTGATGGAAATTGGACTACTGTTGGTCGAAGACGTCGAAGAAGGAGAGGCGGGAGGCGCGTCCGTTGCCAGAGAGAGAAGAGGAAAGGCATGAGTCTAGGACTGAAAGTAGGGACTTTGAATATTGGAACTATGACAGGAAAAGGTAGAGAGCTGGCTGACATGATGCAGAGGAGGAAGGTGGACATACTGTGTGTTCAGGAGACCAGGTGGAAAGGTCGCAAGGCTAGAAGCATAGGAGCAGGGTTTAAGCTGTTTTATCATGGTCTGGATGGGAAGAGAAATGGAGTCGGAGTCATCTTGAAGGAGGAGTTTGCCAGGAATGTTCTAGAAGTGAAAAGAGTGTCAGACAGAGTGATGAGTCTCAAGTTAGAAATTAAAGGTGTGATGGTCAATGTTGTTAGTGCTTATGCCCCACAGACAGGATGTGAGCGAGAAGAGAAGGAGAGATTCTGGAGGGAGTTAGATGAAGTGATGCAGAGTACCCCCAGAGGTGAAAGAGTGGTCATTGGGGCAGACTTCAATGGACATGTTGGTGCAGGAAACGGAGGGGACGAGGAAGTGATGGGTAGGTTTGGTATCCAGGACAGGAACGCATGAAGGACAGATGTTGGTAGATTTTGCAAAAGGATGGAAATGGCTGTGGTGAATACTTTCTTCCAGAAGAGAGAGGAGCATAGGGTGACTTATAAAAGTGGAGGTAGGAGCACACAGGTAGACTACATCTTGTGCAGGCGATGTAATTTAAAGGAAGTCAGTGACTGCAAAGTAGTAGCGGGTGAGAGTGTTGCCAAACAGCATAGGATGGTGGTGTGCAGGATGATGCTGATGGTGAGGAAGGCAAAGAAGGCAAAGGCAGAGCAGAAGACAAAGTGGTGGAAGTTGAAAAAGGAAGAGTGTCGGGTTGTCTTCAAGGAGGAGTTGAAACAGGCTTTGGGTGGTCAGGAAGTGCTTCCAGATGACTGGACAACTACAGCGAATGTGATCAGGGAGACAGGTAGGAGAATACTTGGTGTGTCATCTGGAAGGAAAGTAGATAAGGAGACTTGGTGGTGGAATGAGGAAGTGCAGGAGTGTGTACAAAGGAAGAGATTAGCTAAGAAGAAGTGGGACTTTGAAAAAACCGAAGAGAGTAAACAGGAGTACAGGGAGACACAGCGTAAGGCAAAGGTAGCGGTGTCAAAGGCCAAACAGAGCACGTTTGATGACTTGTATGCTCGGTTGGAAAGTAAGGAGGGAGAAAATGATTTATACAGGTTGGCACAGCAGAGAAATAGAGATGGGAAGGACGTGCAGCAAGTTAGATTGATAAAGGACAGACAGGGAAATGTACTGACTGATGACAGAAGTGTGCTGGGAAGATGGAAAGAGTACTTTGAAGAGCTGATGAATGAGGAAAATGAGAGAGAAAAAAGAGTAGAAGAGGTGACTGTTGAGGACCAGGAAGTAGCAAAGATTAGTAAGGGTGAAGTGAGGAGGGCATTGAAGAGGATGAAGAATGGAAAGGCAGTTGGTCCTGATGACATACCGGTGGAGGTATGGAAGTGTCTAGGAGAGGTAACGGTAGATTTTCTGACAAGAACATTTAACAAGGTCTTAGAGAGCGAGAGGATGCCAGAGGAATGGAGGAGAAGTGTGCTGGTGCCCATTTTTAAGAACAAGGGAGACGTGCAGAATTGTGGCAACTACAGAGGGATAAAGTTGATGAGCCATACGATGAAGTTATGGGAAAGAATAGTGGAAGCTAGACTAAGGGCAGAAGTCAGCATTTGTGAACAACAGTTTGGTTTCATGCCCAGAAAGAGCACCACAGATGCAGTGTTTGCCTTGAGGACGTTAATGGAGAAGTACAGAGAAGGTCAGACGGAGCTGCATTGTGCCTTTGTGGATCTGGAGAAAGCATATGACAGGGTGCCGAGAGAAGAACTGTGGTATTGCATGAGGAAGTCTGGAGTGGCAGAGAAGTATGTTAGAGTGGTGCAGGACATGTATGAGAGATGTAAGACAGTGGTGAGGTGTGCTGTTGGTGTGACAGAAGAGTTCAAGGTGGAGGTGGGACTGCATCAAGGGTCAGCTCTCAGCCCCTTCTTGTTCGCTATGGTGATGGACAGGCTGACAGACGAGGTTAGACAAGATTCCCCATGGACTATGATGTTTGCAGATGACATTGTAATCTGTAGTGAGAGCAGAGAACAAGTGCAGGAAAATCTAGAGAGCTGGAGGTATGCCCTGGAAAGGAGGGGAATGAAGATTAGCCTCAGTAAGACAGAATACATGTGCATGAATGACAAGGACCAAAGAGGAACGGTGAGATTACAGGGAGCAGAGATAAGAAAGGTGGAGGATTTTAAGTACTTAGGCTCAACAATCCAGAGCAATATGAGAGTGTGGAAAAGAGGCCAAGAAGCGTGTGCAGGTAGGTTGGAATGGTTGGAGAAAAGTGTCCGGTGTGATGTGTGATAGGAGGGTATCGGCAAAAATGAAAGGAAAAGTGTACAAGACGGTGTTGAGGCCAACGATGCTGTATGGGTTAGAAACAGTGGCCCTGGGGAAAAGACAGGAGGCAGAGTTGGAGGTAGCAGAGATGAAAATGTTGAGGTTCTCTTTGGGAGTAACGAGGATGGATAGGATTAGGAATGAGCACGTCAGAGGGACAGCACATGTAAGACGTTTTGGAGACAAAGTCAGAGAGGCTAGATTGAGATGGTTTGGACATGTACAGAGGAGGGATAGTGAGTATATTGGTAATAGGATGCTGAGGCTGGAACTACCAGGCAAAAGGCCTAGAGGAAGACCAAAGAGACGATTTATGGATGTGGTAAAGGAGGACATGAAGGTCGTTGGTGTAAGAGAAGAAGATGTAAAGGATAGGGTGAGATGGAGGCAGATGATTCGCTGTGGCGACCCCTGAAGGGAAAAGCCGAAAGGAAAAGAAGAAGAGAAGAAAAGTTTACCTTTTACGGCCGCCTTCTGCTTCAATATCGTACCGATGGTAGACGGGTTTGGCAATATTCCTTTGCGATATCACTCAACCGCATGCCACGAGCCCACTCCTTCTTTTCACTCGCACCGGGAATGACACGTGGGTGTGTGCGTGTGTGTGTGTGTGTGTGTGTGTGTGTGTGCGTGTTCACCTTCCCCGGTAGCTGAACATGAGAAATAGGACACAGAAGATGATGCAGGTGACTCCAATGTGGATGCCGATGATGATGGCGGTAGTGGAACTTTTATTCTGCTCTTCCTTCAGACAGTCACATGGAGCATTCGGGACTGCGCACACACACACACACACACACACACACACACACACACAATTATAAACAACACTGTTGAAGGACTTTTGCACGAATGTCCTGCATCTCTGTGACCTTAACTTTTACTTAAGTGCAGTTGGATTGTGTGTGAGTGTGTGCATGACTGTGTGTGTGTGTGTGTGTGTGTGTGTGAGTCTGTAAGTGTGTGCATGACTGTGTGCATGTGCGTGTGTGTGTGTGTGTGTGTGTGTGTGTGTGTGTGTGTGTGAGTGTGTGCATGACTGTGTGTGTGTGTGCGTGTGTGTGTGTGTGTGTGTGTGCATGACTGTATGCGTGTGGTGTGTGTGCATGACTGTGTGTGTGTATGTGAGTGTGTGCATGACTGTGTGTGTGTGTGTGTGTGTGTGTGTGTGCATGACTGTATGCGTGTGGTGTGTGTGCATGACTGTGTGTGTGTATGTGAGTGTGTGCATGACTGTGTGCGCGTGTGTGTGTGTATGACTGTGTGTGTGTGTGTGTGTGTGTGTGTGTGTGTGTGTGTGTGTGTGTGTGCGCGTGTGTGTGTGCATGACTGTGTGCGTGTGTGTGTGTGTGTGTGCATGACTGTGTGCGCGCGCGCGTGTGTGTGTGTGTGTGTGTGTGTGTGCATGACTGTGTGCGCGTGTGTGAGTGTGTGCATGACTGTGTGTGTGTGTGTGTGTGTGTGTGTGTGTGTGTGTGTGTGCATGACTGTGTGTGTGTAATACCTGACTTCTCTACTGCCTCCTTCAGTGAGACAAAGCGCAGAGTTGCATTTCCATCTCCATACTGATTAAATGCAAGAACCTTGATCTCATACACCATTGCCGGATCTACAGAGATAGAGAGAGAGAGAGAGAGAGAGAGAGAGAGAGAGAGAGAGAGAGAGAGAGAGCAACAGACAGACAGATAGAGAGAAATGGAAAGAAATAAAGAAAGAGACAGACAGAGATGGAGAGACAAAGAATGAGAGCGACAGAGAGGGATACAGTCAGACAGAGAGTGACAGAAAGAGAGAGAGAGAGAGCCCGAGATAGAGGGAAAGACAGTGAAGGAATGAGAGAGACAGAGGGAAAGACACAGAGAGAGAGAGAGAGAGAGAGAGAGAGAGAGACAGACAGAAAGAAATTAGCATAGACTGAGACATTCCCGGAGGTTGAAATCAGAACTCGAGGCTGTGAGGTTTCAGGCTTGTGTTCTTCTACTGAATGTTTATCAGTAAAGTATAAAAGATAATATCCCGTCCTCCAGCTTTACTTTAGACTTTATAGACGTCACACTCTGACAGCTGCTTTCAGAAACGCCGTATAAACACGTCTTTACCACACACTTTATAACTAGAATAAAATCTCAAGGAAATTCGAATAATTAGAGCCAATAAGTGCAAATAATGTGAAGATGAATATTTATCAGATGCACATTAGGGGGAGACATTTCATTGTATAAAATATCAATTTGTGCCGGGCAAAGGAACATCACAGGCAATGAGCACCACTGTAGTTGTTTTAGAAGCCACTACACAGAAACATAAGAGAATGTGGGACTGTTTTTATATTTTTAAACTTTGACAGAGGTCACTGTACCATTACTCACCGGTCAGAGAGATGTTGTAGTGTGTGACGTTGCGGGGAAAGATGACGGGGCCTGTGTACTCCGACTCGTGGGCTTTGCGGTAATAAAGCTTAAAGCCGTCATGCTGACCCATTTTACCGGATGGCTCCCAGGTTGCCTGGACCACGCTGGGGTTCATCATCTTTGTGTGGAGATATGGAGGAGCAGGAACTGCAAGGACGGTGACATCATTTGGTACAACTTGTGTTATATGACAAAACAAAACAAATAAACACATTGATCACTGATCTCGAGCAAACTTGAGTTACAAATGTATTTGTACGCATCCAGTATATAAATAAAATGAATCACATTAAATCACCTGGGCTCGTTTGAATTGAAAGGACTATGTAGTGCCTCGGGGGTAAGGTACTGGATCACCGATCCCAAGGTCGGGGGGGGGGTTCAAACCCCACTGTCACAGGGCTGTCACTGCTGCCCCCCCCAGGGCACTAACTGGGTTATCAAAGGCCGGCCGTGTCTCTCACTGCCTGTGGTGTGAAGTTCATGTAAAAGAACCATTGCTGACTTTCGTAAATAGGAGCTGCAGAGCCGTCAGTGTGTTACAGCCCTGTGATAGCCTGGCGAGCTGTACAGGGTGTACAATGCCCTTGCCTAGAGTTGGCTGAGATGGGTGTCGGCCTCCTCGCAACCCTAATTTGGATGAAGCAGTTCAGAAAATGAATGAGTGAAATCTTATATATTTTTGATATACTGTATAAATCTTGGAAGTTAAATTATTTTCTCTACATCGAACTCATACAAAGTGAGCACAAACTACACACACAATCTACACACACACACACACACAAACAATCTACACACACAAACACAATCTACACACACAAACACAATCTACACACACAAACACAATCTACACACACAAACACAACTACACACATGCACACAAACTACACACACACAAACACAATCTACACTCACAAACACAATCTACACACACACACACACACACACAAACTACACACATGCACACAAACTACACACACACACACAAACAAACTACACACACAAACACAATCTACACACACACACAAACTACACACACAAAAAACTACACGCACACACAAACAAACTACACGCACACACAAACAAACTACACGCACACACACACACAAACAAACAACACACACACGCACAAACAAACACAATCTACACACACACACAAACTACACACATGCACATAAACTACACACACTAACAAACTACACACACACACACACACACAAACACAATCTACACACACAAACACAATCTACACACAAACACACAAACTACACACATGCACACAAACTACAAACACACAAACAAACTACACACACAGAAACAAACACAAACTACATACAAACACACACACACACACACACACGCAAACACACACACACTCACACACACACACACTCACACACACACTCACACACACACACACTCACACACACACTCACACACACACACACTCACACACACACTCACACACACACACACTTAATCCTGATTAGAGCTGCGGGGTGGCAGGCACCCATCCCAGCCGAATCTGGGCAAAGAGTTCACCCTGAGCAGCTTGCCAGGCCAACACACACCACTGTTTACACTCACAGTCACACAATCAGCCTACTCGTGGATGTTTTCTGACTGTGGGAGGAAACTGGAGAACCCTGAGGAAACCCCGAGGAGA
>CM045748.1:30420359-30432859 GCA_024760905.1 Plotosus lineatus
ACCATATAAGTCATGTTGTAAAATTGAAAATGCTGGAATATTATAACAACCACAAAGCAACACTGTATAAACCATCAGAGTAATAATGTAGCACCAGTGCACCTAAGTGGAGTATCATAGAAACTGTCTATTAACACTCTGGCAACCATGCAGGTAACATACCTGTTGTATACTACACTGTATTCCACAGATTGTGTAAAAACGAGAGATTGGTTTCCCTGACTTCGTACCTGCCGTCTTACGGATGTGCACCACGTAGCCGATGATATCCTGCGTGTTTTGGGCTGGCTCGTTCCACGACACTTGAATGGAGGTTGGCGAGAGGGCGTTGGCACGTACTCCGGTCGGGACGCCCGGTATCCCATCAGCCCACAGGACCGTGAGGCGGGCGCTGGCCTGAGACGAGCCGGCGCTGTTTTCCGCTATACACTGATAGATCGCTTCATCCTCCTGGCTGATGCTGGAGATGGTCAGAGTACTGCAGTAACAATGAGAAAAGCGGCACAGAAAGAGGAGAAGAGAAAAGGAGAAGATTTAGGAGCTGCGTTCACTTCATTCGCTTCAGTGCTTACAGAAATAGAAACATCCGTCCGCATTGGATCTGACTCACGCCGCCTGGATGATGGATATTATGTTTGATGTGCTCACACGACTCACATCGACACAATCGATTCCGAAAGCGCCGCTGCTGAGATAATGTTTCTGACTCGAATTAAATTCAGGGAGCGAGAGACGGGAAGGTAACCGTCCATCAGAGAGGCAACAATCTTATCAATACACCTGTACCTGAACCAGAAAGTGTGTGTGTGTGTGTATATATGTATGCAAACAGAGAGGGGGGTGGGGTGAGGGTGGGGGAAGGGAGGAAGAAAGACAGAGTGAAAGAGAAAATCAGAGGGAGCGGGAGAGAGGGAAGGAGGAAGAGAAGGGAGGGAGAAGGGATAGACAGAGAGAGAGGTGGGGGGCCGAGAGAGAAACAGAAAGAGAGGGAAAGAAAGGTGGGGAAGAACAGAGAGAGAGAGAAAGAAAGAGAGTGCAGGAAAGAGGGAGGAAGAGAGATGGAGAGAAAGAGAGAGAAGGAGATGGGAAGAGTGGAGAAAGAGGAGAGAAAGTGAGAATGAGACAGAAAGAAGGAGAGAGAGAGAGAGAGAGAGAGAAGGAGAGACAGAGAAAGAGAGAGAGAGAGAGAGAGTGAGAGAGAAAAGGAGTGTGAGAAAGAGAGAGAGAGAGAGAGAGAGAGAGAGAAAAGGAGTGTGAGAAAGAAAGAAGGAGAGAGAGAAGGAGAGAGAAAAGGAGTGTGAGAAAGAGAGAGAGAGAGTGAGAGAGAAAAGGAGTGTGAGAGAAAGAGAGAGAGAGAGAGAGAGAGAGAGAGAGAGAGAGAGAGAGAGAGAGAGAGAGAGAGAGTGAGAGAGAGAGAGAGAGAGAGAGAGAGTGAGAGAGAAAGGAGAGAAAGAGAGAGAGAGAGAGAGAGAGAGAGAGAGAGAGAGAGAGAGAGAGAGAGAGAGAGAGAGAGAGAGAGAGAGAGAGAGAGAGAGAGAGAGAGAGAGAGAGAAAGAGAGAAGGAGTGTGAGAGAAGAGAGAGAGAGAGTGAGAGAGAGAGAGAGAGAGAGAGAGAGAGAGAGAGAGAGAGAGAGAGAGTGTGAGAAAGAGAGAAGGAGAGAGAGAGAGAGAGAGAGAGAGAGAGAGAAGGGGAGAGAGAGAGAAGGAGAGGGGTGGGATTTATTACTGTATACATTAAAGAGGAGATCCCATCCGTCCATCTGGAGGAACCTTTAAAAAATTCTGGAGGAACCTTTTTAACCCTTTCTCCTCTCACACTTTAATCCATGTATATTGATACTATTCAAGTAGTTTGCTATCAAATCTCATTTTTATTTTGCCGCCAAAGTAAAGTAAACATGCATTTGTAAACCAGGTGTGTTAAAAACATCTGTAGGGACCGTGTGGGGGGAAAAAAACAACCGCAAAGATTAGATGAGTTTACCGAGGCTTTAAAACCCAGAACCGAGTGACTCACAGGTGGCCTCTTATTCCCTGGACCTCATATGTAATAGGGCACATTATACATATATGAATATATGAATATCAAATCAGTCTTCCTCAGATAATCCCGAGGCAATAATAAACAAACACACAAATATAAAACGGTTAAACAAGCAGCAAAGCAAAATATGCAAATGAAAACAAAGCCCTGGTCTCCTACAGCTTTCTCTTTCGCTCCAAGAGAACTAATATTTAAGATCTACAGAAGTAAACATGGAATTTCTGCCTGTTATTTCATTACCATTCAACATTTCAAAAGTGCATGCTTAATTAATTCAAAGAACATTTTAATGTGACCAATTAAACTGAAGAATTCGGCAGCACTCAGAAAAATAAAATTAAATATCATTCATTCCTTCATTTAGAGTTTGTGAGAAGATGAGGTTCACCCTGAAAAGTTCACCTGTCCATCACCAGGCAACACACACAGCCATTTACACTCACCTTCACACCTGGGGGCAATTTGTAGCTGCCAATTAGCTTATAATGTGCATGTCTTTGGACTGAAAGCCTGGATTTACACTGGGGATCGATGTCCAAGATCTCGGAGATTCAAAAAGTGGTGAGTTCCAAGATTTATGAGCGAGCCGGAGCACAACTGAGGAATAAAAGGAACACAGGGTGCAACCAACAGATGAAACCTGACAGAATTGTGTTTCCAAATTCATCAGGATCCTTGACGATGGTGCATCAAGGTCTATTACACCCTGTTAAGTTCTGTGAAGCTCTACTGTGCTTCACAATGACTCTCACGTTCTACCAGGGTTAGCATCAAATTGTAACACATCAATAATCGCAGTCAGTGTGATCACCACAAACAGAACTTCCCTCCAGATCATCACAATTCCACCAATTCCACCAGGTTGTCTCAAGATCATCAAAGATCCAGCAAGTTCCTTCAAGATCATCAAAAATCCACCAAGTTCCCTCAAGATCATCACAATTCCACCAGGTTCTCTAAAGATCATCACAATTCCACCAGGTTCTCTCAAGATGATCACAAATCCAACAAGTTCACTCAAGATCATCTCAATTCCACCAATTCCACCAGGTTGTCTCAAGATCATCAAAGATCCAGCAAGTTCCTTCAAGATCATCAAAAATCCACCAAGTTCCCTCAAGATCATCACAATTCCACCAGGTTCTCTAAAGATCATCACAATTCCACCAGGTTCTCTCAAGATGATCACAAATCCAACAAGTTCACTCAAGATCATCTCAATTGCACCAATTCCACCAGGTTGTCTCAAGATCATCAAAGATTCAGCAAGTTCCTTCAAGATCATCAAAAATCCACCAAGTTCCCTCAAGATCATCACAATTCCACCAGGTTCTCTAAAGATCATCACAATTCCACCAGGTTCTCTCAAGACGATCACAAATCCAACAAGTTCACTCAAGATCATCTCAATTCCACCAATTCCACCAGGTTGTCTCAAGATCATCAAAGATCCAGCAAGTTCCTTCAAGATCATCAAAAATCCACCAAGTTCCCTCAAGATCATCACAATTCCACCAGGTTCTCTAAAGATCATCACAATTCCACCAGGTTCTCTCAAGATGATCACAAATCCAACAAGTTCACTCAAGATCATCTCAATTCCACCAATTCCACCAGGTTGTCTCAAGATCATCAAAGATCCAGCAAGTTCCTTCAAGATCATCAAAAATCCACCAAGTTCCCTCAAGATCATCACAATTCCACCAGGTTCTCTAAAGATCATCACAATTCCACCAGGTTCTCTCAAGATGATCACAAATCCAACAAGTTCACTCAAGATCATCTCAATTCCACCAATTCCACCAGGTTGTCTCAAGATCATCAAAGATCCAGCAAGTTCCTTCAAGATCATCAAAAATCCACCAAGTTCCCTCAAGATCATCACAATTCCACCAGGTTCTCTAAAGATCATCACAATTCCACCAGGTTCTCTCAAGATGATCACAAATCCAACAGGTTCACTCAAGATAATCTCAATTCCACCAAGTTCCCACAAGTTAATTCAAGATCATCATGATTCCACCAAGTGGATTCCACAACCTCCCCCCAACTCATCACATTTCTGTTAAATAGCTAAGATTGCGGACATCGTGCCACAGTGTAAACCCGGGGTACGAGAAACCCAGAGGACCTGGAGAAAGGCCACGCGAGCACCGAGAAAACACACAAACTCCACAACTGAAACACGCTCACCAAGCCCAGTACTCGAACCCAGGACCTTCTTGCTGTGAGGCTGCTCCACTGCCCTTACAATTGCAGAAACCCAAAACCAAACAGACTGAATTGTAGTGAAGATTTATATTTGCAGATTTTATTTATTTATTTAGTGAAGATTTATTTTTGCAGCCGAGCCGGTGGCTTCACTTCAGACGCAGCACGCCTCACACGTTTCTAATAAAAAGCGCCACATCAATAGTGCACACAGGAAACCTGAGAAAGCCATGTACCGCTTACACAAATGCGTCAATCATTACAAAACGTGTTCCCTCCCACACGCGGTGTAAAATAAAAAAAAATGATAAGCGCAATACACCGAGTCAGCCACGACTTAATTCAGCAATAATTTAATACAGCGTCTCAGGAGAAAATCAAAACATCCGCAGACGGCTGTGTGGGTAAATTTTATCCTCACGCCGGGCACTAGTCTTGAATTAGAGCTAAAAATAAAAAGCTTGAGTCTCTGCAGAGGGAAAAAAAAAAAAGAGTCATAACCAGAAAAAGAACGTCACTCAAGCCAGGATCAGAAACAAGGCTGAGCGTAACTCACCTGTTGTTGTTCCTGAGCTTGACGTGGCCACCGGGTTCCAGGATCTGGCCATTCTTTAGCCACGTGAGCTGAGGCGTCGGCTCGCCCTGTGCCAGGCATGTGAAGATGGCGGTGGTGCCGACAGGGCGCGCGATGGATTGGGGGGGCTGAACAAACTCTGCTGGAGCTGAACACGACCAGAAAAACAATATCATTTTTGGTTTATTAATAAATATGAAACCTGAAGGGTTGTATTGTATTAGAACTTTTACATTACATTTTTATTTGGGGCTTTTTACACCTGAGCCCAGTGACCCATCGGACCGGTGCGCATCCCCGGTTTCTGTAGCGTGACGCGACTAGGAGTTCAACTCCTCCTGGATGGGACGCTAGTCCACCGCAGGTTACCGTCCCAGTATATTATACTGGTTCCCATTTATACTGCTGGTGAACAGAGGCACACTTGTGCTTAAGACCTCGCCCAGGGGTCTGAGCACAGTGGGATCTCACTGGGATTTGAACACACAACCTCCCGATCACGAGCGCAGCACCCTAACCACTACACCACCGGCCCCACATTACATTTTTATTACATACATTCTTATTACTGTTATTCATTCATTCATTTTCTGAACCACTTAATCCGAATCAGGTGCGCAGGGAGGCTGGCGGCCATCTCAGCCGACTCTGCACGAGAGCAGAGTACACCCTGGACAGTTCACCAAGCCATCACAGGGCAGAAACATGCTGACGGCTATGCAGCTGCTCTTGCTGAAAGTCAGCAATGGTTCTTTACATGAAGCTCACACCACAGACAGTGAGAGACACGGCTGGCCTTTGATAACCCGGTTAGTGCACTGGGGGGACGGGGGGTGTACAGTGACAACCCGTAGAGAGTGGGGCTTGAACCCCTAACCTTAGGATCAGTGATCCAGCACCTTACCACCAGGCCACCACTGCCCTGTATTATAGTTGTTGTTGTTGTTGTTGTTGTTGTTGTTGTTGTTATTATTATTATTGTTGTTGTTTCTTTGTAACTGTTAGAAAAATTGAGAAAGATTGACAGGACACATGGATGGATGGATGTACACAACCAAAGCAATGAAATAATGACACCAACAGTGATTTGCATCATTTGGCAGATGCTCTGATCCAGAGCGATTATCATTTTTATACAACTTGAGCAATTGAAGGTTCGGGGCCTTGCTTAAGGGCCCAATATTAGAGATAGTGGGGATTAAACCACTGACCTTCAGATTGTTAACACATCACATTATTCCCTAAACCACCACTGCTCTCCAGGTAATCACGAACATGGTGTGTCTGTTTTGTGCACAAACTGCTTCTGATTGGCTGGAATGGTATTGCATGGCTCACAAAAAAAAAAAAGCCATAAAGAAGAAAATAACAACACATTTATAAAAAAAATAAATAAAATACCCCGAGGACCCGATATGGGACATTTTGCGGTGACCATGCTTCTGCCATAAGTCAGTACCAATTGTTCCATATTTCAATGTTTGCTCCGTAGATATTGATCTCACCTGCAAACTTAGTCCCTCCTCCCGATACGCCCGTCTCTCCTGACACCGCAGCAGGGTACAAGTCAACCGCAGGAGGAAACGCGTGTTCTCTTTTTCTGCTTGTTTTTGTCTGTTTTATTTCGCTTTGAAATGTGAGTGGTTATACTGGGTCACTCTTGTTTATTGATTAATTGGAGTCACACACACACAGAGCTCTGCCAAAAAACCCCAGTCACTCACATGAGTGTTGTTGCTCCGCCTTTATCCTCGATTACGGCACGCGATCATGCCATTGTTTCAGCAAATTTAATCAACAGTATTTCCATCCAGTATCGTGTTCATTTCTCACCGACGTCCTGAATCGAAGAGGGGAAAACTGAACCTCTCCATAAAGTCTTCTCCAGCACATCCTGAACACTTTCAATAGGGTTAAGGGCAGGACTCTGGGGGGCCAATACATAAGTGAAAATGATTCCTTATTCTCCCTGAACCGCTCTTTCATTATTTGAGACTTCATTTTATATCCGAGGGGGGGCAGTGACAACCCTGTGGACAGTGGGACTCGGACCCCCAGCCTTAGAATCAGCAAACCAGCGCCCTATAACCACCAGACCACCACTGCCCTGTATGTATGTATACATACATATACATATACATACATACACACACACACACGGATCCCTCACTTTCTGCAGTTAATTGGCGCCGAGATCCGAGATCCCCATGCGACCATCGAAATCTGCGAAGTGGGATCACCCACCCAATCCCTCCCCCGACTGACGTATACGTACGTGTATATGTGTATATAATATCAATAAATACATATTATAAGCATTTATAGCATTGAATAACAATTAAACATTAAAAATAATGCATAAGATGTAAATAAAATATAAATACACATACAGATTTAACTGCATGACAAGAAGACAACGCATACATAGGCGCGTGCACGTGCATGTGTGCAGATGCACGTGCACACACAGAGGCAACAATGTATGTAGTTTTGATGGGAGATTTTGAGTTTTTTTTTTTTTTTTGCATAATTGGCCTTGTTTTTGTGGCATTTTCCTCAAGTTTTCCCCCAATTCTTCCTTAAATTCCTTATTTTTTAATTCGATTAATATTTTTTTTTTTTTTTTTTTTTAAACCGTGATGCACCGAAGCCACATGAATTGAAATGTGAAGTAGCGAGGGATCCCTGTATATTATAGAAGTAACCAGCACTTCTGCCACACATGGTGCTGCTGTCAAGAAGCTCTCACACAATTCTTATCATCGAGCTCACAGTGCCCTCAAACTGTGCATCACACCAGCTCAAGGCCACCAAATACCAGACCTAGTAGACGAAGCTGATACAAGAGGCCGGAAAACAATCCTGATGCCTATAGAAGTTGGTTGTAGAGGCTTTGAGCATTAACAACAAGACGTTTCCTGAGTCGGACAGGTCTGTCACCCTCCATGTGAAAGAAAGCCATCAAAGCACTGGCATGATCAGCAGAGTCAAGCTTTGGATTTTTTTGAAGCTCACCTTGGCTTTGGATTAAGAGAAACAAAGGCTGGATCCCAGCAGCCAATTCAGTCACCACCAGAGGTAAATACCAGCCTGCAGGTGAAGGCTATCACTGCACAGTCTTTGCTGCCCCACTCAGGCGAGGCGTACAGGTTACGGGGCGAAACGCCAAAGACCCTGAGATACCTGCTGAAGATGCAGACGGGAAGAGGACCCCGGAGTGCGAGTAAAACCTCCCTAACGCAGATCAACTTCCTTCTTGTGTCATTACCTCCACCTTACACACATTAATCCAACATCCAATTACTCGTTAATTAAGTTGCGTTTAGTTTAGGTGGAAATTCACAATTGTCATCTGATTAGCAAATGTTTGTTTTGAGATTGCAATTTCCTTTTCTGTAATTAGATCTCAATTACATCATTTGCATCCCTCGCGGTATAATTCAACACATAACATCAACAATGATGCCTGCGGTGCCATAGTTTTAATCATCGTCACGATAAAACACGCGCAGAGTCCCATTAAGGTCCCGTCGGCTTCGGTTCCGTGAACACGGGGATCGTAGAAAAGGGGTTAAAGCCGAGTTGCTTATAAATGAGATTTTCTTTTCTCTGGAAGCGTTCGGATATCATTCTGCTGAAATGATCCGTGGCTCCAATGCAATCGATTTCCTTTCAGGTTATTGGTCTCGATTTCAGCTCAAATCTGAGAGAAATGCAAATACTCCGCAGACTGTTTTTGGCACGGATCAGATTTCCATATCAGTTCCACCTCCTTCATTTTCGGTTTATTCTTGATTTATTTCACGTCATCCGACCCCCAAAGTACGACTTCATCACAACAACCCAAATTATTTTTCTTCGCGTTTCATATATTACGTGTTTCACTTCGCTAGTTTAAGCTCATTCGCCTTCGGGAATCTTGAAGTCTGTTGGGCTCTTTACACCCGAGCCCAGCGGCTCATCAGGCCCGGTGCTGCACACAACCAGGAGTTCAACTTCTCTTGGATGGGACGCGGGTCCATCGCAGCCAGGCACACTTGTGGTTAACACCTTGCCCAGGGGTCTTAGCAAGTAGGGGTCTAACTGGGATTCGAAC
Organism: Plotosus lineatus; assembly: GCA_024760905.1. Classification (NCBI taxonomy): domain Eukaryota; kingdom Metazoa; phylum Chordata; class Actinopteri; order Siluriformes; family Plotosidae; genus Plotosus; species Plotosus lineatus. The sequence goes on from CM045748.1 coordinate 30,429,285, forward strand.
ACACAACCTCCTGATCATGAGCACAGCACCCTAACCACTACACCACCGGCTCCACATAAGCTTACAGTACCTGGTGTTCCCGGGTGGTCTCCCATCCAAGTACTAAGCAGGCCTGACCGCGCTTTGCTTCCGACACGAGGCGAGATCGGGCCTTCTCAGGGTGGTATGGCCGTAAACTTCGGGTATCTTTGGTCTGTGAACTGAAATTTAATCCCAATCAGCCTGTAACAAGAAAATACTCTCCAATTTCTGCATTTTTAAAAATTAATTTTCTCTTTTGGATCGCAAATTACTAATTCAGTTCAGGGGCAGGTGGGAAAGGTGCTGGATCCCTGATCGTAAGGTTGGGAGTTCGAGCCCCACGCTCAACAGGTTGTCACTGTCCCCCCCAGTGCCGCTAACTGGGTTATCAAAGGCCGGCCGTGTCTCTCACCGTCTATGGTGTGAGGTTCATGTAAAAGAACCATTGCTGACTTTCGACAAGAGGAGCTGCAAAGCCGTCAATGTGTTTCTGCCCTGTGTTGGCCTGGCGAGCTGTCCAGGCTGTATCCTGCCCTTGCCCGGAGTTGGCTGGGATGGGTGCCATCCTCCCCACGACCCTAAATAGGATTAAGTGGTTCAGAAAATGAATGAGTTCAGTTCAGCATTACAGTCATCCCTTGCCACTTCGCGATTTGAGCATCGCAGTCTTGGTACATCACGGCATTTTAATAAAAAAATTAAAAAATTAAAAACATTAATAAAAAATTCAAAATCCGTGCTGAAACTCACATGTAAGCAAGCGGAAGGTAGGGATCCAAGGCAGGCTCCGTCCATTGTTTCCAAACGACAGACTGAAGTGCCCCTCCTCCCCGGTTCAGGCAGGGACCGCCCACTCAACTCAATCTCGTAAGATGATTGGCTTAGATGCATGATACTGTTGCCTCCCGCCCACTCAACTCAATCTCGCAAGCTGATTGGCTTAGACACGTGACGCTGTTGCCTCGCACATTCCCGCGGGATTTTTTGTGATCTTACTGTATCGTGTTTGTGAACTTCCTGCACCGCGGAGAAGAGCTACAGTATTGTCAGAGATGAGTACAGTACTTAAAGTATTTATATATAAATTCTATTTAAATATTAATACATTGCAGTATTTACAGATGCATATAACCGTGTAACGTTTAATATACACTTCTTGATGTTGAATAAACGTGAAAACATATAGAAATGAGACAACATGGTAGAAATGGGGGGCGGGGGGTTGTGGTTTTCCTACTTCGCGGTTTTTCGAATATCACCCCCCCCCCCTTTGTGTATCTTTGTTAAATAAATAATAATAAATAGGTTGGTAATCTCGTGTAATAATCTGGGTTCAGGTCTGGGCTACATTATCCGCGATATTCAAGGGATGACTGTATTTGTTTTGCGCTCTTTACAGTTGAAATTGTCGCACAGCAGCTTCACACAGTGAAAGAGTGAACATCGGAGTGTACAGAGTATAAAACAATTTAAATATTTCCTACAGACCCCGCCCATCTCTATTTATTAACCTTTTAATATTCTGGGTAAATATTTGATGGAACAACTTCACTGTTCTTTATTTATTTGTTTATTTATTTTATGTCTCTCAACCGCTTGGTAGAGGTTTACATGTAAAAAATGATGGAGTTGTTTGAACAAAAAAAGAAACATTTATTGTTGCCAAAAAAATAACAAAAGATATTGATTTTTTTTCTTGGTGTGGCCTCTAAAGGGTTAAGATTGTTCATGTGACCTTATCTAGAATGTTGTAATTGGACGATTTCTCTCACCCTGCACCACCAGGTGACCCTGAGCTGTTCGACGCAGACGGGTTCCGGGTTTGTTGGCTGCGCAGACGTAGACACCTGAGTGTTTCACACGGACATCTGAGATCATCAGGTTACCTGTACCCAGCACCTGGATGCCTTCAACTCCGATTGGACGCCCATCTATCAAAGAGCGAGAGAAAGAGAGGGAGGGAGGGAGGGAGGGAGGGAGAGAGAGAGAGGGTGGAAGAGAGAGAGAGAGAGAGAGAGAGAGAGAGAGAGAGAGAGGAGAGAGAGAGAGAGAGAGAGAGAGAGAGAGAGAGAGAGAGAGAGAGAGAGGGAGGGAGAGAGAGGAGAGAGAGAGAGAGAGAGAAAGAGAGAGAGAGCGAGAGAGAGAGCGAGAGAGAGAGAGAGAGAGAGAGAGAGAGAGGGGTGGAAGAGAGAGAGAGAGAGAGAGGGGGAGGGGGAGGGAGAGAGGAGAGAGAGAGAGAGAAAGAGAGAGAGAGAGAGAGAGGAGGGAGGGAGAGAGAGAGAGAGAGAGAGAGAGAAAGAGAGCGAGAGGGGTGGAAGAGAGAGAGAGAGAGAGGGGGGTGGAAGAGAGAGAGAGAGAGAGAGATGATGCAGTTAGAAAAGAAATAACAGAAACTTTATCACTCAGGGCGGTTCATGTTTGAGTTGGACGTATAGATATTCCTGCACTTGATGATGAAGAACAACTCATTTACTCATTCATTCACACATCCAATAATTAATTTACAAACTCATTCATTCACTGATTTACCCATTCACTCACTCGTTCACTCACTCGTTCACTCAATCCTTTAATCCTTCAGCGGAACACAGAGGACTCGTACAATTAACCCGATTGGGTCACTTCATCCCTCAGTGAATATTAATATACACAGTGTGTTCTTTAAAAGGTTAAAATAAATACACAAATAAATGAAAGAATAAATTAATATTATTATTATTATTATTATTATTATTATTATTATTCTGTACAGCTAAAAAAACCTGAAGCATATCCCACTCTGATACGTTTATGTTCCGAGAGGTAAAAGAAGCCGGGCTGGATGACGTAGAACAAAGGGGAAGAGAGAGGGAGAGAAATAGAGAGAAAAAGAGAGCGAGGCAGAGGCAATGAGAAAGCAGAGGGGTAGAAAGAGAAGAACAGAGAGTGGAGAGAGGGGAAAAACAGACACAGAGAGAGAGAGAGAGAAAGGGCAAGAGAGAGGAAAGGAGAGGAGTGAGAGAGAGAGAGCACTAGAGAGCGTGTGTGTGTGTGTGTGTGTGTGTGTGTGTGTGTGTGTGTGTGTGTGAGAGAGAGAGAGAGAGAGAGAGAGAGAGAAATAGAGGGAGAGAGAGAGAGAGAGAGAGCTGCAAGACAGAGAATTAGAGAGGGAGGGAGAGTGTGAGAGAGGGAAATAGAGAGCGAGTGAGAGAGAGGAAAATAGAGAGAAAGGGTGAGAGAGGGAAATAGAGGGGGGAGGGGTTAAAAAGGAGAAAGGCCATATGAGGCAATGACAAGAACATACTGTTGCCATGGTGACACTACATTATGTCATATAATGAGGAGGCACTGATGTGCGTGTGCATGCATGCCTGTTTGTGTGTGTGTGTGTGTGTGTGTGTGTGTGTGTGTGTGTAAATGTGTGTGTGTGTGTGTGTAAGTGAGTAAATAGACAGACAGACAGACAGACAGTCTTAGTTCTGTTTGATATTTTTCGGTAAATCAGTGATCATTATTTTCGTATATAATTCAACTGCATCATGTGACTGAACGGGGGGGTTTATGTGGGTTTTCTC
>CM045748.1:30437859-30440359 GCA_024760905.1 Plotosus lineatus
GGTCTCCTGAACACACAGTATGTCCACCTTCCTCCTCTGCATCATGTCAGCCAGCTCTCTAGCTTTTCCTGTCATAGTTCCAACATTCAAAGTCTCTACACTCAGTCCTAGACTCCTGCTTTTCCTCTTCTCTCTCTGCCTACAGACACGCCTCAGGTCTCTCCTTCTTCAACCAACAGTAGTACAATTTCCACCAGCACCCTGTTGGTGAACAACACTGATGGCGGCCGTTGTTAACCCGGGCCTCAACTGATCCGGTATGAACACTTGTTTGTGCCCCCCTCATGGCTGCATTGATGTGCAAATGAGTGAATAAAAATTAATGTAAAAAAATCTTTGATCAGAAATTATTTAATTTGCATTGTGTGTATGTGTATATGTGTGTCTGTGGATGTGTAGGTGTGTGTACATGTGTGTGTTTGTGTCTCTTTGTATGTATCTATGCATGTATGTGTGTCTGTATATATATGTATACACGCACACACACACACTATATGTGTATATATATATATATATATATATATATATATATATATATATATATATATATATTATATATGAGTATGTGTGTATGTGAGTATGTCTCTGTGAGTGTGTGTGTCTGTGTATGTATACGTGTGAAATGTGAGTATGTGTGTGTGAGTATGTGTCTGTGTGTGTATATGTGTGTATGTACTATGTGTGTGTGTGTGTGTGTGTGTGTGTGTGTGTGTGTGTATGTGTGTGTATGTGAGTATTTGTGTGTGTGTATGTGTGTATACCTTTCATCACTTGTGTCTACTACACGTCCATCTTTCTCCCAGCTGATGATTGGCTCTGGAAGGCCGTGGATTTGGCACTGAAACCGTGCAACACCTGATAAATCCGCTCGCACTGAGTATGGGTGCACATGAAAATCTGCCATCGCTGAACAAAAAGGAAAGACACCACACATACACACACACACACACACACACACACACACACACACACACACACACACACACACACAAAAAGAGCTGGATTAATAGAGGCCAGTTAACCTCAAAAGCCATCAGTAATTAACAAATCTGGTGCAGTGAGACCCAGGTGGGCACTTAACAGTGACACACACACAGACACACACACACACACACACACACACACACACATACACGCACGCGCGTGCATGTGCACACACACACACACACACACACACAGTCTCGCTGGGGAAACGAAATAAAGAAGAGGCAGAGAAAGGAACATGTGGAGAATGAAGGAAAGGGCAAGGAATAAAGAAAGAAAGAAAGAAAAAGAAAGAAAGGGGAAGACAGAAAAAAAGAAAAACATGATGAAGGGAAACAGAAATATGGGTGGGAGGAATGGAGAAAAGAGAAAGAAAGAAAGAAAACTATATAAATAAATCTAATGAAAGCAAGGGAGAGATCAGTATGAAGAAAAACAAAAAAGAAAGAAATAAAGAAAGTAAGAGGTGAGGAAATGCAAAAAGAAAGAAATAAACAACAAAATAAAGAAATGAATAAAGAGGAGAAGAAGGAAGAAATAAAGAAAGTTATTCAGTGTCAGGTTTAAAAGACCGAATACAACCCGGAGCGACATATAAACACACGAACAGGACCATTGCCTTGGGGGCGTGGCCAGGGGCGGTGTCAGAGCAGGCCGAAGGGCAGTATTTGTGTAAATGAAAGCTGATCTCAGAGTGGTATTAAAGGCCTGATTGAGCTCAATGATCTGCTCTCGGCACCGTTCGGTTCCCAAGTCCTGCTCTGTGTCTCTGGAGGAGGGGGCGTGACCCAGGGGAGGAGCTGTCAACACAAACTCGATTAGCACTGGACCAGGTCTTTCACAGCCTGTGACACGAGTGCGTTTCTTCAAATGTCAGCCATAATTACCTCGAGCCGAGCGGACTCACTCTCCGACACTCTTAGCATAATAAGAGCTGAGCATTCTGCTCTCTCGCGCTCTGTAATGTTCTCATCTTCAGACTGGTGTGAATCCGCAGATACATTACAGACCGAGCCGACGGGTTCGGCGGGTTCCAGCGTTCGTTATTTTGTTTTTGCGAACAGTGGGACGAAGGTGAAGTTGCATTAAATTTCTCTTTTCGAATTCTGTTTCATTATTAATTTGCCCCGCGCCATTTAGTCATAAACTCTTATTTAGCCTGTCAGCCGACTCTGGGCAAAGGCGGGGTGCACCCTGAACACCTCAACAGAACACCGCAGGACCAAACACACACACACACATCAGTGCCTTCTCATGATAACCCAGACTACCCAGAGGAATCCCACGTCAGCATGGAGAGAACATGCAAACTCTACACAGAACCACCGAGCCTGGGACTTGAACCCATGACCTTCCTACTATGAGATGGACATGCCAACCAGTACACTACAATGCTGCCATATTTGGTCATAAAAAGAAAAAAAGAACAATTATTTATTTAGAAGTAATTATACACTACTCTTTGTTATTTGTGCCGCGTTTGGGGGAGGAAACCAAATAAACCTGGCCCCCACCA
>CM045748.1:30442859-30472859 GCA_024760905.1 Plotosus lineatus
TGGAACAGATTAATTGGTTTTCTGTTATTTTTTTATGAGAATAATTGTTTCATCTAACAGACTTTACGGTTTACGAGCTCGCCCTCACAACGGATTAAATTCCTAAGTCAAGGTACCGCTGTATTATTATATAAACATTCAGAAACGTGCAAATGAGTAATACCCCCCCCCCCCCGTATTTCAATTTAAGAAGGACCCACATTCAGCTTTCAGACCTTTATGAGAGCAAAGCATCATGGGATAGCCACGTAATGTAATTAACATCTCATTGAAACGAGGCCCATTTTAAATAATGGAAAAGAGGAATAAGTGTTTTGTTGTGATTACACTCTGTATTGTCTCTATTGTCGCTCCTTATTGACTTCCATGTTCGGCTAACAACAGAAGGAACACATGCGGGGAAAGTTAGCAAAGATTAATTCAATAGAACAAGCTATTTCTTTCATTTTGTACAGATCCTTTCATTATTCATTTTAACTACATCAGTCACAAGTGGCGAGCTGGAGGGAGGGGGGGGGGCTGATTGTTTCTGAGAACCTCATCACATCCACCATCACGCTGCTGTAATTACAGGTTCAAGAAATCACCAGATGACTGAAATGGCTGGAGGATAAAAACACGACATGAAATATGACTGGATTCATTTAATGGGATTTTACATAAAGCAGCGTCCTGCACTGATTTAGGGGCGGAGCTACACACATGCTGGAGACGTGCATGCATGGATGACAACAGTAAGGAAATTTTCATCCCCGCTCCCCAAAAAGTGCTTACATTTTTATTACCAGTAGTAAGAGTACTGACTACTGAGATGTATGGGATGTGAGGAATACTGGTGTATAAGCTTCACCGTTCCATTCAATTGTTTAAATTTATCCCGAGCAGTCGATTCTCTTCATTTCGTAGCGTCTCTTGGCTGCACTGATACCAGTACGTGTTTGTGGATGTTAAGATTTTTTTTGTCCAATCAGATTTCCGCTTCTATGTACTGCTTGTCAATGTAATCTGCTCAGGGCCTTCAGAATCAGCAGCACCGGACGATGTCACTTAAACTACAATAGCGATGAGAGGCTGTTTCTTTAACCAATCGGATTTCAGCATCTAGATTTCCACCTAATGGGCCTACAATGATGTCAGCATTTTTACACCCTCTGATTGGTTGGTCAGCGCAAAACTCAGTGAATAGTGTGAAGTGATCTGCACACGATGCATTTACGTGTGAATTTTTTACGCCCACATTGGCGGAGGACTTTTCCAGAAAAGCTAAACATACGGAGAGATCGAGGACGTGGAGGGAAGGTTTACCCTTTTTTGCTGTTGACGGAACGATAAACTTACCTGCAGCTTACCGGTGAAAGCTACGAGCAGAAATGTTTGCAAAACCTCTGTCTGTCTGCAGGGCCACGCATATTTTTGTATATTATTGTTGGTTTGTATAATCATGACATGATCGTGGCGGTATGAAGGTAAGGTGATGTGGGCTTATTTTGCGGTTCATCAGGCCGATGCTTATCCCCGGTTTCCATAGCGTGACACTACCAGGAGTTCAACTCCTCCTGGATGGGACGCTAGACTTTCGCAGGTTACCTTCCCAGTATATTTGTACTGGTACCATTTATACTGCTGGGTGAACAGAGGCACACTTATGGTTGAGACCTTGCCCCAGGGGTCTTAGCACAGTGGGGGTCTAACCAGGATTCAAACATACAACCTCCTCCCGATCATGAGCACAGCACCCGAACCACTACACCACCGGCACCACATGGTGGTATTAAGAGGTTGATTGAATCTGTTAGGTCCCACCGAAGACCGAGGTACCGAATGCCCCGCAGTATATAAACCATCCCAGGCAGTAGATGGCAGTAGAGTGATCCCGGTGGCTTTCCAGTGCAGGTCCATCATAATTTATCGGGTACATCTGTGATATTTTTTAAATAAAACCCAATAATAAAGGAAATCAACAAGTTTCAAGTTTGTCTGTGCCATCAGTGTCTATATTTACACACTTCCATTTGTTTTTATTTCCCCTGCTGATCTCTGATTCGCTGATTTCGGTGACACGGCTTCTGAGAAACAGCTTAACAAATGGTCCCCGAGCTTTTCTCGCTTCTCCAGACTGTCAAATATTGAAAATGTGGGAGACAGCTGGAAGCGAGTCACTATTTAAATTCAAATGGAAGAGTCATTACTTTCGCTTGTTCCCACTCGGTTTGTCAGCTCACAAAATGAAAGGCACGAATCTCACGGGCGGCCCAAACACTTCTGAATAACAAAGCAGACGGACATTTGGCATCACAATTCTCCATAGCAAAATTACTTCCCCCTCATTAGTTCTCCACTGGTGATGTCTATTCACACACACACACACACACACACACACACACACTGTGTAAATCTCTATTGTGCTTTTTGTGCTTTGCTGTACTGCACCTCGTGGACACTGTGCACAATTTCTCTTCTCAAGAATAAACACAGATTCCCCAACATTGCATTTTTTAAATACTACGAGAAGCAGCTCTCTCTATCCTACCCAACCCTTCCCAAGCCAACATCAGCTTTATAACACCATAAGTCCAATATAAACTTCAGCAGGCACACAGTATCTGTCCCCTCCCCCCACAGGTGGACACTTCAATCTAATTCTATCCATCTATCCCCTTTTGAAGGATGTGGCAACCCAGTCTTACACACACACACACACACACACACACACACACCACTACACATGAGCTTAATTCCAATCATACTATCTGCACCCAGTGGACATGACCAGTCTCACATTGTAACTGTCTAGTGCTGAGATATCACATGATATTCCACCAGTGGGTCAGGGAGTCGTACATGATGTGCTAAGCTAACCCTAACTGCTAATGCTAGTCAGCTGGCTTTTTCCATCCGTCTACATTTTTTTCACCAAAAAAGCAATAAAAATTTGTGATTGTAAGCACGGTGGCTGTTGATCAGCATTGTGATCACACCCAGAGGGTCTTGGGTTCAACGCCATGTTTGCTCCAACAGTCCAAAGACAAGCACACGAGGATAACTCGCTTGTTCCAAATTGCTTCTGGATTTGAGGATGCGTGTGATTGGTTGTGTGTGAGTGTCAGTCCTATGATGGCATTGCACGCCGTTCAGGTTATACCCCGCCTTTCACCCAGAGTCAGCTTACATAAGCTCCGCCCTCCTCACGACCATAATAAAATTTAGTAGTTTGGCCATTTAATAAACTAATTTATTTTTTAAATTTACTTTAATTTCTAGCAAACAAGATTTTCACGACCTGAAATGAAGGACATGCTCGGCTCCCTGACTCCATGTTAGGTTAAGCAGCTCCCGAGTCTAAGAACCCAGTACAGCTAACTGGGTTATTAAAGGCCGGTCACGTCTCTCAGTGTCTATGGTGGGAGGTTCATGTAAAACAACCATTGTTGACTTTCGTAAAGAGGAGCTGTGTAGCCGTCAGCGTGTTTCTGACCCGCGATGGCCTGGCAAGCTGTCCGGGGTGGATTCTGCCCTCATACAGGGTTGGCCAAGATAGGTGCCAACCTCCCTGTGGCCCTAATTAGGATTAAGCTGTGCAGAAAACTAATGAATGAAAATTAGAATAAAATAACTAAAACACTTGACTCCGACAGCACAGTAGTGTAGTGGTTAGCACCCCCGTCTCACAGCAGGAGCGTCCTGGGTTCGATTCCTGGACTTGAGGCTCTTCCGTATGTGGTTTGAACGTTGTACCCATGCTTGTGGTTGTTTTATCTGGGTAGTCTGGGTTCTTCCTACGATCCAAAAAAATCTAAACGGCTGTTCCATATCGCCCTGTGGTGTGGGTGTGTGTGTGTGTTGGCCCTTTGATGGCCTGGCGAGCTGTCCAGGGTGTAGGCTGAGATGGGTGGCAGCCTCCCTGCGACCCTAATTTGGCTTAATCTGCTTAGAAAATGAATGAACGAATGAATTAATCAATCCAGTGAACATGAACAGAACAAAACAGTTATTCCTCACACTTTCAGTCGGATGGCACTGATAGCACTTTGTGTATTGGATTAAATTCATGGAATAAATGTAAAGTAAACATGAAATAAACTTAAAATAACAATTGTCACTAAGAGGTGTGAAGAGTGTTGGCAGAAGGTCTTAATAAATGCAGAGTGTAAATATGCAGGGATGTAATCCGCGTTTATAAGACTGCATGAGTGTGTGGGTGGTGTGTGTTTGATCAAGCAGGAAATTTAAAGTGCTGGAGGTTTCATTTCTTCCTCCATTAACACACTGCTGCTGCACATTCACACCCTTAACCATCTGCCACCGGGACGAGCCGTATGGAGCCGCACCAAACGGCACAGGACTAAACCAAACCACAGACACGGAGAGGGGACGGTGTGGGTTGTTTTCAGGCTCTGATTTGAGGGGAGTTGTGTGTGCGCAGAACACAATTTTAAAACATCAAAAATATTTTCATCTCAATTTAAACTGTCAGCAACCAGAGTGACGTACCTGCTCAAATAAATAAATAAATAAATAAAACAAAACAGTTTATCCTACATGGAATCTTCTGCGCCTCTTTTAATTGCAGTGGTACCTTGACTTGCAAATTTAGTCCGTTCCGAGGGCAAGCTTGTAAGTCAAAATGTTTGTTAGAGAAAATAAAACTTCCCATTGGAACTAAGAGAAAACCAATTAATCCATTCCAACCCCCTCCCAAACTCATAACCTGCCACAAACACATATATTTCACCTAATATATTAAAGATAAACATGTAAAAACAATCAATATTTTATAATAATAATACATGTACATTAACATAAATAATAATAAATTACAATAAAACAAGAATAAACAATACGTCAGCTAACCCTTCCGATCATCGACTGTGGCAAAGATGTCACGTGGGCGCAAAGATGTCACATGGGCAGGCATGAGGTGGTGCGTAACAGAGAAGGAGGAGGAGGAGAATTTTGTGCAAGTGCACTGAATGTCAGTGAGGAAAGGCTCGTGGTGAGCTCCCACAAGGCCAGTGCTTCTCAAATAGTAGGGCCAGGGTGGTTGCATAGGACTGGGAAACATGCTTTTTTGCCATCCTCTACAGTAGGTGGCAGTGGTGCTCTCACTGTGTTCCCTATGGTGTAGGGAAAAAGCACTGAGCAAATGATATGAAGTGTACAAACATTATTTATAGTCGCACGCAGGGCATTTGGGGTGTCGTGAAATGTTTTTTTTTCTTCCTATAGGGGGCATCACAGAAAATACACTGCACAAGGCGTTCTTGGAGCGCGGAGAAATACACAAGGAAGAATACGAGGCTAATTGACCAGGAAAAAACATTTCCCCAGCAGAGCTCGTAAATCAAAATTTTGCTGGTTGGATGGGGCGGATTTTTGGTAGATCGAAGCTCGTATCATGGAAAATTTGTTATAAAAGACACTCATAAGTCAAGGTACCGCTGTACTTAATTTTAATCTAAATATAAATGTAAATGTTCAATAAGTTGCATTGATGTTACAGTGACTGGATTTTGATAGTAAAACTAAATGAAGCAAAACTGAAACTGTCACGATTTCCAGAATCCTCTGCAGCAGGAAGTGAATTGCTCTTATCTATTTTAATTATATTCGGTAAATAATCACTTACAATTTTTAGTAAACCTGTAGACCATAGATCTTTAATAGTGATGTGAATTATGAAAAAATACAGTGGTACCTCACCTTATGATAGTTCCAGCAAACGAAAAATCCAGGTTACGAAAAACAATTTCCAAAATTTTTTTGTCTCTGCACACGAAACAAGTTCTCCTTACAAAATGCGCCAAATGCACCATTCAAACATTCAAATGCGCCATTCAAACATTCAAACAATGCACAAGTTGCTCTCCATTGACTATCTCCCAGCATCCCACCCCGCTGGCCTCCCATTGGCTAGGAGGGATGACGCAGCTCCCTTGAGCAGTTTCATGGAGTTTTTCGAGTGTGCTCATTGCAACTTTATTTTTTTGGCTCAGGTTCTTAACCTTGCATAAACATTTGTAAGATTATAACTCTGCTAAGAAGACATGGTCAAAACAAAGTAAGTACAGTTGGCCCTCTACTTACGAAAACCTCTGAATACAAAAAATCCAGGTTACGAAAAACTTCTTCTTCTTTCTTCTTTTCCTTTCGGCTGTTCCCTTCAGGGGTCACCACAGCAAACCATCTGCCTCCATCTCACCCTATCCTCTGTATCTTCTACTCTTATTCCAACTACCTTCATGTCCTCCTTCACCACATCCATAAATCTTCTCTTTGGTCTTCCTCTCGACTGTCTGCCTGGAAGTTACAACCTCAGCATCCTGCTACCAATATTCTCACTATCCTTCCTCTGTACATGTCCAAATCATCTCAATCTAGCCTCTCTGGCTTTGTCTCCAAAACCTCTTACATGTGCTGTCCCTCTGATGTGCTCATTCCTAATCCTATCCATCCTCGTTATTCCCAAAGAGAACCTCAACATTTTCATGTCTGCTACCTCCAGCTCTGCCTCCTGTCTTTTCCCCCAGTGCCACTGTTTCTAAACCATACAACATTGCTGGCCTCAACAATGTCTTGTACACTTTTCCTTTCATTCTTGCCGATACCTTCCTACCACACATCACACCGGATACTTTTGTCTAACCATTCCAGCCTGCCTGCACACGCTTCTTCACCTCTTTTCCACACTCTCCATTGCTCTGGATTGTTGAGCCTAAGTACTTAAAATCCTCCACCTTCTTTATCGCTGCTCCCTGTAACCTCACTGTTCCTCTTGGGTCCTTGACGTTCACACACATGTATTCTGTTTTACTGAGGCATTCCTCTCCTTTCCAGGGCATACCTCCACCTCTCTAGATTTTCCTGCACTTGTTCTCTGCTCTCACTACAGATCACAATGTCATCTGCAAACATAGTCCATGGAGATTCTTGTCTAACCTCATCTGTCAGCCTGTCCATCACCATAACAAACAAGAAGGGGCTCAGAGCTGACCCTTGATGCAGTCCCACCTCCACCTTGAACTCTTCTGTCACACTAACAGCACACCTCACCACATCTCTCATACATGTCCTGCACCACTCTAAAATACTTCTCTGCCACTCCAGACTTCCTCATGCAATACCACAGTTCCTCTCTTGGCACCCTATCATATGCTTTCTCCAGATCCACAAAGGCACAATGCAGCTCCCTCTGACCTTCTCTGTACTTCTCTATTAACATCCTCAAAGCAAACACTGCATCTGTATTGCTCTTTCTTGGCATGAAACCAAACTGTTGTTCACAAATGGAGACCTCTGCCCTTAGTCTAGCTTCCACTATTCTTTCCCATAACTTCATCGTATGGCTCATCAACTTTATCCCTCTGTAGTTGCCACAACTCTGCACATCTCCCTTATTCTTTAAAATGAGCCCAAGCACACTTCCCCTCCATTCCTCCGGCATCCTCTCACTCGCTAAGACCTTGTTGAATATTCTTGTCAGAAAATCTACTGCTACCTCTCCTAGACGCTTCCATAACTCCACCGGTATGTCATCAGGACCAACTGCCTTTCCACCCTTCATTCTCTTCAATGCCCTCCTCACTTCACCCTTACTAATCTTTGCTACTTCCTGGTCCTCAACAGTCACCTCTTCTATTCTTTGTTCTCTCTCATTTTCCTCATTCATCAGCTCTTCAAAGTACTCTTTCCATCTTCCCAGCACACTTCTGTCATCAGTCAATACATTTCCCACTCTGTCTTTAATCACTCTAACTTCCTGCACGTCCTTCCCATCTCTATTTCTCTGCTGTGCCAACCTGTATAACAGCCTTACGCTGTGTCTCCCTGTACTCTTGTTTACTCTCTTCGGTCCTCTCTATGTTCCATTTCTTCTTCGCTAACCTCTTCTTTTGTACACACTCCTGCACTTCCTCATTCCACCACCAAGTCTTCTTATCTACTGTCCTTCCAGAGGACACACCAAGTGCTCTCCTACGTGTCTCCCTGATCACATTTGCTGTAGTTGTCCAATCATCTGGAAGCACTTCCCAACCACCCAAAACCTGTTTCAACTCCTCCTTGAAGACAACATGACACTCTTCCTTTTTCAGCTTCCACCACTTTGTCTTCTGCTCTGCCTTTGCCTTCTTCACCTTTCTTACCATCACCATCATCCTGCACACCACCATCCTATGCTGTTTGGCAACACTCTCATCCACTACTACTTTGCAGTCACTGACTTCCTTCAAATTACATCACCTACACAAGATGTAGTCTACCTGTGTGCTCCTACCTCCACTTTTATAAGTCACCCTATGCTCCTCTCTTTCTGGAAAAAAGTATTCACCACAGCCATTTCCATCCTTTTTGCAAAATCTATCAACATCTGTCCTTCTGTGTTCCTGTCCTGGATACCAAACCTGCCCATCACATCCCCTCTGTTTCCTGCACCAACGTGTCCATTGAAGTCTGCACCAATGACCACTCTTTCACCTCTGGGGGTACTCTGCATCACTTCATCTAACTCGCTTCAGAATCTCTCCTTCTCTTCTAGCTCGCATAGGCACTAACAACATTGGACATCACACCTTCAATTTCTAACTTGAGACTCATCACTCTGTCTGACACTCTTTTCACTTCTAGAACATTCCTGACAAACTCCTCCTTCAAGATGACCCCTACTCCATTTCTCTTCCCATCCACACCATGATAAAACAGCTTAAACTCTGCTCCTAAGCTTCTAGCCTTGCTACCTTTCCACCTGGTCTCCTGAACACACAGTACATACTCCACCTTCCTCCTCTGTATAATGTCAGCCAACTCGCTACCTTTTCCTGTCATAGTTCCAACATTCAAAGTCCCTACTCTCAGTCCTAGACTTGTTGTTGCCCCCCTCACAGCTGCATTTAATTTCGTAAATAGAGGGCGGACTGTACCTTCAAAGGTATGCTTTCATAATTTTTAAATGGTAGTATTGGGGGCCTTGGAACGAATCACCCGTTTTACATTTAAAATGCGGTTCTACTTACAAAAAATCCAGGTTACAAAAAAGGCTCTGGAATGGATTAATTTCGTAAGGTGAGGTACCACTGTACATAATTTGTTTTTATTACTTTAAATCCCTGTGTGTAAATAAAAACAAAAAATTGGATTGTGGGCGGAATTAGCTGTTAGTATGTTCACCTCACAGTGGAAAGATTCCAGGTTCGAGTGCCAGATTCAGTGAGGACATTGTGGAGTTTGCATGTTCTCAACGTGCTTGCATGGGTTTCCTCAGGGTTCTCCAGTTTTTTCCTACAGTCCAATGATCAGGTGAATCGGCTGTTCCAGACTGTTCTGCGGAGTGAGTGTGAGTGTAAATGGTTGCGTGTGTGTGTGTGTGTGTGTGTGTGTGTGTGTGTGTGTGTGTGTGTGTGTATGTTGAGCTGGAATGGTTTGATGAGCTGTTCAGGGTGTACCCTGCTTTCGCCCCGAGTCGGCTGAGATAGGCTTAGGCCTCTGGTGATTTGATAAATGTGTGAGTGAATGAGTGAACTGGATTATAATCAAGAACACCAGTACACCTACTGATCTATTCATTCATTCATTCATTCGTCTATACTGCTCATCTATCAGGCCATGGGAGACCCTGGAGCCAATCCCAGCTGATTTCAGGTGAGAGGCGGGGCTACACCCTGAACATGTCACCAATCTATTACGGACACAAACAAGCCTTCACACTTACATTCACTCCTCTGATCAATTTAAAGTAGCCAGCTGACCTGAGTTTCATATCTTTGGAATGTAGGAGGAAACCCTGAAGAAACCCACGTGAGGCGAAGGTACGAACCGATAAGCCTCCGTTCCACCCACTAACCAACCAGTCAATCAGGATTAGGTCATAAGCTTCGGTTGATGTTCACAGCAAACATGAGAATGAGGATAAGGGTGATCTCAGTGTCTCGCGGTAGGTGGCGGATGGTTTGAACCCGTGGCCGTCACTAAGGAGAACAACACACAGACATCCAGTGAGCAGCAGCAGTTCTGATGAGAGAGAGACCAATCTTTACAAGCGTAATGAACAGAAACGCTCTCTCTCTCTCTCTCTCTCTCTCTCTCTGTCTCTCTCTCTCTCTCTCACACACACTCACACTCATTCTCACTCTCTCTCACACGCTCTCTCTCTCTCTCTCTCTCTCTCTCGCTTGTGCGCTCTCTCACTCTCTCGCGCTCTTTCTCTCTCTCTCCCTGGTCTGCTCCGTCAGCTAAACTGACAGCATTAATGAGCTTCTTCTCTGTTCCTCTCAACCCGAGCCAACTGGCTCACACCCGAGGGAATTCTTCACACTGAATTGCGGTCATTAATCACAATCTAGGACAATGTGGTTCCATCGTGTGTGTATTAGAGAGAGAGAGAGAGAGAGAGACTACCAGGAGATGGGCCAAAGTGTGAGAGAATGAAAGAAAAAGATGAAGGGAGGGAACGACAGCAGGAAACAAAAATGATGAAAAAATTCCACCCAAAGTCCTCTTTCACCCGACTGTAACCGAACAATACACACCTTTCCTCTGTGTGTGTGTGTGTGAGTGTGTGTGTGTGTGTGTGTGTGTGTGTGTGTGTATGTAAGAAAGAGAAGAGAAAGAATGGAAAGCAGTCGTTTTGTGCTAAATTTATTCCCATCCCAAAACACTTAGAGTCTGACCACTCTCTCTCTCTCTCTCTCTCTCTCTCCCTCACACACACACACACAGTCTTTCTCACTCTCTCTCTCTCTCTCTCTCACACACACACACACGCTCTCTCTCTCTCTCTCTCTCGCTCTATATATATATATATATATATATATATATATATATATATATACACACATGACATGCACCCATTTATTATTAACATATTTACAATCATTCAATACTTTTTAAAATATCGGATAATTTTCTAAGCCACTTAATCATAATTAGGGTACAGAGATCGGTGCCCATCGTAGCCGACTCTGGGGGAAGGCGGGGTCCACCCTGAACAGCTTATCAGACCATTGAAAGCTGACACACACAAACACTCACACCACAATCCTCACTGTCCCACCGAGAGGGAATTTGAAAAAGCCCGTGAGCCTACTGTGCATGTGTTTGGGCTTTCGGAGGAAACCAGAGAATCCGGAGGACCCAACCCCTCACAGAAGCCCTGAGCTCGGGGATCCGACCCACAACAACAAATATTCATTTGAGTTTACACGTTGTATCGTAGCAAACACCTTTCAATATAATATTCTCAGAATTTAGGCTGTGTTTGGTACTGCCTCTTCTTTTTTTTAAGGTTTTTAATTTCCTAATGTGTATTAGTTTTTTAAATTTGTATTATTATTATTATTATTATTATTATTATTATTATTATTATTATTGTTGTTGTTGTTATTGTGCCTCCTCCCCATTTTCTTCCTAATTTAGGCGTATCCAACTCCCACCTATCATGTTTTGCCTTTCCCATCATATGACCACCACCAAAGCGAGCGGGGTGGGGGTGGGGGGGTGATGTCCATGATTGGCTGGCGATCGCTGTGAATGACAGGGAAGTAAGCATATGCCACCCATCAGCAGCCATGGACTCCTGGTTACGGACGCCTAGGACATTCACCGGGATTCGAAATTGAGATTTCTTGGTTAATAGTCGCCCACCTCGCCCACCAGGGCGATTTCAGATGTTTAGAATACTCAAAATTAAATCTATTTTTACTTTTAGATTATTTTTAGCTCAACATATTTTTACAGGACACTTGTAAACAATTTTAATTGAATTAATGAATAAAAAAACGCCTGTGATGGCTTGGCAAACCGTCCAGGGCGTATTCTCCTCTCGCCCAGATTCGGCTGAGATGGGCGCCAGCCTTTTCAAGAACCTAAGTAGGACTAAGCAGTTCAGAAAATGAATGAATTAATAATTAAAACACTTTTCTTTGAAATGACTTTTCAAGGATTAATAAAAATATGAGTAAGAAATGTAAAGAAGGATTTTTAAATAAAATATATAATGAGGCTCTGCATTACTATTCAATAATATATACAGTATATAATACATAATATATAGTTTTTTATTTAAATGCATTTGCTATTCCCTGAGGCCATATTTCAGGGTGTTCTCTTTTTTCTCCTTCAGGCTTTAAAAGTGTTTTGTAAATGTCCGGGTGTATAAAACAATCCCTTTAAAACTCGATCCGTCCTGAATGTGGCGATAAGCACAGTCATCTTTTTTTTTTAATGTAAATCTGTCAGCACATTGAAGGCGTAATATATTCCTGACGTGTCTGGCTCTCGTACATCAGAAACCATTCACGTGAGAGAAAAAAATGACACTTTTAAAATAAATTTGAATGAAGTCTCCTTATCGACTGCGCCGTTCTGTACCTCTCACTTTATACCTCCCATCTCTCCAGCCTCTGGCCTATCAGCCTCAGACAGTCGGGATCGCGCTCTCTTTATTATTAGCTTTCTTTGTCGTCCCGTTTTCTTTTTCCCTGTTGAGCCCCTGATGGAGGGCACCAGGGAAATCATCTCAGATCTCAGCCCCCCCGAATCACTTAATCCATGTGAATTCATGCTAATACAAAATACGCTGTCCTCACACACACACACACACGCACACACACACACACACACACACACACACACACACACACACACACACACACACACACAGCATTGGGCCAAGCTTGCCCTTGCAGATTTACACTCCTATGAGAATGCGAGACAAATCTTATAGCCGTCTGTACACAGAGAAGATATAATCTATAAGCTATGGTGTGATCTCCCATAATGCAAAGACACATACACACACATATACACACAAATATACATAAACATATACACACACACACACACACAAACACGCGCGCATGCACACACATACATACACACACACACATACACACACACACACACACACACACACACACACACACACACACACACATACAAACGCACACACAATGCAATATTTTTCAATAAACTATGATGTACAGTGGTGCCTCGGTACTTGACTATAATTCATTCCCGACAACAATAAAGCTCATCCGTTTTCCTCACACCCTGTCTCCTGCATTTTTGGGTCCGGCTGAATGTTTCTGGTGTCATAGAATGGTGAGAAGATTCTGTGATGCCAGGAACATTCAGCCGGACCCAAAAATGCAGGAGACAGAGTGTGATGGAGGATCTTTATTATTCATAGGGACAGCACTAGAGCACGGGGAAATCGTAGTCACTGTTAGAGTAGCCCTGTGATTGTAAGTGGAATCAGGTGTATGTGCTTAGCACTCCACCCGCATGTGACGGCCACACCCCCCCTTCAGCGCTGCATGCATAGAGAGAGTTAGAGCCAACAAAACCAGAGTCTCTCACAAAAGAGACCATAACACACTAAAATAAAAACCACAGTACAGTTAAAGCATAATAACAGTAAAGATGAGAATTTTTACTTTTGTGGTGGTGAGCAGTTGGCATATGTAAATGTTGGAGAGGGAGAGAGGAAGCGGATCCCCCTCTATAACAGCTTCAGGTGAATCAGCCAAAGGTGTTTTTTTTCTCTTGCTACTTGCTTTGGCGTGAATGACTCTTCTTCAGGATGTTCCTTTCTTTTCTTGAAGAACATTTCTAACGTGGCTTGTTTCTGCCTTCTTTTCAAAACCTTACAAAAGTGGCTCATGACCTCATCATTAAAGGTGTTCATAGCGATACATATTATCAACAACTTCCGGACTTCCCCAGAACAGCACTAGCTTTATCAGGTGATACATAGTATCAACAACTTCAGCATTTCCCCTCCCTCTCAATCTCATTTTTTCTCGCGCTTTTTAGGGTTTGATTTCCGGATTTTGGTCGACTTCCGGGACAAAAAAACCCCTGGATTTTTTGGTTGAACTCCGATTTGTTTGACCTCTAAAGCGTTCAAGTACCGAGGTACCACTGTATTTCTATTCTTGTTCCTTTCGTTATTCCTCAGAGACCCTAAAAGTTTCTCTCGTTGTCCGCGTGAGGAAGAACGATGCAGTGTAGCGCAGTGTGGTCGCCCGGAATGATATGTGGGTAGTTGGAGGAGATCCACTCGATTATGAGTGAAAGTTAAAGCGCAGGAAGCTGCGCAGAGTCTACAGGACTACAGCATTGAAGACGACACCTTATTTGATGGAGGGGAAATGAGGTTAAATATTGCTGCACCGGGGTCAATAGGTCATCAGATGCATTATGGGTAATATAAAATAAATAATGAAAATGTTCTGAAATCCTCTCAGAATTTTATTCATACAATATTGTGAATGACACTGAGGATCACGAGAGAGGCGGAGAGAGAAAAAAAGAGAAAGCAGGAGAGAGCGAGATAGAGAGAGAGAGAGAGAGAGAGAGAGAGAGGGAGAGAGAGGGGGAGGAGGGGAAAGGGAAAACAGACACAACAAGAAAGAATAAGGGAGGGAAACAATGTAAGGAAGGGGATGGATAGGGAATAAAAAGAGAACTTAATCTTACTAGAACCATGGAGAGACTGGAGCCTATCCCAACCAATGCTGGTGGGATGCCCTGAAAAGCCTGCCAGCATATCACAAGGCCAACACACACACACACACACACACACACACACACCTAGGGGTAATTTGAATTAATTTGTGATTTGGAACCATCAGCCAGTCTCCTGTGCATGTTTTTGAACTGCGGAAGGAAACCAGAATACTTTGAGGAAGCCCAGGCAAGCAAGCATGGGGAACACATGTAAACTCCACACCTGGCCCAGCAATCAAACCTGGAACCTTCTTGCTGTGAATCACACTTACTAACCATTGTGGCATCGTGCTGCCCCCGTATCAGCATGATGATGATGAAATTTAAAGCAATTCCAGTGGCGAATATCGATGAGTGTGGACTGCAGGGACCGTGAGTGCAAACAGAGAAAATACAGCTGGAACTTGATGTGCTGTTAACCTGGAAATTGGAATTTCCTGTTGTTGTTCGGAAAATGATGCGGGGTTCAAAAACTTTATTGGGTCGTAAAAAGGGTTAACGACGACGGGAATGATGGAAATCACGAACCGCTGCTCATAAAGTCAAGGGGATTTATATCGCTATATCAAAATATCGCACATAGTAAACTCGATGAGTTGGAATACGCCATGGTAGGGGTGTGTGTGTGTGTGTGTGTGTGTGTGTGTGTGTGTGAGAGTGAGAGAGAGCGAGAGAGAGAGAGAGAGATATGCATAATGTCTTGATGGCACAAAAGACTGAAATGTTGCCACTGAGTTTAAGGTCTGAGCTATACATCAGCGGAGGGTCTGCACACATCTGAGCCCAAAACACATGATAGTCATATTTCACTCAACACACAAATTCCTCACTGTGTTTTCACTAAGAATTAAACATATCACTCTCTCACTCTCACACACACACACACACACACACACACACTCTCTCTCTCTCTCTCTCACACACACACACACACACACACACACACACAAAACTCGGGCCACACCCACATGACAGCCAATGAGAGAGCAACTCGCGCATCGTGTGAAATTTTAATTGGTGCGTTTGAATTTTGAATGGCGCATCTGGCGCTTTTCGTTAAGAGGAGGTTGTTTTCGTATCCCGGGGACGAAAACTTGGGAAAATGTTTTTCGTAACCCAGAATTTTCGTACCCAGGGGGGTTTCGTAAAGTAGGGGGCCGACTGTATTTGATATTTGATGAGTGAATTTGATTAAATTTTATCTATTTGAAATTATTTTGCTTGAATTTAATTTACTTGAAATTAATGTTGATATTATTTGATATTATTTTACAATGTTGTTTATAACATAATGATAATGGTATTTATGAGCGTCATACGTCGCACGTCATACGTCACTGTAACAACTTACGTTTACTTTCAACTTACGTTCGGCTGTCCGGAACCAATTAAAAACGTAAGTCGGGGAGCGTCTGTATTGCAAGCCACCCCAGAGCTCTGGGTGACACAGACTAGCTGATCCACGAGATGACTAGATCTTTCTCAGAACCAGCGAGAGAAAGAACTAGACAATGAGAAAGAAATCCCAACACACACACACACACACACACACACACACACACACACACACACACACACACACTCTCTCTCTCTCCCTCTCTCTCTCTCTCTCTCTCTCACACAAAACGTGACTGTCATGCCCTTTCCACAATTCCCAGAATCCTTTGCTCACATTCCAGCTCCATGTAATTGGTTCCTCAGGAATTCAGTTTCGGGCCCCAGGCTGATGGGTTTTAACCCTCTCTGACAGTTCCAGGTGTATTAACCACACAAAGCAAAGCAAGCACAGAAGGAAAATGACTCTGACTCCACCACACCGTCACACCTTTCACAAGTCACATGGTCACACGGGCACTGCTTAATCCTGCAAATTCACCAAAACTAAATATTTAACAAATACACAGGAGCACCGAAGCGAACACGAGAAAAAGAGACAGAAATCTGCGGCTGATGTGTTCACTTCACAGATTTAACATTTCCACAGACTTTATTCCCAAAAACATTTATATCATTTCACCCCTGAGTGATTCCTTTCATTTATTTAAATTTACATAGTGGAATTATTGCAATTTATTCATAGAACACATTCATTCATTTCCTGAACCGCGTAATCCTAATTAGACTCGCGAGGAGGGTGGAGCCGATCTCAGCGACTCCGGGTGATGGCGAGGTAACACATTAATGGATCTCCAGGCCACTGCAAGACCAGCACATGTACAACAGTTCACACTCCCACTCACAATAGGCGTGATTCGGATAAACCGACCGGCCTACTTGTGCATGTTTTTGGAATGTGGGAGGAAACCAGAGCACCTGGAGGCTGATATGAACTGATTCATTCCTAGTACTCTACGTAAACCAAATTTCCACTAAATGGATGATTATGACCTATTTAATGCAGCCGTGAAAGGAGCCACAAAAGAATGTCCGTCCTTACGCTGGTCCCAAGCCCAGATAAATGCAGAGGGTTGCAACAGGAAGGGCATCCGGCGTAAAACTTTTGCAAGAATACAGATTGCGACTGTCACTACAAATTTCATACCGGATCAGTTGAGGCCCAGGTTAACAACGACCGCCATCAGTGCTGTTAACCAACAGGGTGCTGGTGGAAATTGGACTACTGTTGGTCGAAAAAGGAGAGGCTGAAGGAGAGGTGGGAGGCGTGTCCGTAGGCAGAGAGAGTACAGGAAAAGCATGAGTCTAGGACTGAGAGTAGGGACTTTGAATGTTGGAACTATGACAGGAAAAGGTAGAGAGCTGACTGACATTATGCAGAGAAGGAAGGTGGACATACTGTATGTTCAGGAGACCAGGTGGAAAGGTAGCAAGGCTAGAAGCTTAGGAGCAGGTTGAAGCCGTTTTATCATGGTGTGGATGGGAAGAGAAATGGAGTAGGAGTCATCTTGAAGGAGGAGTTTGTCAGGAATGTTCTAGAAGTGAAAAGAGTGTCAGACAGAGTGATGAGTCTCAAGTTAGAAATTGAAGGTGTGATGGTCAACGTTGTTAATGCTTATGCCCCACAGGCAGGATGTGAGCTAGAAGAGAAGGAGAGATTCTGGAGTGAGTTAGATGAAGTGATGCAGAGTAACCCCAGAGGTGAAAGAGTGGTCATTGGTGCAGACTTCAATGGACATGTTGGTGCAGGAAACAGAGGGGACGAGGAAGTGATGGGCAGGTTTGGTATCCAGGACAGGAACACAGAAGGACGGATGTTGATAGATTTTGCAAAAACGACAGAGATGGCTGTGGTGAATACTTTCTTCCAGAAGATACAGGAGCATAGGGTGACTTATAAAAGCGGAGGTAGGAGCACACAGGTAGACTACATCTTGTGTAGGCGATGTAATTTGAAGGAAGTCAGTGACTGCAAAGTAGTAGTGGGTGAGAGTGTTGCCAAACAGCATAGGATGGTGCTGTGCAGGATGATGCTGATGATGAGAAAGGTGAAGAAGGGAAAGGCAGAGCAGAAGACAAAGTGGTGGAAGCTGAAAAAGGAAATGTCGTGTTTTCTTCAAGGAGGAGTTGAAACAGGCTTTGGGTGGTCAGAAAGTGCTTCCAGATGATTGGACAACTACAGCTAATGTGATCAGGGAGACAGGTAGGAGAGTAGTTGGTGTGTCCTCTGGAATGACAGTAGATAAGGAGACTTGGTGTTGGAATGAGAGAGTGCAGGAGTGTGTCCAAAGGAAGAGGTTAGTAAGAAGAAGTGGGACATAGGGAGGACCAAAGAAATTAAACAGGAGTACAGGGAGACACAGCCTAAGGCGAAGGTAGCAGTGTCAAAGGCCAAACAGAGGGCGTATGATGACTTTTGTGATAGGTTGGACAGTAAGGAGGGAGAAAATGATTTATACAGGTTGGCACAGCAGAGAAATAGAGATGGGAAGGACGTGCAGCAAGTTAGAGTGATTAAGGACAGAGTGGGAAATGCAATGACTGATGACAGAAGTGTGCTGGGAAGATGTAAAGAGTACTTTGAAATGAGGAAAATGAGAGAGAACAAAGAGTAGAAGAGGTGACTGTTGAGGACCAGGAAGCAACAAAGATTAGTAAGGGAGAAGTGAGGAGGGCATTGAAGAGGATGAAGAATGGAAAGCCAGTTGGTCCTGATGACATACCAGTGGAGGTATGGAAGTGTCTAGGAGAGGTAGCAGTAGATTTTCTGACAAGAACATTCAACAAGGTCTTAGCAAGTGAGAGGATGCCAGAGGAATGGAGGAGAAGTGTGCTGGTGCCCATTTTTAAGAACAAGGGAGACGTGCAGAGTTGTGGCAACCACAGAGGGATAAAGTTGATGAGCCATACGATAAAGTTATGGGAAATAATAGTGGAAGCTAGACTATGGGCAGAGGTCAGCATTTGTGAACAACAGTTTGTTTTCATGCCCAGAAAGCGCACTACAGATGCAGTGTTTGCTTTGAGGATGCTAATACAGAAGTACAGAGAAGGTCAGAGGGAGCTGCATTGTGCCTTTGTGGATCTGGAGAAAGCATATGACAGGGTGCCAAGAGAAGAACTGTGGTATTGCATGAGGAAGTCTGGAGTGGCAGAGAAGTATGTAAGAGTGGTGCAGGACATGTATGAGAGATGTAGGACAGTGGTGAGGTGTGCTGTCGGTGTGACAGAAGAATTCAAGGTGGAGGTGGGACTGCATCAAGGGTCAGCTCTGAACCCCTTTTTATTTGCTATGGTGATGGACAGGCTGACAGACGGGGTTAGACAAGATTCCCCATGGACTTTGATGTTTGCAGTTGACATTGTGATCTGTAGTGAGAGCAGAGAACACGTGCAGGAAAATCTAGAAAGGGGGAGGTATGCCCTGGAAAGGAAAGGAATGAAGGTTAGCTCCAGTAAGACAGAATACATGTGTGTGAACGACAAGGACCCAAGAGGAACGGTGAGGTTACAGGGAGCAGAGATAAAGAAGGTGGAGGATTTTAAGTACTTCGGCTCAACAATCCAGAGCAATGGAGAGTGTGGAAAAGAGGTGAAGAAGCGTGTGCAGGCAGGCTAGAATGGTTGGAGAAAAGTATCCGGTGTGATGTGTGATCGTTAGGTATCAGCAAGAATGAAAGGAAAGTGTACAAGACCGTGTTGAGGCCAGTGATGTTGTATGGTTTAGAAACAGTGGCCCTGGGGAAAAGACAGGAGGCAGAGCTGGAGGTAGTAGACATGAAAATGTTGAGGTTCTCTTTGGGAGTAACGAGGATGGATAGGATCAGAAATGAGTATATCAGAGGGACAGCACATGTAAGATGTTTTGGAGACAAAGTGAGAGAGGCTAGATTGAGATGGTTTGGACATGTACAGAGGAGGGATAGTGAGTATATTGGCAGTAGGATGCTGAGGTTGGAACTACCAGGCAGAAGGTCTAGAGGAAGACCAAAGAGAAGATTTATGGATGTGGTGAAGGAGAACATGAAGGTAGTTGGAGTAAGACTAGAACATGAAGAGGATAGGGTGAGATGAAGGCAGATGATTCGCTGTGGCGACCCCTGAATGGAAAAGCCAAAAGGAAAAGAAGAAGAAGAAGGATGATTATGACCTGTTTAATAACATCACTTCTTATATACAGGCTATTTTCTTTAAAGTGGTCCAGCATCAGTCATCCTTACAGCATGATCTGTGTGTATTAATTACGTTTAAGTGATACAAAAGCTTATTTCAACATAAATGACAATAAAGAGCATAAAACTGCGCCATTTTATCCCCTGGATTACTAGCGGTGTGCTAAACTACTGGCATTAACAGCTCAGCAGTTAATTATCCCCCAGAAGTGATGTCAACACATTGGGCAGGGTTGACATCTCTTGTGGACATGGTGAGACGTCACATTCTAGTGACCCTGCAGAGATGTTCGTGACGGTGAATCCAAAACGGTGTACGCAGCAAATGCTTCCCTCCCTGTCGTCAGTCGGTTTAGGAATAAAAAGGAACATTTCCCATGATTCCTGCGCTTGTTGTTTATGCAGCTCAGCACTGAACCATAATGTGTTATGATGCATTGGGGTCAGTGTCGCAGCCAGGCCAATCCAACGAGTCAACAAGTTCATGTCACTACCATTCCGGAACAGCCAATCAGAAAGGCGACGTGTCTCTCAGCCTACCAAGAGTTCTGACACTCGCACGCATTCTGACATCGTGCACAGACTGATGCTGCAGCAAGGAGCCACTGATGTTATACGTGATGTTTTAAAGTGCTATTAATACCAATTCAATACAGGGACCCTTTAAATAACCACACCCCCCGCCCTTTTAACTGCAATACCCTTATTTATATGCATGAAAAAAATATTTAATTAAATATTATAATTTATATTACAGCTTTTAGCAGAAGCTCTTATTCAGAGCAACTTATGGAAGCTTTAGCGTCTCCATCAGTGAATATAATCTTACACTGGTTTATTAGAACACAGACGAATATAACATCAGGCAAACTCAGTCGGTAGGTGTTGTGTGTGTAGTTTGTGTGTGTATGTAGTTTGTGTGTATTTGCTGTGTGCAGTTTGTGTGTGTGTAGTTTGTATATGCAGTGTGTGTGTATGCAGTGTGTATGCAGTGTGTGTGTGTGCAATGTGTATGTGTCCTTGTCCCTTGTCCTTGAGTAGAACGAAGGCCCAATCCAGCAGTGCTCGATAATCTGAGAGAATGTGGTGCAGTGTGTAGCTGTATTTCTTCGTTTCTCCTTCACACACACACACACACACACACACACACACACACACACACACACACACACACACACACACACACACACAAATAAACCAGAAGTATGATGCTATTATCCGGAACGCTTACTCCAGACGAGTGTTCTGTACATATCTCTGGCTCTGTTTAGGTTCTAAGCCTTCAGGCACATTTCTGATATTTTGACCCAGATTAGGTTTTTTATTTTATTTACTCTTGTTGGTATAAACACATATAAGACCAGATCCATATCTGATTCAGGTGTTTGCATCATTTCAATGCCAAAAAGCCCTCAGCCAAAAACAACAACAAACAATACGACTGCTTTCACGGGGAATAGTTTACGTTTCATCCTCTTCATACTTTATCTTAAGGCCATTAATTTTCTGTTCGTGCTGGAGCCAGGACTGAGCGTAACTGTTACTTCCCTCCCATTACAACGGTAATAACCTCACGCGATCGGTGATCAAATCAGATCTGTTTAACATTTAGATGTGAAGGCGGCACACTGGCGTAGCGGTGAGCATGTCCACCTCACAACAAGAAGGTCATGGGTTCGATTCCCAGCTCGGGTGTTTCTGTGTGGAGTTTGCATGTTCTCCCCGTACTTGTGTGGGTTTCCTCCGGGTTCTCTGGTTTCCTCACATAGTACAAAAACAAGCACAGTATGTAAACTGGCTGTTCCAAATCACCCATAGGTGTAAGTGTTCATGTGAGTATTAGCTCTGTGATGGCCTAGTGAGCTGTCCAGGGTGTACCCTGCCCTGAGTCAGTTGAGATGGGCACCAGCCTCGGATCTGGTTAGAGTTTGACCTTTCAAGGTTACTCGGAGTTAAAGGCAAATGTCTGATTCAAAGTCCATATATGGTTCCTATTATTGTTCCTTAGTAACAGCCTGTCAATCAGCACTCATTTCAAAGTGAGAAGTGAACCAAGTCTGAACCAAGTCCAAAACTTTGTGACCTTGCTCTGACCTTAGCCTTTGACCTTGACATGTCAAAATTGTATCATCTCTCTGACCCGGGTAGAGTAGTGTGCCCACCAAGTTTGGTGCAAGGGTGTGGTCAGGATTTTGAGAACAGTCAGGCAGACAGCGAGTGGTGATGCCAGGACGGTGATAACAAGCAACCAACAAACCCAGAATAGTTTGGCAATGGAGTCGATTCCTGTCGGCCATCTTGAACTGAGAATGTTGATACTGAAAGGGGAAAATAAATCAGAAGAATGCTTTGCTGTGCTGGGGTTAATGATCCGGATCTGGACCCAAGCGTAAGCCTGGTATATGAAAGGGTTAACGATACATGCAGCAGATATATGGCTTGATGGAACATCATCTATCCTGAAAAGAACTTTGTGAAACATGAAACCGTAAAGACAAGTCACGGACAGCCAGAGGTAATCTTCCCTCACGGTGGTATGCAGAAGTCGGAACGTCTTCAAGCCACAGCTGCCGTTTCGACTTTTACTCTTTACTCATTTTATTTAGATCTCATACAAACAAAATCAAAGTCAAAGTCAATGCCAGCAGCCCACGGGGGACAGGGACGCGGCATCAGACCGGGGGGGGGGGGACACGAGTTGAGCACAAAGGATGGGAAGGAGTGGATGGAAAAAAAAGGGAAGGGGGGGATTTGGGTGGAGGTAGGAGGCGCATTCTGCCCCACTGCACATGAAGAGGTCACCAGTGTGTCCTCATCACCCCCCATCACACATGCGCACACGCGCGCACACACCCACACACACACACACACACACACACACACACACACACCATTCATCCCTCCTCCTCACCATCCTGGGCTGACCTTTGACCTTGCTATCTCCACATAAAGGAAGAGAAGAAGAGCAGACGGGGGAGGAGCAGAACAGAAATGTCGAAGAGAAAAAAAGAGGATGACAAAAAGAAAAGTGAGGCCAAAACAGACCCGGCCAATGGCGGAGGTTACGTTATTTAACCAAATACAAACCAAAATAGCCTGTTTCAGAGCGGCACGGTGATCACATGATTTCTTTCTGAACAAATCGGTTGATGAGTTCGGGCAAACGAACTGGTTGTAGAGAAAAAAAATGAAATACAACTATATATATGTACAGGCGGCATAGAGGTTAGCACAGCCACCTCACAGCAAGAAGGTCCTGGGTTCGATTCCCAGCTCAGCTGTTTCTGTTTGGAGTTTGTTTGCATGTTCTCCTCGTGCTGACATGGGTTTCCTCCGGGTTCTCCGGTTTCCTCCCACAGTCCAAAAACATGCACTATAGGTTAATTGGCTGTTCCAAATCACCTGTAGATGTGAGTGTGAATATGGATGGTTGTGTGAGTGTTGGCCCTGCGATGGCCTGGCAAGTAATCCAGGGTGTACCCCGCCCTCGCCCAGAGTCAGCTGAGATGGGCACCAGCCTCCCCGCGCCATTAATTAGGATTAAGCGGTTCAGAAAATCAGTTCATCATCATTTTCTGTGATTGCTTAATCCTAATTAGGGTCAAGGGGAGGCTGGCATCCATCTCAGCCGACTCTGGGTGAGGGCAGAGTACACCCTGGACAGCTCACCAGGCCATCGCAGGGCAGAAACACGCTGACGGCTATACAGCTCCTCTTGTCGAAAGTCAGCAATGGTTCTTTTACATGAACCTCCCACCATAGACAGTGAGAGACACGGCCGGCCTTTGATAACCCAGTTAGTGCACTGGCGGGGACAGTGACAGCCCGTGGAGAGGGGGGGCTTAAACCCCCAACCTTGGGATTAATGATCCAGCACCTTTACCACCAGGCCGCCACCGCCCCGGTTCAGAAAATGAATGTATTAAACCTGCGAACGGTCCACTCAGAAACTCATAATGTACAAACAAACATTTGGGTAGGATGCCTCTACGACTGAGTGGGGCAACTACACCAGCTTGATGACTGGAGTCTGAAGGGTCATGACATGTTGGATGAAATAATCTTGATAATCTTTTCCATGAATCTTGTGCAGTCTTTGGTCGACATATAGCCGTTCAATATAATGACTTTGGGCGGCGTTATTAGCATGGCCGTGTCAGAGCCAGAAGGTTTTGGGTTTGAGTCCTGGACCCAGGGAGAGAATTTCTGTGTGGTGGTTCCTCCAGGTACCGTGGTTTCCTTTCCCAGTACAAAGACATGCACAGTAGGATAGGTTGAATGTGCCATATTGCCCCTAGGTGTGAGTGTGAATAGTGGTATGTGGGTGTAGCCCTGCAATGGACTGAAGTGTTCAGGGTGCACCTCACCTTCATTCCGTTTTGGTAGAGCTGGGCTCCAGCCTCTCGGCCACATAAATAGGATTAAACAGCAGTGGTACGGGTCCTCCTTACAGCATAATGCTGTGGAATGTAATGTTTAAGTGATGCGGAGATTATTTTATTATAAATGACCACAAAAGGACAAAACCATTCATATTATCACATGGGTTACGATCACGGGCTGAACCAATGCGGGACAACCATTTTTTTTCCAGGAAGTAAGATGAACTCGTAGGGTCGGGTTGTCCGGCGGGACTAAACAAGCAACAAGCGACATTTTAGGTGATAAAACTGGCGTCATACTGAAGGCTCTGAATTTTTACTGGTTCCTTTTGGTGGGTCGCTGCACCTGTCCGTCATTATGCTTTGACTTTTTAATGAAGGGATTTCGTAGGAACAGCGTCCTGTTTGAGATGTAAAAGTAAAAAAGTAAAGTTCGTGCCAAGTCGTTCTGTCTGGAGGTCACATCAATAGCAGGTCGGGTTGACGTGGGCTTCGCAGGGTACTTAACTGCCTCTGAAAGGAAACGTTTTCAGAGTGCCGCCCTGTGCTGATGTTACATTTCGTTTTCTGTGATTTCTGCACTTGTTCTTCGTACAGTCGTTTGCTTTTCACGCCACCGTTGCGGGACGACACACAGATCAGTACTGGTGGATTGCGTGTTCTCTTACTTTGCTGTCTGTTGCACGCAGCCCAGCCAATAGGACAAAACAACAAATTCGGCTCACTATCAGGACCCAGCTCACTTCCTCCAGCTCAATCTTTACCTATCAGCAGTTTTACTGATTATTTCTCTCGTTCTAACGTCTACAGCAACCTCCAAACTGCTAAACAACACATTCTGCCGCAAGCAGGCGTGGCAGGAAGAAGCTGCTTTTTTATTGTCGGACAGCCCGAGTCCTATAAAACGGGTTTAACTGTGCTGGACGTCATAAAGAAGGTATTAAGTGTAGTGGGGCGTGGTTGGTGGGGGGCGGGAGGAAAGACACTGCTCAGGAAGTCCAGTACTGCAGTGACAGATTTTATTTACTTATTTGTTTGTTTGTTTGTTTTTAGCAATAATTTAATCAAGGTTTTTAAATAAGAACGCCCACCTCACAGCAGGAAGGTCCAGGGTTTGATTCCCGACTCGGCCGTTTCTGTGTGACGTTTGCATGTTCTCTCTGTGTTTGCGTGCATTTCCTCCAGGTAGCACGAGAGGCTTATATTCAGGTGCGTGCAATAGTCCGAACATTACGGTAATCACTTTACATCAGAGGGACGCCACATGTAAGACGTTTTAAGAGAAGAAGATAGGGTGAAGAAGATAGGACAAAGGATAGGGTGAGATGGAGGCAGATGATTCGCTGTGGCGACCCCTGAAGGGAAAAGCCGAAAGGAAAAGAAGAAAGAAGAGACCCTGAATACCGTGACCCACCGAGACTGCAGTCGATGGTATAAACACTCTGTTCAGCTCTGTAAGCTTCGGTGAGCTTGGGAATGGAGCATGTGACCCTTTATTGCAAGCCATCCCAGAGCTCTGGGTGACACAGACTAACTGATCCACGAGATGATTAGAACTCGCTCCTAAGAACTAGACAACGAAAAGAAATCCCAACACACACACACACACACACACACACACACACACACACAAAGAAATGGAACCTGTGACTCGCAGTAAGGGAGAAGTTGTTCTGCTTTACTGTGACCTCTGACCTTGGCTTTGACCTTGCTAGTCTCCTCTTTAAACCACCATTACTGAGGAATTCCCCCCAGCGGCACTTAATCCCACACCGTTGCACCGGGGAAGACGGACCTGTGGCCCCTTTTCATTTATTTGTTAGGAAAAGGCCGGGGTGGTCCGGAGGCATCCAGACAGAGGCTGAATTCATTACCTACCACCTTCCCTAAAGAATTTTCACGTGGCCCACACACATGCGCGCGCACACACACACACACACGCACACACACACACACACACACACACACACACACACACACACACACATACGGGCGCACACAACGTTTTCACAGCCGCTTTCTGTTCAACAGCCTACATTCCCCATCCACATGCCACAAAGACATTACCTCACTGCTACTGTGGATTTTAATAAAATGAATCAGACTATCATACAGAAGCAAAAACAAGCGATTCAGCTTCATTCCATTGAATTCTGGGAACAACGTTTAAAATGAGACGTCTAATATTGAGGGCAAAGAATCAGACAGCTGTGAGTGACAGGCATGATTTCTTCACTTCTCCAGTGCATGTCAATCACCACAGTCCCAAATCATCCATTATTAAAATGTCCAGGAGAGAGAGAGAGAGAGAGAGAGAGAGAGAGAGAGAGAGAGAGAGAGAGAGAAAGAGAGAGAGAGAGAGAGAAAGAGAGAGATAAAGGTAGAAAGAAACAGCGAGAGGAGAGACAAAGACAGAAGGAGAGGGACACAGAAAAACAAACAGAAACACACACACACAGACCAGAGACAGAAACAGGGGAAAAAGAGAGGTGGGACAGGCAGACAGACAAAGACAGAAAATGGGGAGAGGGAGAAAGAGAAAGGAAGAGAGAGAGGCAGAAAAATAGGGGGAAAGAGAAAAGGAGTGTGAGTGAGTGAGAGAGAGAGAGAGAAGAAGTGAGGAGTATAAATGGAAATCAAGCCAAAAGGTTTATTATAAATTATTCAAATATAAAAGTTTTGTTGTCGCGTTTACAACTAAAGCAGAAACAGCAGGAGAATAAATACTGTGATAGCAGAAAGAAAAGTCATGGACGGGACGGAGTGATGAAATGATGAAGTGATGGAAGTGATGAGGTGATCGCAGGTTTGAATCCAGTTTAACGCCACAGCCGTCCATGGTCGTGAGTCCAACGAAGCTGATTGGCCGGGCTCTTCCGGGAGGGAGGGACCGCATACACTCACTTCCCTGTCAATTACAATGATCTCCAGCCAATCGTGGGCATCCGTAAGTTCATTCATACGAAGGGTTGAATAGCGCTTTCCCTCAGAGCGTGTTAGACCTGCCCCCAATTACGCAATGCGCAGCTGTTCGAAAAGAGGTGGGTGGCTCTCACTGCATGTCACAGAGGGGGCGTGTGCATGCTCCCCCCCCCCCCCTCCCTGTTTGGTGGTGGTTGTGTGATAGGGAAGGTAAAACCTGATGGGTGGGAACTGGATATAACTAAATTATGGGAAAATTGGGGGTGGGGACCACGCACAAAAAAATGTCTGCTATAATTTCAGCTCCCCACACACCTCTCGATTTGTATCATTTACGTTCATTTCAATCCGGTGCTGTCCTTCCATCCCCGTCCCCCATGAGCCTCTGCTCTGTAAATTGGCAGCTGGTCTATTTTTCCTGACAACGAGATGATTTTTCATTTTGAAACCACAAAGTAATAACAAGCCTGACCTCATTTCTATGCGTTACACGTCCCCTGACTATATATAGCATACATAGAAACCGTCATGTCTCTTACGCGGGATAAAGACACCAACCTGAAAACCCATAACAGCCGCTCTCGTAGTCGTGCAGCTCTCATTAGCATAAATCTGTAAACTCCGACAGCGGTAATAATTACACTTTTATAACCTTTGATATTGTTTTCCGGAAGGAGTCTCCAGTTTCAGCAGCCTGCTTTATAACAGCCGAAGGAAAAACTGGAAATGTAGAGGAATTAAAAGCAAATCTCATCATCACGTCTTTGCATTACTGTTTAACACAACAGAAAAAAATAGACCCCAGGGGTCCAGCCGCTCCCACCGAGGAGATCGTTTCATGATATGCCACCACAGAACAGGCATGATTAAAAAAAAAAAAAAAAAAAAAAAAGTAAAGTCTGTTGTTGGGCTTTTTACACCCGAGCCTAGCGGCTCATCAGACCGGTTTTTTTCCCTGGTTTCCATAGCGTGAAGCGACCAGGAGTTCAACTCCTCCTGGATGGGACACTAGTCCATCTCAGGTTACCTTCCCAGTATATTTTACTGGTTCCCATTTATACTGCTGGATGAACAGAGGCACATGCGTGGTTAAGACCTTGCCCAGGGGTCTTAGCACAGTGGGGGTCTAACTGGGATTCGAACACACAACCTCCCGATCATGAGCGCAGCACCCTCAGTACTACGCCACCGGCCCCAATAGAGCAAGCATAGCGAGTATAAAAGCCCCAGCTTCGGCACCTAATATACGTTTTTTTTTTTGTTTGTGACCTTGAGAAGTAGGTCAAGGTCACTGACACACGAACTCATCCTGGCATCCATCGTAGTGAGCCAGTGTACCAAGTTTAAAATCCCCAGCTCCACCGCACGCCAAACGAATGTCCAGAAATTAAAGTGTGACAGACAGACAGACAGACAGAATCCATTCTCATAGTTCCCGAGTTACTTTCTGGGCCTGATCTAAAACGATTGATCGATCCCCTAAAAGAGAACCGTTCGCAGACCGGCTCTCTGATGGGTTTTTCTTGGTGATGAGTTTGTGTAGAAGAAAG
Source organism: Plotosus lineatus (assembly GCA_024760905.1). Classification (NCBI taxonomy): domain Eukaryota; kingdom Metazoa; phylum Chordata; class Actinopteri; order Siluriformes; family Plotosidae; genus Plotosus; species Plotosus lineatus. The sequence continues at coordinate 30,471,783 of CM045748.1, forward strand.
CAGAAGGTGTCGATTAGCACGGCTCGGTCCGCTGTAGCATCCGCATCCTGCACTGTGATGATGAAAAGCTTCATGAGAACAAGCTAATGAGGAACCATGAACAGATAGAGAATGGAGGGAAGGGAGAGAAAGTGAGAGCGTAAGTGAGGCACCGCGGGAAGCGTAACGAGCAAAAGGGGAAGAGAAAATCCATCAAAGAAATAACTTTTACAAAGATAAGTGTTTCCTGTGAGGACCAGGCGATTGAGAGGGTCCACGGGGGAGCGGAGCTTCAAGCAGCGCCCAACAGATCACCATCAAAAATAGAGGACAAGGAAAGGGCGAATTTGTGGAGGAAAGCGGGCACAAAAGTGGGTGGGGAGGAGGGGGGGGGGTCGATACAGGGCTCTGTCTTTATCTGAGAGAGACTGTGAAGAGCCCTCACTAATCACGACTTGCTTTACAGCTTTTTCTCAGGGGTGTTTCAGGGGGCTATGTAACGGCCCAAATGACTAGGAAGTACAAATTGAGCAAGAGCTCCTGAAGGAAAAAAGGAAAAAAGAAAAAAGACAGAAGAGAAGCGAGAGACAGAGAAAGGAATCGTTTGATCTAGCGGGAGGCCGAGGAGCAGATCCGTGTCGCTTCACTCTGAGCAGGAGAAAAGGCGTCCGGTGGGCTGTGTGCGCTCCTGAAAGACTGAAAGAGACGGGGGGAGGGGGGCAGAGGAAGGCCTCTTAAATGCTAAACACGACCGGCTGCTGGTGAACCATTAGAGGAAGACTAGAGACCCATGTGGCTGGCAGCATGCCTGGTCGTCCGCAGTGGCACCGGTGTCACAAATTCACACATCGCTGGGTTATTGTTTACTTTAGTCGAGATGTAGTTTGATGAAAAACAGAAAAACTCCAGCATTGCTGGATTCTGATTGGTGTTCTCCTCTTATTTTGCATCTTATTTACATCAGGGCAATGACGCAATCTAATTGGTTCTATATCTTGGGGTAATAAATATTATTACTCTTTCCATACTTTTTTTTATTATTCGGATTTATTCATCACAGATATCAGATAACTTGATGGATTATAGCATGATCGCTAC